>WFKH01002636.1:33074548-33096079 GCA_016163765.1 Magallana hongkongensis
CCCCCCCCCCCTTCCCCCCAGTAAAGTGTTTCAACTAGCATATTTCAAATGGTATGTGCCTGTATTATAATATAATTATTGGCATTTTTAATTCTCATTCATCTTTCATTTATCTTTTTCTTGTGCCCTAGTACGCCGACTCTGAGACAGATATGTTCCGATATATGTGTGAGCAAAGAATAGGTGTTCAACTTGATCCAATTCCCAATACTAAACTAGGAAGGTAAGAGCGGAAAGCACAATAGGATGTTTTTGTATTTTATCACTTAAATTTGTATTCGATATATGCATGCAGCAAAATATGCTCCAGAAGAAACAAATTGTTTTTATTCATAAAACTTGTCTTGCTCATTGAAATTTAAACAAACATTTTATTTCATACAATTTCATGCCATAGTAAAATATGTAAGCAAGCTTAACATGTATATTCCAGGGTTGCAATGTACTTACATGTTCTTTGTAATTCTATATTACAGGATGAAAATGGAACAAAAAAAGGATCAAGAAAAAGCTAAGCGAGAACATAGACGAGTAATGATGGCAGTAGACGAGTTTTTAAAAGTAATTTACAATATTAATTGTGTTATTGATGAATATTTTACATATTCTTTGACACAATTATGAATTAATTTTTCACTTTTAACGAGACTCAACACTCAAGGGAGGACTGCATCGGCTTTTGTTGCCCAATGCCTTTAAATTTATACATTATACTCTGAAGGTTATAGAGCTGTGAAAAACATTTGCTGATACTCGGAATATACGGTTCCATTGAATTTTAACAGTATATCCCAAAACTTTAGCCATTGAATTTAAGGTTTATTTGAAGGACACAAAAGAACTTTTGAATACCAAAACATACTGAAATAAATCAACTATTAAACATATTCCTACATGAAAAAAGTGTATTGACAACCAACAAATGAAAATATTGTTTTATTGTTTCGATGCAATAAGCATATGCTGAAATTAGAGAATGTTTCAAAAATGTATAAAGTCACTTTCTTTTTGAGGTTTTGAAGAAACACAATTTGGATAAAAACCACTCAATTAACAAGACAGAGCTAGAAGCTGCTTTTAAATGTGTAAGTACGAACTCTCACAATGTACTGTTGAGTGTACTGTAATTTCGTTAATATTCGTTGGCATCAATACCCGTGGATTTTATTAAAGTTACAGTTTCAGGGATATGTAAATTCGTGGACAATGATCATATCAATACATTGTGTCATTAGAAATATCAGTTTTAATCTTTTAACGCAGGATATCTATCTTGGGGGAGAACAATCGTTATTATTTTGTTTTAATTTTCAAATTTAATGAACATATTTTTTTCCATTAACTGAAATTTTAAATTCCGATTATTTTTGTAGGATGAATTTTCTAAGACCAGCAGTGAAATGCTTTTTGGAAAAGATTGTACAGTGCAGAATGCCTTTGATCTTCTAGACAGAGATAAAAATGGCGAGGTTGGAAAATCAAATGTTTGGCATTATCTTTTTTTCAAAAGCGCAAGGTGTTACAAATACACATATACTTAGTAATGTATTAAAAGGAAAAAAAAAATATCAGAAAAGTTGTTGAAAAAAATCGAAATTACGCCGTATGACAAATTTGGAATAATTTATTCAAAAAATGACGAGACAATATATAGGATAGAATAAGGTATAGTAAATTTCAAGAACATCTAATTGCAGATAAACTTCCAGGAGTTGATAAACTTTATACAAGGCACAGGTATAAATTTACAACAGCGTTTTCTTGGGTACCAGAGGAAAAACATTAGTGGATTCTTCGATTACTTTGGAACGCTTGAAAACGCCATCTTAACAAACGTTCAACGGGCATTTGTCGATGTAAGGTCCTCTCCAAATAACTTTCACATTTTGCTCTTAAACATGATGATGACGATTATAATTATTTCCTAATATTACTGAAATAGATATTATCGACGATTATCCGACCATTTATCCACAAAACCCGCGTCTTACGCTTTTTAGATAACTCGCGATGTTTAAAACGTCGAACATGCTGGCTGACTGGAAAATTTATTAATTATCTGAATTACAGCCTCAAGACTTGGATAGAACTGTTGGCATTAACACTGGCCACGTTGGAACGTCTGATTTTACATTGGAAGAAGAAGACAGGAGCTTTGCCATTGCTGTAAGTTGATTTTGACTGAAATAATATTGGTTTTATTTAACTTAGTGAGTGAAATATTTTGATTTCAAGCTACATGAATAGGAAGATTTCCCATGAAGGCAAAGTAAACAGATTAAACTTTCTTTGCAAAAACGAAAAAATATGTCATATAAGCGCTGTTATATCAACCTGTTAAATAACATTTATCAAACCTACTGAGCATTGATTTGTAAAGCATTTTTACAGCAAGGTTACAAATCGACTATGACTTTTTTGAAATACTTTGCCGCCAAAGAAGAACTTCTGAAGAATGCTGACGAATCACTTCGGAAACGAATCCGGTCCCTGTCTACCTATCAAGAAGATGACGTCAAAGAAGAGGATGAAATTGATGACGACACACATGATGACGTCATTTAAGGAAACGATAAGTTAGACGCTATGGTTGGTGCCCTTGCTAACGCTAGTAATATAGGTCCTAATAGTATGTAAAATGAAGAAGGATTCATTTGACTCTGACTTTTTTCTACCAGAAATAGATCTTTGGTTAGGATGACCTATACTCAGATGGAAAATTAAGTCTGGTTATAACGCCTTATCTGATTGGCTATAAACAAATTCATTTATAACGTGTAATATAACTTGCCTCAAATTTTTTGCATTTATAAACATGTTTATATATAAACTTTGTGTAATGAAAGTTATAATTAATAGTAATACTATATATTTTCCACTTCCATCATTTTAACTTGTATGTTGCCTTAAGTGTGCAATTAATTGTTTATTAATAACTGTTTGAATATTTAATTTGTTCATATCTCTTTTATTAAAATCATATAGTATGTTCTGTGTTTTAAGGAAATAAAGAAAAATTTATATCGCAAAATATTACGTTTTTTCAATGTAGCAAACTTCCTCTTCTTATTAAGGAGGCAGGATGGTCAACTAATTACCCATCAGATCTGCTTATTTTTTTTTAAATATGATATTTTTAGCATAAACTGTCAATTAGTAGAGAAAAATTCTAATATTTCAGATGTTACATTTGAATGTTTTCTGTATCTTTATATATAGAACTCTTTTTCATTATAGATTCATATTGTCTAAAAATGGACAAAACCATCGAGCCGTCTTAAATCTGAATTCAAAGGGAATTAACATGGGATCCAAACATCAATATCATGTATATCTTAATGCATTTCCGGTCTGACAACTACATCTAGGTTTATCTTTATATTAAGGGGTACCAAAATTTGGTCCAACGTAATAATGACGCTATGCCACCCTATTTGTAAAGGAAAAGCTAAAAGCTTTAATATCTTACCAGAAGTTTTAGACAAGTACACATGAGAAAACTGATAATATAACATACACGATTGTTTCATTTATTTCATGCATAAACAAAGGTCAAAGAATGCAGTTCCCACCATGTTAAATCACTTGCATGAATCAACCCAATTTAAAATGGATTCAATTGACAATAAACTACCATTTAACCCATTGACTTATCAAAACGATAATTATCGGGATAGACCCTAAATAAAAAGTATACTACTCTATTTTAAAGTAATTTTTTGAAAGTACAAAAATAATAATGTTACATGTAAAACCGACTTGCTTGAACAGCAGAAACAGATTTAGAAGCATGATCATTACATGTATACACTAGTATTTTAGAGTATGTTAAATTTCTTGATGTCAAGGTTTAGAAAAGGTTTGTATACAGTCCACACGAAATTTAGGACCAAACCAACGCACTTTTGAAAAAAAAAAAATAAAGGTGCTTTAAAAGGGCCAAGTCATCGCAGTGCGAAAAAAAATTCGAGGTGCGTTATGACTGTGGGTTCATATATATAGATATTTTATTTATCATGGAAACGCTAAAATCACTTGAAAAAATATGTACACATATATAGTATACAATTTTTTTAATATAAATGCTTGAGCAGTCAATAGACCAGAACATTTTTCCCGAGGTGCAGGGAACAGCTCAGTATGATCTATTGCCCGAGGCCAACGGCCGAGGGAAATGGATCATACTGAGCTGTTCCCTGCACCAAGGGAAAAAATTCGGGTCTATTGACTGTTCAGGCATTAAATGATTGTTTTATTACCTAATTCTAATTTTTAGTATTTAGGGTTACTTTACAACTTGTATATTACAGAAGGTTTTCGTGCTACTATGCAAAATACTAAGATTGTTTTGATCTTTAACTTGCGCCCAAGCTGTTACATGCATTAGAACATCTCCACTTATTAGTTTACAGGTAGAAGGGGGAGGCTCCAAACCATAAGTTTATAAATAGTCATTTACCTTATACGAAGCTTTAAAACTGCTGATCATTTGATACTCAATATTGAATTTGGTATCACTAGTATTAAAACAGCGTCTATGTAAAGGAAACAAGCAGTTTTAATAATGTTCAATAAAATTCACTTATAACGGTACGATACATTCCCTGAGAAATATCGAAAGGATGCAGATCGTGACGTCAAAGTTAATTACATGTATGACGTCATATCGTATGCAAGTGACTTTCTACACATTGTTGTGAAATCAATCGGGAATCAAACAACAGTTTTTCCAACATCTTCGCTAGCCAAGGGTTTCTGATCTGCACCGGGGGCGGGTTCGAATCCCGGTCTGGTCCGTCATTATTTCTCCCATCCCGTTACACTGGATTTGATTGGGGTTTACTGAAACCGTTCGACCAATCAAAAAATGCAAAGCATATTTGATTTAAGGTATCCGATCCATAATAGCCCCAGATTCAATGAATCTGGATGCATAACATATATGTATGGGCTAAATACTCAGTATACTTGGACATAATTTTCATGTCTAAGTATCAGTATGTAGGAAAGGAATGTGTCCTAATCTATGACCTTTTCCTGTTCTTGACGAGTTACCCCCCTTTGATTTTAATCTATAAAAATCAATTTTTAAAAAATATATACGGTATAAAATTTATTTTAGTTTTTGTATTCCTCAGGATTAAATTCATCTTTTCACCAAAGCATTTATTCATATTCTTAGTATTTACTTTTTTATTTAAAAAAATGAGCTTGTCCCCATAGACCTTAATGCAATCTTTATTAATTAATTACTGCTTAGTTAATAATATTTTTGAAAATTTTTCTCGGTAAATCTTTTTCTACTCTAAGAAACTTTGAATTAATATCAGAGTATTTAATACAAGATGGATATTAAGGGGTGGAAAAATTAGGTCCTAATATGGGCCGGATACCTTAATCGACAATGTTTTCGTATTGTTTATTCACGAGTGTCTCTAACACGAGTATAGCCCAAAACCCGCATTTTTCTAGTCTGTCTGTTTGAGCTTTCATGATGCATGTATCATGCAATGGTGCAATAACAAGTACACTTGATTGTGTATCAACAGAGGCATGCACTCGTAGATTATCTAAAGGATTTTCCGCTTCCAGTCTTACACCCTTCGAATGAATTCGATCTTTATGTAACATTTCACATTATTCCTATTTATTGAATTAAAACGTTCTTTCGGCTGCCATTAATGCACCAGATACGTTAAAGTACGGCACCTTTCTTTATTTGGCAGATTTATAAATACATGTAGGATGGAAGATCACGTGACGAAAAAAATCCCGACTTTTGATAGCACGATATGCCAAGGGTTCGTGAAGAGCGGGGCGGATCAGAAACCCTTGGCTAGCGAAGATGTTTTTCCAATAGCATGATGCAAAATCTGTCTAAACATTCTCAAGTCCAAACCAAATAAATCAATTAATTATAAAAAGGAATAGTTGCTGTTAAATTATACAGGCATTAAAACATTTATTTATTAACTAAAATGGCGATTATGGCATGTACTTTCTTGCATTGATATTAAAAAATATTTTTATGTCATCAAATTCGTTCATAAGCTTACAAATTAAAGTCATGGGAAACATAAACCAGAAAGTGATCTCCATAAAATACTCCATTTTTGTTTCTGGTATACCTAATAAAGAAATCCGTCTTAAGGGTAAATTTGCTGGAGATACAGTCACAAGATAAAAAGATTAAAACATGGAAGGAGAGTTGACGGCATCTTTGCTAGCCATTCGTCACACGGGTGACTCAGGAGACCACCTACAAAGGTCAGCAAACCATTGAAATGACAGAATGACGAATAGAAAATGGTAACTCTACAAAACACTGTCCTGTCCGTTTCAAGCAAGTTCAAAGATTATTTAACAAACATGTAGTAGCTTGTACATGTAGAAAAAAAATATATAACATTTTTAGATATAAAATACATTTTAATGATCTATGAATCATTTCACTCAATATCACAAACAGCAAATACACTGACGTACTTGAAAATCTATCATCGCTAACATAATATCTGACAAAACATATATTGGTCTCATCCAGGTTTGAAATACTTATTTTAATTCATATTCCTACAAAATGTTGCTCTACCTTGCAGACATTGACACATTTTTAAGGAAAAAAGTAAATGAACTATTTTTGGCAAGATGAACTGTTGAAACTATTATACATATACAGTACATGAACAATTTGTACCAAAACATTTTCAATGTCCACAGGACTTCTGCCAAATTCATCTGTGGAGTTTTATAACCAGTTAAATTTTGCAGGGTATACAATACACATTGAAAAAAAGATCGAGGAAAAGTTGTTCAAAGCATTCATATTGAAATGAGAAAACAGAAGAGAGTGGAGACATATAAAACAAAATTCTTGACAAAAATGAAACCAATGAAAACACAAAATGTTCAGTGAGTGAGAAGTACTCCAGCTTCTGTTCAGGCCATCAGTCAGTACTAGTAAAACCTGTCTAAGAGACATCTTTCACAACACACTCTGCATTCCTGGCCATTTTAAAAGAGTTCCGATTTGTTTTTCTTCAACAGTGTCTTGTCAAAATGAAATATTTATCATAAAAACCAAATTTTATGTCCATCATTATGACATCATCACTCGAGACCAATCAGGTTCCTTGACCAGCTGTCAATCATCACATCATTCCTCCCATACCGCCCATTCCACCCATGCCTCCCATACCACCAGGCATTGGCTCCTCCTTCTTGGGAATTTCTGTGATCACTGCCTCTGCTGTTGACAAAAGGGAAGCGACTCCTGATGCATCTACAATCGCTGTTCTGACAACCTGAAGAAAGTGAAATAATATTTGTCAAGATAAAAATATGTTCTTAATATACAGAATGTACCATGATTAAATAAATACATTATTTAGAAAAGAGACATTAAAGAATAGATATATAAGTTAAAGTAACATCCAGTGAAGTTATTTCCACCCCATAAAAGTTTAACAATTAGCAAAACTATCTTAGGCCACATAAAATTAATATTTAGATTCTCATCCTGATTTGCAAAAATTATGGGGTGGGTGGGCGGATTTTATTTATTATTTTTTATTTTTTTAAAACATTTTTTTTACCGTTCATGTTCTATAAATAACAACTGCTCTATTCTTTTAAATTGTTAATGGTAATATGTGTACACAAACTCATTTGTAATCTTTTAATTCCATTTAATTTCGACTTAACTGTTAATGCATGAAGACATTTGTATCCTTATGATAACAAACATACTGGAATCAAACGGTAATCCACATGTTAAACAGCCATTAAAATGCTTTGAATTTTTTGTATACTGAGCCCAATTTTTTTTCCGAAATTTTTTTTTCCACACAATTTTTTTTCAAGTAAAATGAAATACATCGGGGCGGGCCATTTTCAGAGGGGCGGGCGGGGATGAGAATCTAAAAATTAATTTTATGTGGCCTTACAGAAGACATTCTTGTTGCCTTGGCTACTTTGCCATCTGTAGCAAACTGATCTTTTACAGCCTAAGATATTTTTGTTGCCTTTTGCTATCTTACTGGAGTATATTCATCACCATCTTACCTTTGTGGGATCAATGATGCCCTTTTCCACCAAATTGCAAAACTCATTATTCAGAGCATCATATCCAAAGTCTCCCTCATTGCTTACAACTTTTTCTACAATGGGGTGTGGGTCCAATCCAGCATTGGAGATGATGGTGAGCATGGGTAGACGAAGGGACTTTCTCACAATCTCAATTCCTGAGAAGTAAAGAGAATGGTAGACTATGTTGTCAAGATCCCTGATCTTGAAAAGGTAGGGTAAAACCAACACATTTTGAGGAAGATTAGATTCAATGTATCATATCAGATAAAAACTCTCCATACCATCAGAGTTATTTCCACATATATTTGACCTTTTTTTTTAACTTTGATTATATTCACTTAAGGTAATTATCCATCATCACAAAATAACGTCTGACGTAATTCACGCGTTATTACGTCTTGTTCGTGCCCGATCTAATTGAGACCTAACGTTAAAAGGTGTATTTCAAAACAAAGAAATCAAACTGACCTAGAGATTGATTCAAAACAAATCTATTAAAAATCCTGACAACTGCAATCAATTAGACCTATTCATCAACGAAAAGAAAACATGACTGGGTTGTGTCGATTGCGTACTCGTTTTGAAAATATATACCGCTTACTTTTGTCCTGCATAAACATCAATGCGTTATAAGGTTGAATTTAATCCGAATCTTTGAACATTAATCCCTGAAAGTCCATAAAAATTCAAAATGAAATCCTGACCGAGATCTATTCCAGTGCATAAGGGAGATAAATACACAAAGGGAAATAATTTGACCTACTTGTTGAGCTATATCATCTTTATCCAATTCGCTTAGCAACGAGCATAAATATATTTTCAGCAAAAAATGTTTTTAAAATTAAAATTATACGCTGAAGAAGAGTTATTTCATTTTTAGAACAGTCTTTAAAACCAGTAAAAATAGTTGAATAGAGGTTTTGTCTTGAAAGCATATCAGGTAATTAGTGTTATCCTTGTATGTGACTGCAATTTCTAAATACCGATCTCGATCCATAATATTTACCGATATCAAAAGAAACCATCTTATGCGATTTAAATAATACAGATTAATCGACGGTTTGTTTAAATCATGCTTTCTATTTAACAATAATCTAAACATATTTTTTAGAGTGATGAAATAATAAACCTATGCACAATTTCATTTTTACGGATCTTTTTTCACAATATATATTTTAATGATTTTGACCAAAAATACGCCCATTGTGATCTTGAAAAGGCCGGTCCTTTGGGTATTTTTATTTTCAATTGATTAAGGGCGTTAAGGGGTAAACAATATTAATATTTCAGAGAATTCTGTACGTAAATAAAGTTACAAGAGCTTAAATTCTCTTTGAAAATTTGTTTCATTTTATCTCATTTGTAAGCAGATTTATCTAGTTTATAATAAATAAGCAAGTGTAACATAAAATTATTTGCTTTGTAAAAATAATTCCTTCATTTTACATAGGATATCAGTCAAAAATGATTTTCTGAAAGTCAAATTTCAGGCTTAGGCTTATATTTTTCATGTATGAAAAAAGCGCCATTTTCCGCAATCGGTTCTATTTTAAGCAACGGTCCTAGCTTTTATAATACCGATGGACCAGCCAACTGGGTAAAATTTGATAAAAACATATCCTCAGATACATGTTTGAAAAATATGAAAAAATTCTGTACGTATTTTATCTATCTAGTGGGGTATGGACCATTACCTTAAAGGGTCTATTATCAGCGTAACATCATAACACTATCAATTTTAGACAATCGAAAAATATTGGTTCCTACAACTTCAAGTGACAGGTAAACTGACACATGTATCTCCGTTTTCAACCAGCAATTTGTCAAAGTCAAGATCCGCTTACCTGTGTTTTGGTCCTCATTTGATCCCTTGACATTTTCCAGAGCCTTAATACAGCGGAGCAGGGCCACCCCTCCCCCTGGTACGATCCCCTCCTCTACTGCTGCCTTGGTGGCACACAGAGCATCGTTGACTCGGTCCTTCTTCTCATTGACCTCCACCTCACTGGATCCACCTATCTATTGGTGTAAGCAGATAAAACATTTAGTATTCAAACACAGAACTTTTACAATGGTGACAGACCATCAACATGCCAATGACAATCTTCTATGTGACCTTTCATTGCACTGCAATCAAAAATCAAAATCAATGGTTTTCCTTTTTTTTGGCACTGAAGAAGTGAAATTTTCTATTTGATATTGACGAGGCTGTTCTAAAATAATTTCCAACAGCCGAACATGAAATGTGAAGCTGGAAATTTTGATCATTGTAACAGGGTTTCAAACCTCCCACTGTCATTTATAGAAAGCCCTGAATAAGCCAATATTAGATTGTAGCTTGTCTAAAGTTAATGTTATGTCACAAGCACTACCGTAGATTACTAATTAAATGCAAGGAATAATTATCCGCGTAAAATCGTGAGAAGCGACCCTCTCGGATTTTAAAATTTCGCTTTTATTTTTCAGACTATTTTGAACTACAGGAAATTATAACAAAATCAAAGGACTGAAGGCCTGAGAGGCGCATCGCATTGAAGGTAGCTAAAAACATCACCACAAGCATTTTTATGGCGGCATGAGACAACTGAGTGTTTGACTATCTTCCTTGATGAGTGGTTAAAGTATCAGGCTTGTAAACCACAAATGCAAAGTTCGAATGTGGCTGAGGTTTTTGACCATACTTCAGTATTGTCTGATTATTAATCATTCTTTCAATAAATAATGCATATTTTTCACTTATTTGAATTAAATACCCTTTTTATGCACCATGCCAATTATGCAAGGTAGCTCCGCAAGGTGGCGCGCTTTTCCTCATTCAGTTGGACATCGTCTTATTCGTTTTATCAGGTGAAAAAATACGAAATCTGTTCCTAGCTATAGGAAGACAGCCACTTACTCTCATTTTAATATAAATATTTTATATATGAAATTATTACATTTGTTTACCTCCGATATTCAAACAATTAACGTCACCGCTTTTAAATTAAAGTACGAACTGTTGTTATGCAAATTATCTCATCGGTTAATTGATCCTCTATCTCTATCATACGTACATCGCATTGCAGGCTCATCTGCGTATTAATCTTTGTTTTGTTCTTTCATTGATGTTGATGTTTTTTCAATGTGTAAAGGAGATATCTGTTGTAATGATTTGTTGATATTTTTAAAACGTACACTGAATATATGTTTCTGATTGAAAATACGTAACAATCAGAACGGCACTATATATTTATTGGCACACTGATACTTGAGTTCGATGACGCCGCTTGTATATAAGCCGAGAGAAGTGAGCCGACAGCAATGAGGCTACATCGCTGATAGCGATGCGCCTCAAAAATAGTGATCGCGATTTCAAATTCTCGCAATTTGATACAAAACAGGGGAATCGCAGAATTAAGTACTCGCGTAAAATGAGGAATTTATAGTAACTAAATATATATGCAAAATCTTAATCTACATTTAATAGTCAAACTGTGCATTATGTAATAAAATATAAATTCTAAATATACTCTTTATGAAAAGCATTAGCTATATATCGTGTATATTGTCTACACATTGTAAAATGAAGTAAAAATTTTATAGCAACATGGATTGTTATTTGCCTAATGCCTGATATACTATGCAAATATTACCAGGAAAGTGTACAAATATTTTATGTAGCATCAAAGTGCATGCCAAGTGACAATTTAAGCATCACCTGGTGTAGAAATGATGCATATTGGACAGATAACTCTGCAGCTACATTCAATGCCAGAAACACAGTGAAATCTGTCATATCTGCTACCTGATTATTTTAAAAATAAATAAATTGTAAGTTTTCCAGCTCAAGAAAGATAGGCAGGTATTTTTGGGTGCGAGCTCTGCGTTTCCTTGTACATAAATGAAAAAATTGCATCTTGAACCACAAAATAATCTTTATGCCATTTTGCATACGAATGAAAAATGGCAATTTTTTACCCTCTTTTTACACACACAAATGTCAGATCTCAAAAGACAGATTTCACTATATTTTCAATGACAAAAGGGATTAAATCGCATACAATACTAAAAGCAAATGGAGTGTCATTTGGAAAATTCCCGATAGACTTAGGACGAGTCGATCAGGAATGGGTTCAAATGTTTACTGTAGCACCAGCCCACAGACGAGTGACGATTCCTACACCACTCCACGGTAAAGCTGGTGCGACAGATGTGTCAGATCACCCAAAGTCACCAAAAGAGACAAACCAAGCCTCTACTAATGAGTTCTATTTCTACCTTGAGAACGGCTACTCCAGAAGATAGTTTGGCCAGACGCTCGTTCAGTTTTTCTTTTTCGTACTCCGATGTGGAAAGCTCAATTTCGTCTCGGATTTGCTGGATCCTCTTATCCAGTTCTGATTTTTGACCGCCTCCCTACAATACAAATATGCAATTACTTAAAATAATTTACACTCTTTTGAGACAAATGCATAATTACTATGTCTTTTAAAGCACATTGATTCATACTAAGAGAGGTAACTCTAAATATTTTTTGGGGTCTTCAAAGTGAACAAAAGAAAATGAATTTTTTTTTTAGAAAATCAAATATCACAAAAGGGAGACAGCTCTGAAATTACCTTCCACTCTTTCTCTTTTGTGTGTGTTAGAGAGAGAGAGAGAGAGAGAGAGAGAGGGGAGAGAGACAGACTTACCTTCATCATCAGTGTGTCGTCCTTGGTAACGGTTACTTCCTTCACCGTACCAAAGTCGTTCATCTGGACATCCTCTAGTTTGTACATATCAGCTTCATCTCCGAACACCTGCACATTCAGAAAACAAGATTTGGTTCATGTCCCCCCAAAAAACCACATTCAACATACCCATATCAGAATATCAAATGATAATCATATCTCCTATTATGGTAATCTTTTTCAAATTCCTTTTTTAAAAAACCACCTAAAATATGCTCACTTAAATGATAAACACATCCTTATTAGAAATGAGAATCTGTTAGAAGTTGAGATATCAAAAATACATGAAATTGAACAAAACTGAAATGAAAATTATCAATGCAATTTACTGTGTCAATGAAACTTTATTTTATCATTAAACAGACTTACAATTCCACCACTAGCAATGGCCATATCCCTCAGTGTGTTCTTCCTGTTGTCCCCGAACCCTGGGGCCTTAACAGCACATACCTGGAGACCCACCTTCAGTCTAAAAACACAAAACAAAAACTCAGAATTTCTCCAACTATAAGTCAAAATTTATAAACATCGTTATTAAAATCGCTGTTAAAGTGAGTTACAGCAAATAGCCAGGGATGAGTGATTTAAATTGATTATATCCATAGTTCATAATATCAGGTAAGTTTATGAAAATACAATTTCAAGATAAGGGGAATGTAATTGACTGTTGAAGCTTCAATTTGTTATATCAATGTTTAACTGTATTCCAGTTGGTAACATAGTGGTCATGTAGGAGGCATCATGAAGCACCTTTCAAACTGAGTTTTCTTCAAGCTTATGAAAAAATCATCGGCTACTTCTCAATCAAAACATCTTAATTAATCTCAATCAAAACATCTCAATTTACTTGCAATGACAACTGTCGATGATCAAGACTTCTTGTACTGCACAAAAAAGGCAAATTAATCTGGTCATCATCTCAATGTATGCACAATGTAATCTCAAAAGGCTGCAAGTGAGCCATCTGAGGAATGAGTTATGTGCAATAATGATCATCTACCTTGTTTCTAATCTTCAATACTAATAGAGAAAAATGACCAAAAATCTGAACAAAAATGTGTCATCTTGAATAATCATTACAAACACCAAAGGTAGAACAAAACAGGCTTTTGTTTAGGTGGAATTCCTTGAGCACTTATCTTTTCAAACTCCGACCATTCTTTAATACTAAGCTCTAGAAAACTGATTGAATATTTGGATAAAAACATGACACCTCCAGTAATTTGAGTGAAATTCTCACCTGTTGAGTATGAGTACACTCATGGTCATTTGTTTGAATGGACTACCTGTTGAGTACGATTTACTACCTGTTTAGTATGAGTGCACTCGGGGCATTTTCTAAAATGTATTTCCTACCTGTTGAGTACGAGTGCACTCAGGGCCTCTCCATCAACATCCTCAGCAATGATGAGTAGGGGTTTGTGGGCCTGGTTAGCAATCTCCAGGGCGGGGATAATGGACTGGATGGACGAGATCTTCTTCTCGCTGAACAGCACCAGTGCATCATTGAACTCGCACTTAGCCCCTGCAAATGTTGTGTCATTCTATCCAGTTTTATGAATAAAAACAATAAGAAAGTTGCTTAACTTTCAAAGAGACTTTTCAAGACTTGAGGCCATCTTTACAACAATGTTTGTTTGCTCTCTCCTAACACAACTCAGTAGGTAGGGGTTAGCAATATCTTTGCAAAAATTAAATGAACATAGATCTGCAAGCAACTTGATTTCAATAAAGAACTATGTTCTGATGTTAATAGAAATATCTTGAGTTGGGGTAATTTTTTGTCAGTCTGTTTGAGATGGAAAACAAAATGTTTTATTTTTTTGTCACAGGTGGCCTGGTAAACTTCATTCTTTGCTGGATATTTGCTTTAGATACCATACCTTTGGAGGAGTTCATGAAGTAAGGTGAGATGTAACCCCGGTCAAATTTCATTCCCTCAATGGTCTCAAGGTCATCCTTCAAGGTCTTTCCGTCCTAGAACCAGAAAAAAAATGTTAACAACATCGTAACACTCCATTTTGACATTTTTTTTTGGTCTTTTCTCCACTTTTTATTATTGTCATGGTCTTTATAAGTGTTTCCCAAACATATTCGATTGGATTTTACCTTAACAGTGATAACTCCATCTCTGCCCACTTTCTTCATGGCCTCGGCGATCAAGTCTCCAATGGCTTTGTCACCATTAGCAGAGATTGTGGCTACCTGTTCAATAAAAACAATACCCAAGGTTAAAGGTAATTCATGCCAGAGAGACAAAAATAAGTTATATGTACAAGTCGAATTTAAAGTATCAATTGTTTTGACATTACATTGTGTATACATGTAGTCCAAGTTTTTACTTGACTTAATTACCAAAGCAATTTCTTCAGATGTTGAGCAAGTATAAGTTTATTCATGAAATAATTCACTTGACTTACCTGAGCAATCTCCTCAGGTGTGGAGACCTGCTTGGACATTTTCTTCAGGTTCTCTACCACTACTTCCACAGCGGTCATGACACCTGTGACAAAAAACAAATTAAAAAATCATAAATTTTTACCCCTGCATCACCATGATCACAGGATTTAAAAAATACTTTTTTTCATTTGTATATTACCATTAATTTATTGGTGGTGTTTGTCACACGAGTTCTATCGTCATGATAACAAAAGTTCATCACGACGCGAAAGGGTCATGTGTTGCTATAGCATCTTTGAACAATCGCCTGCACCAAAAACAAAAGTGCAGTGATGAAGAAGGATGCAACATGCCATGTTAAAAAAAAAAAAAATCTTCAAAGCAAGGAGATTGATAAGAGTACCTCTCCTGATTTCGATTGGATTAGCTCCCTTGCTGATCTTGTCGAATCCTTCCTTGGCGATGGCGCGGGCAAGGACAGTAGCGCAAGTTGTTCCATCTCCGGCCTCCTCGTTGGTGTTGTTAGCGACATCTTGGACGAGCTTGGCGCCAATGTTCTGGTACTTGTCCTGCAGGTCGATGGCCTTAGCTACCGTCACTCCATCTTTAGTAATCTTAGGGCTCCCCCAACTCTGTTCGATGATGACATTCCTTCCCTGCAAAATTAAGATATCTATATATCTCTTCTGTCCATTTTTTACCTTTCACATCAATCTTCAGAAGAATCTACAGTTTTGCCATCCCATCCAGAGAACTTTACAAAAATACTCGGAATGCAGAGAACAATTTTAATTACAACTCTTCCTTTCATGAGGAACTCCATCCCACAACATCTTATGGCTATTTCTTACTGCAGAAAAGTTAAAAGTCAATGACTACTGAATATTCTAGAAAAGTTTTTCTGTATATCAGTTAAAGGATTGATAATCAATACAAGAACTGTAAAAACCTTCGGTCCCATAGTAACTGCCACAGCATCAGCTAGTGTATCAACTCCCTGGATCATCATGGCTCTTGCGTCGGCTCCAAACTTGACATCTTTGGCATTTCTTCTGAGGGTGGTGGAAAAGTGGCGGGCCACAGCTGGGCGGAGCAGTTTTGGTAATCGGTACATTGTGTATTCTAAAATCAAATAAAATAATCTTCATTAACTCATTCAACATTCAACTTAATTATAATTTATTAACCTCAATATCGTAATGCAACGGACACATAGAACATAAATCGAACTCCGAATAGTTAAAAATCATAAACCAGACCGTTCCCTAAAAGAAAGAAAATTTTATAATATTAAAAATCTGATAGCACAAATAATGACCTCTCCCATGGTCATTTAATATTATACAATGTTTTGGGAAACATAAAGCATTAAAAGAATGAATGACTTTTAGACCTATACTCATGCTGATGCCTTTAATTAACAAACATAACAATCATTAAAGCCTTACAAAGTTCTACAGTTTTACTCCTAAAGCATGTGTACCGAAATGCACACTTTTCTGATGAAACGTGCTACCCACGTGGGTTGCGTAAAGCCGGGTGTACCTGATCAAAATGAAAAGTGCATACGATCTCTAAATACATTCATTTGCTTAAAATCAACATTTCGTAAATATCTTTGAATAAAAGCAAAAGGGTGACATACATTACCTTTAATTTTATGACGCCGGCGATGTTCGCAATTTCACTCCTTGCAAGTCAGTGGAAGTTATGACCGGATGCGTTCGTACGACCTTCGGATGGTTTCTAATTCGAGGCCCTTCATCGTGCACTTTAATACGCTAACTTTGTTTAATCATTTAATCTTTGCACAAACATTATTCAAAGAGGAAACTGTATTTATAATTATGTAGTACATATTTCTAAATTGTCTAAATTAAAGGATATATTGAATGTATAAGACAACATACAATTTGATTTTAAAAGTCATAACACAGGGCCTCAAAGTTTCCGGAGAATCGACGCATGCGTAATAAATAATTTCTACACGTGGTTTCAGTTCTAGACATTTCCGAGGTCAGAGAGAATTCCAGCGCTCTTACAAAAGAATTCAGGATGGTAAGTAAACCATTACAGTCTTACAAATGACAATGGTTTTCTGGCGTTTCTGTAAGATTCTTGCGTCAATTATTGCCATGTTAAAGCTTGAAATCTCTCGTGGGCTGTATTTTACACAGAAATTGTGAGGGAGCAATCATTATTTTGTGATGCAACTCTCGACCATGCTTGACATTGAATTGAATGTTGCATTTGCAGGGCTGTGCTCTCTACATATAACATTGAATTTAAACATCTTTGATATTAATTAACATATGTTTGATCGCAATTTAACAGTTTATAACCCGCATACGCGAACAAGTTGGTAAACAGTTTTGTAATGTTATAGGACAGGTGTCAGATACTGAGACAGAGGGAGGTTCTTTGAATATTATATGTGTGATATATTGCCAAAATTTAAGATTTTCATTACAAATAACTTCTGTATGCTACATACAGCGTAGATGAATAAAGAGAGGATGTATAGATTTCTCAGTTTCCGCTGGGTATACTCAAAGCCTTTTGTTTTTTACTTATTATAGTTTTAAACTGTAATTTCTTGTAACATCAATATATAGAATTAAATTTGTTTCCCTGATATTCTCAGCATTAAATTAGTCTTGGAAGTAGTGTTGTTTTAAATAAGCAAGTTATGAAACAGCTGATCCAATATCAAGTGCTGAAGGAGGGAGTTGTCTTTCTTTTCACTTGTGGTCTCTGAATATACATATGGCATAAGGTAATTATTCATGTATTACTGTACAAGACCCTGATATGCATTTAACTTACACTATGTTTAAATTCTTCTTTGTTTAACTTTTCCATCAGGCCTCTGCAATCAAACGCTTTTTACCCCTTTTCGATCGGGTGTTAGTGGAGCGATTTGCCCCTGAGCTGAAAACAAAAGGTGGAATCATGCTGCCAGAAAAATCTCAAGGAAAAGTTCTACAAGCTACCGTGGTAGCCACAGGAAAGGGAGCCAGGGATCAGGTAAATGCATAGGAATAAAAATCTGGTTTGCTGAATGTTGTCAAACACTTGTGCTTTAAAAATAATGTATAAAGGTTAGATCACATTATAGCTGATTCAAGTATAATTTAATGTAGGTGTACTGAAAATTTTAAAATGAGGACCTTTTTTTAATATATATCTTGACTAAACAGATACTCTGCATTATGGTTGTAATTGGGTCACAGGGTTTTACTAATACCCGTAAATACACAATATGTCATTAACATATCACACAGAATTTTGCTTATAAGATATTGCAAAAATATAAAATGATTAATCTATGAAATGAAATAAAATAATTCCACATGATATAGAATTGGTTCCCTTTTCCAAATTTGATTTTAATTATTTACTATTTTTGAAAAATTGTTTTTTTTAATCTATGTCTGGGTTACCTTGATTTAAAAAAACAAAAATTAACATGTATCAACCATGTGGAAAAAATGAAGTCTTCTTACTTTCCTGACCACTGTAAAATTTTAAATCAAAACTTTAAATCTGTAAATCAACATGTATAAATAAAAGTTTAAAAAACTGAACTCTTCATAATTCTGAAAATTTCCCTTTTTGTTGTGTCTTCTTTTCACTCTTGGTTATATATAGTTCCTGAGAACATCATGTGAGCTGTAAAACTTTAATTTTAAGAAGTGAACAACAGATTGTGCTATTAAATACAGAAGTCATTTTGATGACATATTATATAATAGTATCTTAAATTTTCCCAATTTGAAAAAAAATGTCGATAATTTTCCCAATGGAGAGGGACCCGGTCCCTGTACCAAAAAGTGCTGTGACAGCCCTGCTTGCGCAAAAATTGTCCAGTATTGAGCTTTAAATTTTTTTCAAATCGCAAGTCAAGAAAAAAAAATGAACAAATGAAAAAGGTTACGGATTTATAAACTTAGCGCAACATTGAAAGGATATACGATATATGAATATCACATGATATGGTTACATTGTATATATATGATAATGTGATTGCATTTCTACATTGATTTTGTGTATTGTTCACAGCAAGGGAACATCATACCTCCTAGTGTCAAACCAGGGGATGAAGTGCTTCTGCCTGAATATGGAGGCACCAAGGTTGTCCTGGAAGATAAGGTAATTAGAAAGAAAGAAATAATGAGGAATTGAACAAAAATGTTTAGAAACCTATACTCCTTTACCATGATTAAATATCATCTGAATTAATGGCACCCAGGCTCTTAAGCTTATTAATGTTGAGTGCAACAAGAGTTATCTTTCTTTGATTTGATTGATTGAGAAAAAAGTTTTAGTGCAATTAAGAGATCAATTTTTTTTTCTTTGATGGCCACAACTTCACAAGGTGCATTGAATTCAAACAATATGGAGTACTTATTTGCATGTAGTACAGCAAGCTTATAATTATATCTTATATGTTTATCACTTGAACATTTTGATTCCATAAATAATAATTATACAAATCAAAAGATAACTAGATGAAGCCCACTGTGGAGGCTCTATGCGGCATTTTATGTGAATACCATAGTAGTGAGTTCAATAAGATTTCATTTTAAAAAGAGTGGAACTCTTTCAGAATACAAAAAATAATGTGTTCCAGTATAGAAACTATGTTAACATTAGCAATTTATTTTTTCTCTTTTGATACCAGGAGTACTTCCTTTTCCGGGATTCGGACATCTTAGGAAAATTTGAGTCGTAGATGTATATATCCATTAACACAATAACCATGAAGTATGTGTGCGTTGTGATCGGGACATTTTGACAAACACCGTAATCATTGTGTGTTGACCATGCAAAATGAAGAAAACGGAAACAGTTTGGCTTCAACCAACTCTGAACTAAACTTGTGTTCTGTTGTTTTTTAAGAACAAAAAAAAAATGCATCCATCTTTACTTGAAGATGTGTGCCTCCTAGTTCAGATCACAATGAAAGAGATTCGGAAAGTCATCATCTGTTTGATTTATTGTATGGTTTTATTTTTACTGTAGATTATCATCAACTTTCATTTACCATTTGTGAATGTGTATTCTGTGATTAATTAGATGATATGAAATTGAATTAAAAAAAGTGTATGGTAAAATTGTTTTTGCGTGTTTTTTTTCAGAGTTACATCAGCTACAAATAACACATCCGCTTTATTATATCTGAAAAAATCAATTTTATCATTGATCTGCCCTTTTAGATCACAACACAGATTGGCATCATTCTGGTGTGGTTATATAAGTGGGCTGAAAAAAAACCCCCCCCCCCCCCCCCCCCATCAACTCTCAATTCCCAGGGGTCAAATAAAAAACGCACACACATATATAGATGTACATGTATTTTGTCATTCCGTTTGTTATTATTGAGCTTTTGCATTGAAATTTTATGTCTGCACCACGTATGGTATAAAGAGGATTCTGGTTGATTTTGATGTGAGGAGGTTATGATAATAAATGCCTATATTATGTTTTATTTATAACACTTGCGTTCCTGAGTTGTGTCTTACAAAAATTGAGCAATAAGATCAACACTCCGCCAGGGGTTAAAAAAAACCTACTAAAGTCATGGATTAATTTAGATCCAAAATACCGGTAATAGGAACTTTTCTTTACTAAATATACATGTAATTTATGACTAAATGAAACCACGTCTGAAGAAGACCGGGGAGGGGGGGGGGGAGGGGTTAGCACAAATGCCCATTTGGTTTAGTCGTAAAATACAATTTAATTTTTTTTTCCAATTTAATCTATTTGATACTGTTATAATACAAGTTTGCAAAAGCTCAATTTCTAACGATATTCATACTTTAACAAATGTTTAAAAAAATATTGCCTAAAGTTTTGGTGGTATCGAACCCACAACCTAAAAAAGACTAGTTATATATAAAAAGGTTACTTAATGTCAGGTGCTGTAACCACTGAGCCATTTCAGTCACAACAAAGTTGGTTGTTCAGATTCACTCTATATAAGAAAATGCACTGAAGTTCCTTTTGGAGGTTTTGATACGCATACGCCAGTTTAATTAAATCAACATATTCCAAAGTTTGAACATACTAAAGGGTTACCAATCGATGTTATGTTAAATAATATACATTGTTTTAAATATTTTCTTCTTAAATAACAGATTTATTGATATTTTATTTTTTAGTGTCATCCGCGTCCTTGTACAGGGATTTCAGGCACGTAGCATCGTTTTTAAAAGTGTGTGTGTGTGTGGGGGGGGGGGGGGGGGGGGGGGGGCAGACTCTTCCCAAAAATCTTGACAAGCCAAAAAAGAAAAAAGACAACTTTCTAAAATCATGAAAATCCTAA
>WFKH01002636.1:33134775-33153945 GCA_016163765.1 Magallana hongkongensis
CACGGCATATATATATATATATATATATATATATATATATATATATATATATATATATATATATATATATTTCATTAACAAAGTTAAGCAATTTACTATGATGTCAGTTTATTTATAGTGTAGTAGATGCAGCTGTCGCATCTTGATACTAGTGCATGTATGTACACATTCTATAAATGAAAGTTGGGGCACACTGAATTACTTGGAAGCTATGGGATTTAATCTAATATTAGGGGGTTTTAAAAGAAAAGAACAAAATTGTTCTCTTGTTAAAAATCGTTGAATTAGCGATAGATGATTGCCTTAGATTAAAATAGATGTGTAATATCAGTGTATATTCTTTTGAATACATAACAACCATAATGATTTGTCATAGAAGGTATTTAAAGAGGGGAACTAATTAAAAAAATGATTCCAATCTTGAACCTACATTGAACTGTAATTAAATTACATGTAAGTTCAAAAACGGATAAAAGAAGTTAGTCATTTAAAAAAAATATTTCAAAAAGAAAAAGATAATAAATTGATAAAATTAAAAAAACAATTCACTAAACAGATGATTTCAAAATAATTTTTTTTTAATAAATTAAAAATATTTGAAATAAATAAATAATACTGCGTATTATTAAATTAATCCCTCATTGTGGTCATCCTAAAATAAACTATATATCACCTGTAATTAATTTCTTTTGTTCTCTCCCTGCCCCTACCTGTACACCATTCCCACTTAGCCAAAACCAGTCACCTGTGTGAATTTCAGAAAATAAATAACAACAGGTTATTTAAAAAATGACAACGGGGGAATTCCACGAATAAAAATCCCTAAAAAGAATTTCCAAACTTTTCAAATGTATGGTGGCAACATTTTACTAAAATATCATTATGTTTTACCATGCAAAATTCATCTTTAACTTTTAATTTATTTGAAATAATGATTTCGACTCCATAAGAATAACTGGTGTGAGAAATGAAAATAAATGAAGAAATTTGAAAGTGATTCCCCCTACCCCCCCTCTCCCCAAAAAGTGAAAGTTCCTAATCTGTGAACCACATGTGGTATTCACAGACCATGCATGTGCGCGGTTCTGTAAAACATATTTTTAAGGGTAGAGGGTCCAGGTGAGGATTTTATTGTTGGGGGGGGGATCTTTTACCTTTCTCCAGTTACTTCTCTAAATATATGAAATAATAGAACCATTTTAACAAGAGCTTGGACCTTGAGTAGTTGTGTCAAACAGCAATGGGACGTAGGCTATTTCATGTCTATTTCATTGCTAGCCAATCAGCTACATATGGCTCTTTGAAATCAACAAGATTTGTCTGGCTTTTGAGCTAAGACTACGCAATCGGTGCACATTTCGCTTCAAACAGCGTCATCTTTAACTTGTTTTGACGCAAGAAATCGATAGCTAGGTCCTAATGAAAGTTCATGGTGTTATTAAAATGGTTCTAAGTCTATAAATTTTCAAGGGAGGTTCTTTTTATTTGTACATGTCTGAATCCTTATCAGCAGACTTTATTAGAGTTTCTAGGACAAAACGGCAGGTTTGTTGGTTTACTTTTATTTTACAGATATATGATTTTAAAAGAAAACAACTAAATAATGAGATTGAAAGCGAAAAGGATCGGTTACCATTACTTCCTACTTTCACGTTTTGGAATAAATGATGGAATATGTTGGAAACGTGTCTCCGTACGGCAAGCCCTATTTATTTTGAAATAGTTGAATGAAGACAAGTTATGTCATTTATATATTTCACACAGCGCAAGACGCAATAGTTAAACTTCTGACTTTGAATGGTATGTACATTTGGTTTTAATTCTTAAATTGTGTGCTCTCAACCTTTACAGTTTAATACACATGAACGTACATATTAATTATTAAAATATCTATATATACATTCTTTTTAATTGTGTAAAAAAAAGTTATAACAGCTTACTATTTACACAACTTTTTATTCTTTTATTTTGTTTCAAGAAAAAAGCTGATAACGTCACCGTATTAATTTTTGTTATATTTGAGAGCTGGTTGTTTCGACGAAATATTTTTTTTTCTTTTTAATTCACTTGTAACGCTTTCGATTAAAATGTTTGTATTTTAGCCATTGTAATTGTTGATTTCATTGTTAAATAGAACACAGCTAAGTGGTCACATCCAAAGTTTTCAAATCAATTTGAATTACGTGGGTTTAATTTTTCATAAAACTTTCTTTACACGCGCATGCAGGTATTGGTATCTTAAGAAAAAAACCATTGTCAAACATTGTTATCGAAACTTCTTGCAATTTGCCAGCAGCAATAGATTCAATTTAACGTTTGGGTTACTCGAGTAGATCGATTATATGGATCTTCAAAGATAACAAAAACCAAGCAGACGACCTGAAAACTAAATTGCTCAAGTCTTTATGTTTTATTGTTTTTTTTTTATATTTCTTGCAAATTTCACTGTGTTTCCATCTTCGCTAGCTAAGGGTGTCGATCCGCTCCTGTACTTTTAGCAGATC
Source organism: Magallana hongkongensis (assembly GCA_016163765.1). NCBI lineage: Eukaryota > Metazoa > Mollusca > Bivalvia > Ostreida > Ostreidae > Magallana > Magallana hongkongensis. The sequence goes on from WFKH01002636.1 coordinate 33,137,280, forward strand.
GTCACCCTTGGCTAGCGGAGATAGACCTGAAGAAGTCTACCCGAAAACATTTCACGAGACTTTGTGTTGTGACGAATTGACATATAATAATGACTATATATGCCGCGGAGAATAATGCACCAGTCCTGAGTTACCTGATCATGTGCTATTTATCTTAAGAGAAATTTTAAACCATACAACAGATGACATACTAGACAGAAAAGTCATTTAAACTGGAATTTAAAATTGTTCTACCCTTCCTGGTCGCAAGATTAATCCAATAGAGGATGAGTTCCATGAAATAAAAGTTTTTACCGAGGGGGGGGGGGGGGGGTCCGAGGCTTATTTTCAGGTATTTAATAGATTTGAATTTTTCGGGGGGCCGGGACTCCACCCCCTATCTAGATCCGCGCATGGATTGTTAACGTTAAATATTCTATTTAAGCAGTGCGACATTAAATCAAGCCCGGACACTTTCAGCTACCCTTTCTATAAGATTGAAATCAATATTATATATGGATTTTAGTGGAACGTTTTACTCTGATCCTATTATATCAACTTAAATAAACACATTGCTCTAGTTCTTTCTCAAAATACCATTGGGAAAATGATGTGATTTTTCATCTCACCTAGAATCCTATCGAAATCCTATGCGTGAAAATGTACTCCGGGAAAAACTGTCCCATCCTTTAACAAAAAGGTCAATGAAATTGATTTAATTTTTAAAAAGAAAAAAAAACAGGCCTGTGGATTAACCCTTTCTATTAAATTCATCCTTTATATTAGTAATTAAATTTGCTATAGAGTAAAGGTCCAGTAGTCGAAAGATAGCCGCCATGGAGAAACAATTTGGATCAATCGTCACTTCCGTGTTACTGGCACTGACCTTCGGATGTTGGCTGACTGCCCTTGTCGCACCTGGATGGTTTTTGTTTGAAGTCAAGACATCGTCACCTTCTATTACTGTAAGTGATAAATCCCCCACCTCTCAAAAAGACCCCCCCCCCTAAAAAAAAAAACAACAAATAACAAAAAAAAAAAAAATCACCCTCCCCCGAAACAAAAAAGTTTAACAAAATACCCCGAGAAAACCAAATTTAACTGGAAAAAAAAATAAAAAAAAAAATAAGCAAGGAAAAATGAATATGATTTTGATTTTTAATTGATTATAATTTTAATGAATTAAGAAAGTGAATCAATTTGAGATAGTATCATTAAATAAATCATGTTTAAAAGTTGATGAAGATGATACACAATATTGATTTGAATACAAAGTTCAATTTTGACTTTGACTTAACTTTTTTTTTTACAGAATGTTCTCTTGGAAGAATCTCCTGAAAAGAAGGTAAACTATACATGTAGATGTATATATAATTGTGTAATTTTTTAATAGTTGATGAAAGTTGTCGAAGACACAATTTTTTTTTTTTTTTATAGTCACCAATATCTAAAAAGTATACACATGTAAAACTAATTATACATCAGAAATGTCACGTACTTTCACTCTTTATTTGTTTCTCTCTCTCTCTCTCTCTCTCTCTCTCTCTCTCTCTCTCTCTCTCTCTCTCTCTCTCTCTCAATTATCCTCTAACCCCATAAATAAAGTTTGATAACGATAGTTATCTCAAAAGTAAGGTACCCTATTTTTCATTTTTTTTCCCTTTAGAAAAATACATTAAAAATACAGTATTCGTGTGTTGTAACTTATAACCTAGTATTCTAATATTTCAATTTTAAATATTTACTACATCGTTTTCATGAAACCAATGTTTTGGCAAAGACATAATTATTTGCATCGCAGAAAAAAAATACTCCAGCGTGTTTTGATTGCAATTGTTTGCGTGTCACGTGTATTAATAACAACACAAGAACGTAACCATACGTTATGATGTCTCAAAAATGTCTTATGAATCTTAATTTTATTTTTGCAAGATTACAACGGAAGTTGACATGGGTCTTTTCTTCATCAACCTTTGCATCAATGATGACTGCAAACAGATCGACTACGAGAAGTTGAAAACAATGCAAACTCACCAATCAATGCGTAATATATTTATCATGAAACTTGCAATCAAACTCCAAGAATTAATTTTCGTTCCTAATGATAGCCATATTGATTGAGTTCAAAAGCATAAATTCCCAGTTTATTTTCAGTAAATTCATCATTTTTCTAGTTAAAATGTATTTCAAACTGTGTGTTTTTGATCCCTTGAATATATAAAATTGTGTTTTATCTCTTGTAAAGAATATGAAATTAAAGTAAAATGACGATTATCGTTTTTTTCTGAACAGCGGAATTGTTAGAACTACAAGCGGAAGGCGTTCTCGCCCTTGCTCTCTGCACAATAAGTTGTCTGTTAGTGATGATTCCAGCTCGGTCCAAAAAGACCAGCTATCTTGTTGCTTTGATTCTTATGTCCATTGCAGGTAATGCACTATTAAGAATTATAGGTATATTTATATTTTTAAAAATTCAAAAAAGTTGAAGATTACCAAATTTACTATCATATTTACGGTTAAACTTTGCTTTAAGGACGACGGACCCAATTCAAGATTTCGCACCTCTGAGCAGAAATCCGCGTATTTGCTATAAATATGACTGTTGTAATTACGTAGATCAGAATAAGAGAACATAATAAAATGTTCATTCCACTATTATAATACATAATTTGTGATGCCAAAATATTTCTAGTGGAGAAAAATTAAGAAAATAAATTAGTCAGAATTTCCTCTGTTTGCGACAAGTCCGTTATATTTCCACGGTTTAATGATAATTTACTTCTTTATATAACAATTTAATTAGAGTAAAAAATTTATTGCAGAATTTTAAAAATATCAGTTTTTATACCACGCCCCAGATTATTTCCATAACTTTCTATTATATCTGAGGATTTTCGTACCCAAATTTTGAAACGCTCCCTGTAAACTAAGGAAGTCGATGGTCATGTAATTTTTTTTTATTGATTTTCACTCTCCATTAACTGATTAACATTATATAAAACTTTGAATAAAAATCTTTTGTAGAAATGATTTGGGTCCGCCATCCTTAAAAAAACAAATAATTGTGACATCTTTTTTTCTTCTTCCAGAAATATAGCTTTGTACGTTGTACATGTGCATGTACATTGATATGACTTGTTCTCTCTCTCTCTCTCTCTCTCTCTCTCTCTCTATCTCTCTCTTCCTCTCTCTTTCTCTCTCTTTCTCTTTCTTTCTCTCTATCATGACAAATGATCGTCCGATACATATTGTATTGAAATTTGCGATATAACTAGCATGTCTTGCTAAGAAATACAATATCTCAGAAATGACACTTCAATCCATGCATGGATAAGCCCTGTATAATGCTCTTTAAATGTACTTTTCTTTTAGGATTTGATATAAACACATATTTTTAATTATCTATCAACTTCATTCGTTGTAGTAAGTTTTGAATCCATTCTAATCTATCGAATGGCATCAGCGAATTTGAAGGTTTCTGACGCCTTGGATAAAGTAAAGAGTATTGAACAAAAGCTTCTCGCTGACATGGAGATGAAGCTTCCATACTCCATACTGATAGCTGGGTTCGGAGCTATGCTAGGAATTCTGGGATGTGTATCAAGCGGAGTCATGTACAGGAAGTCACGTGATTGTGCGCAGCCGGGCCAAGTTCTGAATATGTTCCACGCAACTCCAGCCACTGGCTTTACCATTCTGCAGGAAACTTATTAACTTTCTCGTAACTTGGCGAATATGAAGAAATTAAGACTTGTTTGTTCCAATAGATTATTGTACTCATAACATAAAAAAATGTCTTGTATATATGATAACCAATGCTTTATTTTTTTCTAGACGATGATCTATCTTGACAGAGAACTAGGTCAAGGTTTACTCTTTTTTCTCTTTTCTCCAAGTGAAACGTTTTGCTATTAATACATGTATATAGATGACATTATATTTTTAACCTAGAGTTTTTAAAATATATAAGTGCCATATATAACCAATGATTTTTTTGCCTCTATTTTTCCCCCCAAAAACGATGATGTATTTATATTACGAGCTATTAGGTCTACTACTTTTCAAAACATGTAACGTTTTGATGTAATACTATGCATGAATATTAGAAAAAAAATTGCAAACATTTAACAGATGCTTGCACGAAAAATATTAAGCTCTCGACGTTTCTTTCATTTATTAAGAGAAAACGTTTAACAAAACTAGGCACCGCCACGTGTTTCGAAATAAATGAATATTGACGCCTGTTTTATAGGTGAGTTATAGGGGTGCCATGCAGGTGCTTCACCACTATATGTAATATGTAGACGTTCATGTTGGTCATGTCTAATTCTAATGTCATTAACATATTAACATACTCCTTTTGGTTTAATTTTGTTCGACGTTTGACGTTTGTATTTTGGCCAAAATCGTCCAATAAAAGTCTCGAAACATCAATTAGTGATAAAAAAAAGTGAAATCAGTAATGAGTTGCCATTCTTTACGTTAAACAAGGAGGAAAAATCTACCAAAAATTACCTTAAAATCCCAAATCATGTCTCTTATCCTTAAGGCTGTTTTTTTATTCATTTGCACAAAATTTTATTTCCGGTAAATGCTAAATGTTCATATTTTGAATTGTGAATCACTATATATTGACTATATCGTTTCAATTTTTTTTTCAATAAAGTTTTTGAGATTTTCTATGAATTCTATTTTATGTGAATATTTTTGAATACATGTGATACGAGAACATGATTTATTTATGTAGTAAATTAAAGAACATAACACTTTGTTCATGATTTTGAAGAGCAATTATTTTTTTTATCTAGACATACTTCATATGATAAAAAGTTTTAAAATATATGTAAATTACGAGTTTTTATCATAAAAATAATCCAATCAGCTTGACACATGTAAATGCTGTCTGTTTGAACATATTCATGAACAGTTTGAGACAATTACATGTACAAGACTAGTACGGTCCATCGTATTTGTAACCCTTACCTTCTCTAACGCCTGGCTCCAAATTTGCCGTCGGTAGCTCCAATCATAATTGCATATGAAATTTTAATACGATTGATATTGATAATAAAGAAAATATAAATAATGCAATATATGGACATCTTTTGAAGTTAAATTTAGAACGTAAGAAAAAAAAATCTTGTGATCTATGCGTTCAGAGGAATTTCTTCCTTTTTTAACTTTTCCCTAATTCTTAAACTGAAAGAAATTCGTTGAATAAGTATCAATATCAATTAGTTGTCAATAAAAATTCACTTTATATAGTTATAGTTTTCTTCTATCTACATTTATGTTAACATTTTTTTTAAATCGACAAATCTTTTATTTTGTCGTAAAATCTAAACTTGATTGTATAATGTTTGATTTTCTGACAATTGGTGTGTATGATATATTGGTGTTGTACATGTAATGTCATTTTTGTATAATATACATGTATATGAATCTTTCTTGGACAATTATACATGTTTGCTATTCTATCTTATAGAAACAATTATTTCTAACTCTTCTTTCTAACATTTATGTAGCTTGCAAATCTTCTAAGGCATACACGTTGTAATTTTGTTTAAAAAAAGGTACACTTAATGGATCTATAACCAGGTTTTCCTTTTTTACTATGTTTTCAAGGGGAAAAAAACTCGAGATACCCAAGATTTATGAAAATTAACACGGCATGACTCATTTTTCATACAGGATGTTTACCTGTAATATCACTTGCATCCTATTTCTTTTTTAAAAATCGACTGTTAAATCTTATTCACAATCATCAACAGAAACTATACACCATGGTTTTTAGATGCTTGCTACGAACAATGATTGCAAATCTAATAACATCAAATCATTGAAGCGTTCGTAATTTACCAACAGGGTAGTGTACCATAACATGGATATTCCCACTGGAAAACCACAGAAACCAAAAGCATATTGATAATATCTGTGCATTTATCAATACATTCAGAAATGCCATGAACAAGAGTAATGAGTAATTCCTTAGATATAATCAATTGTTAAGATTTAATTGAAGAGGCTTGTACGATAACTTTTTTGTAAAAAAAAAAATAAGATAAAATCAAGAGGCCTTTTAGCTATGTAAAGTTTCTTAAGTTCTTGTTGTTTTTTATTATATATTTTACAACGAAGATCTGAAGTCGTTAACTACCATTATTGAACTAGTTACTTTTTTTCTGTCCAATAGAGAGATATGTGTTTAAAATGTGTATCCGTAAAGCACGCTCTATTTAATTCGAAATACATGACTGTGCTGGAATGAAGACAAATATGCACCTTAAAGTTTTGTACATTTCACCAAGGACGCAATAGATGAGCTTCTGGTTCTGAATGGTATTTACACCTGTGTTCAATTCTTATCTTTGCTGTATCAATGTAGTTTTCAATGCATTGGAATGAATGGTAGCTTTTCTCTGCATTTTTGAAGAAAAACCCTTTTCTTTATTTAGTGAAAGGACCTAATTAGGATATATTCCTTTGTTACGTTTGAGTTATTTGTTTCAAATAAATAAAATACAAATTTCTTCACTTCTAAACAGCATATATTCAGAAACGCTTGTGATATGTTATTTATGACTTTATCATTGTTACTGTTGATCTTATTGTCACATGATTTATACACTATTATTTTTATATCAACTCAAAATATGTTTACTTTTTTAGATTTAGTTTAGTGTGCACTTGCATTAATTTAAATGCAATTAAGGAACAACAAAGATTGAGAGCTTTTGGAAGAAGAAAAACATACCACAAAATACTGCAAGTTTTACAGCAAAGCTGAGAGTTCTGGGTCACTAGTTCATTGCTCAATGTGCACAGCTTGGAAACCATGTTTGTAAGGCTTAACATAATACAAAAGTCATTTAAATCTCCATGTTGTTGTATACTGGTGTTATAGCCAATTTAACATTATACAAAATTTTTCCGGATTAAGTTCGAATTTTAGAATATTCCGGATTCGGTTTTTTTTATTATGATTTTCGCGGGTGCACGAGCTGGTTAGATTTTTGTGTATTGTTTTTGTGCAGAGAGTTATGTATAAACGATAGGTATAAATGTATAAACAAAAAGTATTCAACTGTAAAAATGTATTTTAGTAACATGTTATTATGTTGGCAAGAGTGCTATGACTAGGAATGTGTACATAAATTTGAAGAAACATGTATCATAGTAGCATGTTTCTATTGTATGGTAATATCGGAAGTTAAGGTTTCATTGTTTGCATGCGATATTTTGTGCACTCTTATATGGTCATTATATTTGCTAATTTACTAGAGCATAAGTGAAAATATTGTTTACAAGAACACAGGGCATCTATTTACTAGAGTGATATTTATTTGTCAAATGCTATGTGCGATTTGTTTGTTTATTTATAGCATCTAAACTTTTTTTTGTATTTCCAGTTAATCACGTCACGTCACGTCGCGTCACATCACATTATATATCAGCATTTTCGCACTTTTCAATGATTGCGTTACTTGAATAAAGATGTGCATTTACAACAAGTTGCCTCTTCAACTGATGGCAGTCAATACAACTGGCATTTCAAATCAATTTGAATTAAGTGGGTTTAATTTTCCAAAAAAAAAAAAACTTTCTTTACACGCGCTTGCGTGTATTGATATCTAAAGAAAAAAAATTGTCAAACATTGTTATCGAAATTTACTGCAATAAATCCAATTTGACGTGTGGGTTACTGGAGTAGATCGATTATATGGATCTACAAATAAAAAAAACCAAGCAGACGACCTAAAAACTGAATTTCTCAAGTCTTCATGTTTTGAGAATGCTTTTATATTTCTTGCAAGTTTCACTGTATTTCCATCTTCGCTAGCCAACGGTGTCGATCTTCTTCTCTACTCTTAAGCGGATCGTCACCCTTTGCTAGCGAAGATGCTGTGATTCAGAAATTTTAATTCCTGCTCTTTACATTCTTAAATGTTATCAAATGTTTGGCATTATTTGAAGGCAAAATTATTAACAATTATTAACTAAGCAAGCCTACCCGAAAATATTTCACAAGACTTCGTGTTGTGACGAATTGACATATGATAATGATTATATACATGTATATGTGAATATGCCGCGGTCCTGAGTTATCAAAAAATGTGATATTTTTATCTAAAGGATCAGTTTAAACCATACAACAGATGACATACTAGACTAAAAGGCATTCAAATTGTAAAAAAGGCATTTAAAATGGCATTTGAAATTATTCTAATTTCCCCGGTCGCAGCATTAATTTTATGCGCGGATCCAGGTAAATTGGGGGGGGGGGGGTCCAAGAGATACCTGTGTTTGTCCAATCCTTTAACACAAAGGTCAATGAAGTTGATTCAATTTTTGGAAAAAAAAAAAGCAGGCCCGGTTATTAGTCCTTTCTAAATTCATTCTTTTTATTTGTAATAGCGCTTTAATTTCCTGTAGAGTAAAGGTCCAGTTGTAGAAAGAAAACCGCAATGGAGAAACAATTTGGATCAATCGTCACTTCTGTGTTACTGGCACTGACCTTCGGATGTTGGCTTACTGCACTGGTCGCACCTGGATGGCTTTTGTTTGAAGTCTAGACATTGGCATCTTCATTTTCTCTTACCGTAAGTTCTATATCCTCCAACACTTTCAGAGATAATCCCACCCCCCTAAAAAATGCTAAAAACAAAAAAAAAAAACAAACAAAAAATAACCCCCCCCCAAAAAAAAACAAACCAAAAAACAAAAACAAAACAAAACAAAAAAACCAAACATAACAAAGCCTAGCAAAATATTACTATTTTAATGAATGAAGAAAGTGAATTTAAATTGGGATAGTGCTATTATTTTATATACATGTATCTTGTTCAAAAGTAGATTTTCAGCTTTCACTTAACTTTCTTTACAGAGTGCTCTTTTGGGAGAATCGCCTAAAAAGACGGTAATTACATGTACATGTACCTAATTATGTGTAGCATTTTTTACATACATGTTGTTAATTAAAGTTGCCGTTGACACAATTTTATTCATTTAAGCATGTATTCACCAATGTAAAAAGTATACACAATGTTAAACTAATAATACATCAGATACATCACGTATATACTTTTCTTTCTCTGTTTCGTTCCCCTTCTCTCTCTCTCTCTCTCTCTCTCTCACTCTCTCTCTCTCATCCACTAATCCCATGTATAAATGAAGTTTGGTAATTCGTAGTTATATTTAGCCATATCATTATCCTAATAGTAAGATGATTGTTTTAAACATTACGTTGGTTTATTTTTTTCTTTTTTTGTTTATAGAAAATACATTTAGTGTCGGTTAAAATTACTTATTTGGATTTTCTAACTAACCTAGGATTTCATTCTTAGATATTTACTAGATCTTTTTCATTAAACTAATGTTTTGGCAAAGACATATTTGCATCACAGAAAAAATATCTCGGTGTGTTATGATTGAAATTGTTTACGTGTTATTTATAACAACACACGAACATAACCACACCTCACAATTATCATATCTCAGAATTCCCTGATCAATCTTTGTTTTAATTTTGCAAGATTACAACGGAAGTTGACATGGGTCTTTTGTTCATCAACCTTTGCATCAGTGATGACTGGGAACAGATCGACTTCGAGAAGATGAAAACAAATCAAAATTACCATGCAATGCGTAATATATTTATCAAGCAACCCTAAAATACATGTTAATTAATGTGGTATGGGGCACTCTCATGTTGTTACCTACTGTTTACCGAAATAAGCAATAAAATCAAGTGTAATTCTATAAACAGTTTCTTTACCGATATAGAACACTAACAGTTTTGCGCAGCAGGTTAGATGGTTCGCTTCGAATCAAAGTTTGAATCCCGCTGGGGTTTTAAAACTTTTCCTTTTCCAAAAAAATTTGATACTTTTTTTTTTGGTTAAATATTGTAAAATTTGAAATTTGTGAAAGTATTTTAATTATAATGTACTTTAGTCAATATTAATATCGACAGATGTCCCATAACACATTAAATTCAAAAGCAATTCCCACTTTATTTAACTGTAAACCCATCATTTTTCTACTTAAAATGTATTTTAAATTAATATGTGTTTTTGATCGATTGGATATTTTATCTCGTGTTAAGAATAATAATGAAATTAAAGTGAAAGGGCAATTACCGGGTTTTTTTTGTACAGCGGAGTTGTTAGAACTCCATGCGGAAGGCGTTCTCGCACTGGCTCTGTGCACAATAAGTTGTCTGTTAGTGATGATTCCAGCTCGGTCCAAGTCAACCAGATATATTATTGCTTTGATTCTCATGTCTATGGCAGGTAATATAGGTTTATTTGTATTTCACAAATTCAAAACGTTGAAGATTACAAAAATCAATATCATCTTTATGTTTAATGGGGCATAGTCACGATTTTAGTCAAAAATCATTTTTCCGATTTTAATATTTACAATGCTTTAGTAAGGCAATTTTAATAAGCATCCAAAATTTGAGAGTCATTCGTTGAGTTATAAGCAAGTTACAGAGCTTACATTTCTTTGATATGTAAACAAAGCTTTTGTTTATACTTTGAATGTTGAAGTGAAAATTCCCGTTTTAGATCTAAAATGAATGTGTTGAACATCAGGAACTGTTTATTTATGCTTAAAATGAAAAAGAAGATAGACAAATCAGCTTGAAAAAGATTTTTTACAGGTAAATTGAACCTTGTAAACAAAAACAGGGCACGAGCCTTGTTTACATGACAAAGAATTCTAAGTCTTGTATCTTGCTAATAACACTACGACTGACTCTCAAATTTCATTTGATTATTAGAAATGATTTCCTAAAGCATTGTAAATAATCAAAACAGAAAAATAGAATTTGACAAAAATTGTGACCATGCCCCTTTAAATTTTCCTATCAAAAACTCCTGTACAATAATTGTGACACCTTTTCTCTTTGTTTGCTCTCTCTCTCTCTCTCTCTCTCTCTCTCTCTCTCTCTCTCTCAAATGACAAATGGAAACCTGATATACACTTTGGTTGATATATTGTCCTTTCTGTTATAATCCTTTATTGAAATTTGCAATATAAATAGCATATTTTGTTAAGAAATAAAATATCTCAGAAATGACATCAATCCATGCATGTATGAGACCTTTATATACATTGTAGCTCTTGCAACGTACCTGTCTTTTAGGATTTGATATAAACACAAATTTTAAAATTATCTATTAACTTTATTTATTGTAGTAATATTTGAGTCCATTCTGATCTATCGAATGGCATCAGTAAATGTGAAAATGTCTGACACTTGGATAAAGCAAAGGATATTGAATAACATCTTCTCGCTGGTACTTCCATGGAGATGAAGCTTCCATACTCCATACTGATAGCTGGGTTCGGAGCTATGCTCGGAATTTTGGGATGTGTATCAAGCGGAGTCATGTACAGGAAGTCACGTGATTGTGCGCAACCGGGCCAAGTTCTCAATGTGTTTCACGCAGCTCCAGCCACTGGCTTTACAATTCTGCAGGAGACATATTAACTTTCTCGTAACTTGGCGAAGATGAAGAAATTAAGACTCGTTTGCTCTAATAAATTATTGTGCTCCTAACATAAAAAAATTTCTTGCATGATAACCAATGGTTTTATTTTTTTCTAGACGGTGATCTATCTATAAATAGAACTAGGTCAAGTTTTACTCTTTTTTCTCTTTTCTCCAAGTGATACGTTTTGCTATACATGTATATAGTATATAGTTATGTCATCTGCAGGTATATACTATATACCTGTAGATGACATTGTATTTTATAATCTAGAGGTCTCAACATTAAATAAAGCCATGTATATCCAATCATTTTTATGCCTCTATTTTTTTTCCATAAACGATGATGTACCTATCTAAAGAGCTTTTAGGTCTACTAGTAGTTCTCCTTTTCTTTTCAAAACATGAAAAGTTTGGATGTAATTATATGCATGATTTTTAGAAAAGATTGAAAACTTTTAACAGATGTTTGTAGAAAAATTATTTAGCTCTCGACGTTTCTCTCACTTTTTAAGAGAAAACTTTTAACAATGCATTTTCACAGGCACCCCCAACCCCTCTGTATTTCGAAATGAATGAATATTGCCTCCTGTTTTAGGGGTGCCATACAGGTGCTTGACCACCATTTGGATGTAGACGTTCACGTTCGTCATGTCCAATCTAATTTCATAAAAATATATTCATTCCGGTTGAATTTTGTTTTTGTTTGTTTTTGTTTGTTTTTGTTGTTGTTGTTGTTTTTTTTTAAACTACAAACTGTCCAAATTGTTCAGTAATAGTGTCGAGACGTCAATAAGTGATGAAAAAAAGTGCACTCGGTAATGAGTTATCTTTCAATTACACTTAACAAATAGGAAAACTCCCAGAAAAGCAACCTTTTTAAAAATCCCCAAATCAAATGTCTTCTATCCATAAGGCTGTTTTTATATTCATTCACATTTTAACTCTGACATATGAAAAATGTGCGTATTTTGAATTGTAAATCACCATATTTTAAATATATCATATAAGTTTTTTTTTTTTAACTAACTTTTTTTGAGATTTTTGATGGTGTTATTTTTGTAAATATTTTTGAATACATGTTATAAAAAAACATGAATATTCTTTATGTTGTCAATCAAACAACATAATACTGACCTTGTTCTTAGTTACAATGGACAATGCATGAGACATTTAATTTAAAATCCTAAAAGAAAAAAACATTCTTCAAATCAATGATAAAAAGTTTTAAAATATAATTATGAAGGTTGCGAGTTTTAATAATAATGAAAATTCCAATCAGCTTGGCACATGTAAATGCTGTTAGTTTGATCATAAACAAACACTAGTTTAATACAGTTAAATATACAAGTGCAAGACTAGTACTTCCGTAACCCCCCCCCCCCCCCCCCCCCCCCCCCCCCCCCCCCCCCCTTACGCCCGGCTCCAAATGTGTAGTCGGTGATCCAATAGTAAATTGCATATAGAATTTAGTTACTCAAAATTGATTACAAAGAATATATAAAAAATGCAATTTATGAACATCTTTTGAAGTCTTTCAGAAAAAAATTAAAGGACGGGAAAGGGGTTAAAAGTTAATAGAATCCATAATTTAGATGTATGCTTGCTGGTTACCTCCAGAGGATTGCAGGTTGCACTAAGTACAATATCAAATTCATAATATATAGCTTGTTAGTTCAGTGTTTAAAATTCAAGTCCAGGCCTTATCAAATACGAAGTTTGTTTAACTTTATAAATTTTGTAAGTGCTACCTTTAATAGAGTTGTTAGAACTAGTTATGAATTAACCACTTGTGATTTCGTAAACTTAAAAACGTTAAAACTCCACCATCTTCTGTACTTTTAATTCGGAAAGTTTTTGTAATACAACTAATCGGAATACGTCAACCTACTAAAAAACGAACTGAAAAAAAAATTGTGTTTTTCGAGCATAAATCAAATTGAGATGTATTCTTTATATTTACCGTATATATATATATATATATACACGATTCAAACAACTTGACTTCAACAATGTTTATAACCACATACTATATATTCCATAATAACTGCCATGTGATCAACAAATCACGTGATCAACACCCTGTCACCCCATTTATTATATCCTGTAGGAAAAAAATTCTTCCCTATTATAAGTATTATGTTCCCTCGGCGTGTTCGGATCTAAAGCGGTGGCGGGGGGGGGGGGGGGGCGGGCTACCCCTCCCCTGGGCAATTCAAATTCAATTTTTTTAAATTTACATACTAAAATTACCAAAAATATGCCTCGGGAAAAAATGTGTACCATTCACTTTTATTTATTCACAATTCGTTAAACAATCACCCCTTAAATTCAACACACTCATTAAGTCTTTTTATAGTTTTGGAATCGTCTGTTGCAACCAAATTATTTCAATAGTGGTTGGGAATGTATTTCATTAGAAAAATCACTTTGCAACCACTATTGAAATAAAACCACTATTGAAATAAATTATTTCAATAGTTGTCGGATACGTATTTCATTAGAAGAATCACTTTACAGACACTATTGAAGTACAACTACTATTAAATTTATTTTTTCAATCGTAGATGGGAATAAATTTCTTTATAAATATTACTTTGTAATAACTATTGTAACACATTTGGAAAGAAAGAATTAAGTTGACGTTTATCATTTTTGCAAACTATTTTGAAATGCAAGAAATCTATCGAACAATTTCAAATACACAATATAGGTACTATAGATTTGCATCTTTTACGGTAATAATAACCGAGACTGTAAAATTAATGTAATAATGTTACGATTTTCACTGCTGTGCAGAAATTACCAATTCTTGCAGATTAACATATAGAATTGTTTGCATATTTTTTCTTTTTTTCTCTTTCTATTAGTATATCATGTTCTATGAATATTATTACTTATTAGGTTAGTTACTGACCCACTACGGAAATATATTGGGTTGATCAATTATATATATATATATATGTATATAATCTATGAGATTGATCAACCCAATATATTTCCGTAGTAAGTCAGTAACTAACCTAATAAGTGTTTTGTTTTCCCGAGGACTATCAAGCGACATATTTATTCACAAACAGCGATGATCTACGCAAAGCCATGTACGGTTTCTGTATTAAATACTATGAAATGTCGAAATGAGTAAGCGAAGCGTCGGCCAGTGACGGCCATATTGCCTAATATTAATTCTCACCGAACAAATATAGAGATTTATGAGGCAATCACGTGCTATGTTAAAACCAATGAAAGTGTGACATTTCAGTCCAAGGGAAAACAATGTAAATTATTTGTACAAGAGTGAACATCTTGTAAATTGCCAGAACTTCTATTCAAACCCCCTGTATATTAAAAAAATCATTTATAGCTAGATACTTGTTATTATAAATATCACTATTGAGATAAATTATTTCAATAGTGGTTGGGGATGTAATTCATTACGACTACTATTGAAATATATTATTTCAATAGTGGTTGATGATGAATTCTATTACGACCACTTTTGAAATAAATTATTTCCATAGTGGTTGGTTATGAAGTTTATTTAAGAAATTAATTGAAATACAAACACCATTATTATACTTTATAATGTATTTCATTATAATTATCTTTATTGAAATATATTATTTTAAAGGTGGTTATCGATGTATTTTATTATGTATTTCATTAAGGTCTTCCGTTTCCAACGGAAGACCTTAACGTTTTCGTACAGTTTCTTATTAAGGTCTTCCGTTTCCAACGGAAGACCTTATTGTTATTGCTTTGTTTCTTTTTTTCAATTATTAAGGTCTTCCGTTTCCAACGGAAGACCTTATTGTTATTGCTTTGTTTCTTTTTCACTATTATTATTATTGGGTTTTTTTTCTGTCACGTTTTCTCAAAAACGCTTCAGCCGATTTTCATGAAATTTTCAGATCTCTTTCTAGACAAAATTTGTAAGAAAATTACATGGGTTTTTTTTGATCGTCACTTCCGGTCCCGAGATTTTGAAGATTTTATGTTTTTGCTTGTTCACGATTTTTGTCAAAAAGTTTATAAGATAAAAATTTCAAATTTTCAGGGATGGTAGAGAGTCCTCGGCCGCAGTGCCCTTCGCATATCCGAACGTCTGCCGTTACTTCCGGTCGGCACCGGAAGGAAACAAAAAAAGTTATTTTTCAACTTTTTTGTTTTAAAATTTTTTAATACTTGAAGTCGATAGAGACGCGTTCAAAACTTCAGAAGATGAAATCCGTTTTAAAATCGATCCACGCATTCTCGAGATTTTAGGCTCCAAAGTCTTGAAGCGAGAGTCCGCGTAGCTCAGTCGATAGAGTGGTGGACTTGTGCCCAGGCGACCCGGGTTCAGTCCCAGAGTGTCGAACGTTTTTTCTTTTTTAACTGTGGTTTGTTTTACGATTTTATCTTGAAAATGATGGTTTAAAATGTTTTCCGTTTAAATATTATCATAAATCAAAATAATATCGGGGTTTTTTTCAGTGAAAATATAGAGCCCGGTTAGAAATACCGTTAATTTCCTGCTTTGTGACAGTCTTTTTTTTTATCAGCAGCAATCTAAATTCAGACGCTCGTAGCATCGCCGGCATCAAAGTCATGCCGCCGAAGCACCCCTGTAATACGACCGCATTAGAGCTCGCCGGGTCGCTTTGCCGGCATCAAAGAAATTCCGCCATCTCAATGATTGTATGCACACAACAATTAGCGACTGCGGGTAGGAAATAACCGTTCTCCTAACAATATGCTTATGTTTCAATTATTATACATGACTTTAAACTGAGGGTTGTTTAATGTTTCTCCACATACGTGGATACAGGCATGCATGTATACATGCGTTTATTGACAATTTTTTTTTTTTACAGATTATATACATTGAATTGTACATTTACTCTCTCTCTCTCTCTCTCTCTCTCTCTCTCTCTCTCGTCATGAGCAGTGAATGTCTGAACTCCGCCTCTACAATGACGTGGTGATAACGAACTGTGTTCAAACTAAAAATTACAAAGGAAAAAAATACAAAACACCATCAGAGTAAACTCGGATCTAAACAATTCGTTGAAACTTTCCTGCAGTTGTAGCCTTGCTTGTGCGTAGTTCTCTAATCTATATTGGATTCAAGGGTCAACCCAGAAAGATGTCGATACTAAATATAAAGTTGTATTCCAATAAGCAAAAAAAATTGCTTAGCCTAGC
>WFKH01002636.1:33165987-33191007 GCA_016163765.1 Magallana hongkongensis
AAAAAAAAAAACCCAAAAAACAAAAATCAAAAACAAAAAGCTTGACTTTGTCAATATAACTACAATTTTTCACAAATATTCTGCCAGTGGCTTTCATATTCCTTATATTTACATTTTTTCAACAGCAAATATTTTTCAGTTAAAATTCTTTCTGTTATGACCTTTTTCAAAGCATGTATATTAGGTATTGGATTACTTTTATATTTACATGAAAAAATATATTGCTTCACAATAAGAACTATCAGGTAAAAAAATTTATAACTTTCTTTATTTTTATATTTTCCAAAAAGAACTGATTGAATATCAGATGTAATTGAGATTTCAAACTGTGTAAGAATCCACTTTTCAACGCCACACCACAATTCTTTTACTATATTACATTCATAAAATAAATGACTAATGCTTTCTTCATCTGTTTTACAAAAGGTGCATACAGCAGACTCTGTTTTTTTTTTATATTAAAAAGATATTTATTTGTAGGAACAATCCTATGAAGTATTTGATATTGTAGCCAATGTAGTTTTGATTCCTGTGTAGACTTAAATGGGAGTTCAAAAATTTTATTCCAAGAAGTTTGTGAATAGTTGTAACCCTTATCTCTCCATTTTAATATAGATGTACATATTTCTCTTTTTTTGTCTAATAGTAAGTTGTACATGGGCTTACAACCTTTACATGTATTAATAAACAATAGAATATGATTAGGGATAATTGGTCCATATTTTATTGTGTTTTGCAAGTTTGGTAAGTGTATATCTTGTGTAAGCAGTCTGGTCGTAACTGCAATTCTTAAACTTGCATACTCTATAAAATTTGTCTTTGGATTAATGTGTTTCAATTCATCAAAGTTTATGAATGTTCCATCTATATTAAGTAGATCACTAACAAAAATAAATCCTGTATTAACATAACTTTTAAAAAATATAGATTTATTATCTACTGTAATTTTGGGATTGTGCCATATATTTTCATTTATAATTTGGGGTTTACTAAGTGGAGTTTGCTCATTTATTTTTAACCAGCTGAGGAACATTTCTTTCCAAAAAGAATTTTCTAAATTTTTACATAGATTGTATGAATAATCTGGACCATTCCTCCATATTTCAGATATACTGATTTTCAAAATTGATTCTAAAAGCTTTATCCATTTTGTGTCAGTTCTTATAAGTCTTCTCATCCAAGTAGCTTTGAGAGCTGTGATAAAATATAATCAACCATTTTGAGACCCCCATGATTATAATCTTGTATGATTGTACTTTTCTTTACTTTATGAACTTTACAGCCCCATAGGAAATGAAAAATATCATTTTCAAAGGTTTTTAGGTATTCAGTTTTTGGGTTGGGTAATGCTAGTATTAAAATATTTAACTTTGGTATTATTAGTGTCTTGATTATCGTAATTCGACCAATTGGAGTTAATTTTCGTAACTTCCATTGATTAATCAATTTTCTAATTTCAGATAATTTTGGTAAATAATTTAATTCTTCCATTTCATCTAGTGTAACTGAAAATTTAATACCTAGAAGCTCAAAATTTAAATTATTCCAACTAAGTTTCCATCGTGAATGATGAAATACATCCTTTGAAAATTTTTTGCTACCAATCCAAACCATTTTTGTTTTTGTAAAATTTATTTTTAGGCCAGATACTTGTGCGAAAACGATCAAGATTTTGTAATGCATTATAGTAACAAAGTTGTTGATCGTAACAATATCTGTTTGAAAAAATCATTGCCACGCCCATTTATAAATTTATTAAGGGCCAAAGTCCTTAACTTTTGATGCAATTTATTTAAAATAGGAGACTTATTTTGTTAAGCATTGTATAACAGAAATTGTCTGCATTGATTATTCTAATCGATTCCACTAATTAAAACACCAATATATGTCCCCATTTAGGATCTACAGGGGTGGTCCCTAAAATATTAAGTCATTTATATCCTAAGTTTAATCGATAAATCATCGTAACATTTTAAAAAATCAAACGGAAGACCTACTCGTTACTCGTAGCGAGATCGTGTCTAGTTATAAGAATAACTGTACAGCTACTATTAAAATTCAACAATATTTTTTTCAATAGTAGTTGGGAATAAATTTCATTACACATATCACATCTATACTTATAAATTAAGGCTGTTTGCAAATAAACTACAAAATGCCTGCACCAGAGTACTTGCTTACGCCTTTGGTATTTCAACACATGTGTGATGGTGTCCGTAAGGTATAACTGAATTTTAACTGATAAGTTATTATTGTGAAATTAATCAAAAACCTACTTTCATTTTCGATAAACAAGCCCGAAATAGCAAAAATGAGAGTAAGGTGGTGGACACGCTTTGGCGGATCCAAGTAAGGGATAGTCTCGATCAAAATATATACTTGCAATGAAATAATATTATACTCTGTCCCGAGTTTTTGCTTCCACCACCTTTTGCTTGATATTTCGATAATCATAAATACCTTTGTGCTCAAACTAGGTTCATCCACTAGTATGAAAAATGTCCAGATTATCTGTTTTGAAACGCCCCCTCTACCGCTTCAGATTTCAATACACATCCCAAAAAAGAAAGTCTACGGGGATTTTGCATTGCATCAGCCATAATTAAGCCCGGATGATAACGTTGAAAAATTGTGCAAGGTGTCCCGAGAACTACCGAATGGAGAAAAGATGTAAACATTTCCCATTAAAAATCTCCGTAAGAAATTTGTTTTCGTTCCTGTGAACTTTTATGAGTGAAAAATGATAATTTGTCAATGAAGATATCTTGGATATTTTCCCTTTTATCGATTTCAACAGCAGTTTTTTCACAGGTATGTGTATTTTTATTAAAAATCATCAAAAAGTGATGGAAGCAAGAACTTGTGACAGACTATAAATGATTACGTAAAGAGTGAATATATTTACTGTGAGCCTATTTAAAGAATACATAAAAATTAAGATTTGACAAATGTTGAATAAATAAAATGAGTCAATTCGTTTCTTTATTGGGCGATTTTAGTTTTGATACTCATTCGCTTGCGAAGCACGACCTCTGGTGAGAGAATTTGGGAAAAAAAAAATCTCCACAATGGTGAATCGAACCGTGAACCCTTGGATTGGAAGGAGAGAGCGTTACCCCTACGCTATGTCCCTTGTTAATTGAGATGGGATAAAAAATGTTGAGTTGTGTAGTGAATTTGGATGATGATAGAAAGAAGAGATCTAGCGTTCTTCCATCCATCTGAAGTTGATATCTGAAGTTGATACCCAATGTTCTGAAACCTTTAGAATAGATAGGCGCTTAGCGATTGGTTGAGAGGACAGTATTTGTTGATCAATTTAGTAAGAAAAATCAGTGCTGCTTGTAAACAATGTGGCCGGATAGCATTGGCTAAGAAATGGACATGCCAGGTCAAACTCTGGTCCCGAGCGGCTATTTGAAGGTGTGGGAATGTCACGTCGGATTAACTGATGCACATTCTCCTGTTGATTTGAAATGCACGTGCTTAGAAATCTATTAACTGTCATGCATTTGTGGATTACAAGTACGGAAAATCTGAAATGAATTAAGGCCAGTCATGTATTTCAGCCAAGTCGGGAAATAAACAAACTGAGAGAAAATGTAAAAAAAAAATCCTATTAAATCGGGGTCTGGGAAGGAAGAGTTATCTTTCGTAGAACTTAAACAAATACAGTCACAGGTTACTGATAAAAATGTTAACGCAGATTTTCAGTGAAATTTGAGCATGAATTTATTAGAAACAAATATGGAAGCGTTGAAATTTCGTTTCTCGGGATGATGGTTTGATGCCGCTGGAGTGGATAACTTTTTTCAATGTGGTTCATTTCGTTTCAAATTTGGCAGGCAATTAGATTTAGGTGTGAGGAACAATCCCATGAATTTTCGCCAAGTTCTACAGAGTTTTACTGGAGCTGGAATTTTTATTCAGAGGCGTACTCTAAAACGCGGTCTGGAGTAAAATGGCAGTCAGAGCTTCAGACTTTTAAAAAATTCAGACAAACGGTTGTTACACTTTGCTAGGTGTTATTTTAAAAAGAAATATTAAATTTCAAGTTCAAAAATCGAGGTTCAATTTCATATAAGAGTTCAATCATTGCACAAAAGAAGGGAAGGGGGGGGGGGGGGCTACAAGTAATTGTACATATAAATCAATCTGATATATATGTTGCCTAGACTTATAACATCTCAGTTCTTAGGTCAAAGGTCAAGGTCAAAGGTCACACATATGAAAATAAGTTGGGGGGGGGGGGGGGGGTAATTGTAAAAATAAATAAATTTGATATATATGCTGCATATACTTATAACACCTCAGTTCTTAGAGGTCAATGTCAAAGGTCAAGGTCAAAGGTCACACATATAAAAAAAGGGGGGTGTTTTTGTATGTGTTTGTGAAATTAATGAAATTCAATGGGGAATTACTGCTAAAAGGGGACGTCGGACCCTTTTAAGATCAATAGATTAAAGAACCTTCTAAGTGTACTGAAGACATTGGTAAAAGTCCCAAGTCTCTATCTCTTATGGTTTCAGAGGAGTAGCGATAACAAGCATTTCGTACAATAGAGGCAATAACTCACTAACTGTTTCAAGGTGGGAGGCTGAAGGGCTACATTTTGAAATGGCTTAAGAAGTCATACTACATCCTTGATAAAGTTTCTTTATACCACCGTAAACAAAAGAGATACGAAAACTCATGAATACACAGATTTTCAAATGACCTTGACCTTTGACCGTTATGTCATTGCCTCGGCCGAAGTAGACGCTCCCATCCCAAGTGATCCGAAGTCTCTATGACGAATAGTAAAAAAGTTGGAAGTGATTTAATCGAAATTTAAATACTGTAAGGGGCAATAACTGATAGAAGGGGGCCTTGGACCTTTTCGGTATGAATAGATTGAAGGAGCGTCTAAGTGAACTACAGACATTAGTAAAAGTTCCAAGTCTCTATCTCTTATGATATCAGAGGAGTAATAACAAACTTTTACGCGCCCGATTCAATAGTAACAAAACGTGACGTGTTTTTAAGACGCAGGGTCAAATGCCTTCATCATTTTCAGAAAGCAGTACGACGTGAATGAAAGCGTTTCGAGAAGTCGCGAAACAAAAATTTCACTTCGCTTACGGAAGAAAAATAAAAATAACTAGTAGACTAATTGTTCTGGAACAATTAGAGGTCTTTCCACCTCATCATTTTTTATGTTAAGAATATTTTTGTTTCAATTCAATTAATGAAATATTTTCTTTGCGTTATTTCATAAAAAAAATTGACGAAAGATTTAGATTGCATTTTTTTTTTTGACCTTGACCATTGACCTTTATGTCATTTTGTTCGGCCAAGGTAGACGCTCCCATTCCTAGTGGTCCCAAGTCTCTATGATAAATAGTAAAAAAGTTGGAAGTGATTTTATGGAAATTTCAATACTTTCAGGGGCAATTACTGCTAGAAGGGGGCCTCAGATCCTTTCGGTATGAATAGATTGAAGAACCCTCTAAGTGTACTGAAGACATTGGTAAAAGTTTCAACTCTCTATCTCTTATGGTATTAGAGGAGTAGCGATAACAAACATTTTGTACAATAAGGGCAATGACTCTGTAATTATTCAAAGGTGTGAGCCAAGGGGCTATATTTTAAAATGTCTTAAGATGTCCTACTACATCTATGATAAAGTTTTTCTCTACCATCCTTAACAAAAGAGATCTAAAAACTCAATAATTAACAGACTTCCAAATGACCTTGACCTTTGACCTTTATGCCATTTTGTTCGGCAAAGGTTGACGCTTCCATCCCAAGTGGCTTGACGTCTCTATGATAAATAATAAAAAAGTTGGAAGTGATTTTATGGAAATTTAAATACTTTCAGAGGCAATAACTAATAGAAAGGGGCCTCAGATCCTTTCGGTATGAATAGATTTAAGAACCCTCTAAGTGTACTGAAGACATTGGTGAAAGTTCCAAGTCTCTATTTCTAACTCTTTGAGAGGAGTATCGATAACAAGCTTTTCGTACACAAGGGCAATAACTTTGTAAGTTCTGGGAGTTATCAAGCAAAGGGTCATTTGGTACTATAACTTTTAATGGTTAATAATATAAAGAAAAGATTGTTTCAATAGCTCTAGAAATAAAAAAGCTTTCCCTGGAAAAAAAGAGAAGAAAAAAATAATAATAATAAACTAGTAGACTAATTGCTCTCGAACAATTAGAGGTCTTTCCACCTCATTATTTTTCATGTTTTATGTAAAGGTCAAAATTTCATATTGAAGTGGTCTGATGGCCCTACAATGTAAGGTTTAAAAGTTGTAAGTGTTTTAACAAAATTAAGAAACTTTCAGGGGCAATAACTGTTAGAAGGGGGCCTCGGTCCCTTTTAGTATGAATAGATTGAAGGAGCACCTAAATGTACTGAATACATTAGTAAAAGTTTCAAGTCTCTACCTCTAATGCCCCAGTCACACATTCACGGATCAACTCCACGGTTCTACTACGGAATATTTTGCACGGTTGACACCGGAAAATCTAATTATCGTTAATGCCCCAGTCACACATTCACGGATCAACTCCACGGTTCTTCTACGGAATATTTTCCACGGTTGACACCGGAAAATCTAATGATCGTTAATTGATACGGAGTTAGTACGGATGCACTACGGAATGGATACAAATTGATACATACGAATTACTACGGAGTTATACGGAGTTAAAACGGACTTCTACGTTCTAAAACGGTTTGGTAAGTTTTACTACGGAAGTACTACGGTGGTTTCATCCGTAGTGGAATTTTGAACATGTTCAAAAATTGTCGCAGCAATACAAGTATTGCTACGTTTGGATACGATAACAGACGGAAAAACCACGGGTCAATACATATCGCCACGAATGATGCCGGATCGCTTCTGTAGCTAATCCGGCTTTTATTCCGTGAATGTGTGACTGGGGCATTACGGTTTATGAGGAGTAGCGATAACAAGCATTTTGTACAATAGGGGCAATAACTCTATAATTGTTTCTAGGAAGGGGCTGAAGGGTTATATTTTAAAATGTCTCAAGATGTCCTACTACATCCATGAAAAAGATTTCCTCTTCCATCCTAAAGAAAAGAGATCTAAAAACTCATTAATAAACAGATTTCCAAATGACCTGACCTTTGAACTTTATGTCATTTTGATTGGCCAAGGTAGACGCTTCCATCCCAATAGTCAGAAGTCTCTATGATAAATAATAAAAAAGTTGGAAGTGATTTTCATAGCAAATAAATACTTTCAGGGGCAATAACTACTAGAAGGGGGCCTCAGATCCTTTCAGTATGAATAGATTGAAGAATCCTCTAAGTGTACTGAAGACATTGGTGAAAGTTCCAAGTCTCTATTTCTTATTCTTTGAGAGGAGTATCGATAACAAGCTTTTCGTACAAAAGGGCAATAACTTTGTAAGTTCTGGGAGTTATCAAGCAAAGGGTCATTTTGTACCATAATTTTTAATGCTAAATAATATAACGAAAAAATTGTTTTTATATCTCTAGAAACAAAAAAGCTGTCTCTGGAAAAAAGAGAAGAAAAAAAATAAAAAACATTAGAAATACAAAAGGTCTTTCACCTGAAAGGTGGAAAGACCTAATAAAAATAAACAGAACAATATCAATAGGCCTTTACACTGTGGTGTAAAGACCTAATAAAATGGAACAATTATTGCGACTTTAGTATTAATGGAAAGAACTTTCTAGAGCGGGGTGCCCAGAAACGGGTTGACTAATTGACATCATGGCGGAAAGTGTAGGGCGAGTTAACCATCGGGCAGATACTTCGAATCTGACAACTTTGGTTTGAAATATGCATGCAAATGGACAATAATGCATACCCTAGCGTGTTTTAATTTCAATTAATGAACAGATTATTGTATTCTACGTCTATATGGATAAATGATGTATGCATAAAACGGGGAAGTTTAATGGGGATGCCCCCACCCCCCTCCAGATTGCTTTTTTCTGAAATTCTAATTTGGAACAGTAATAGAAATTATATTAAAACTTGACCTAAAAAACCAAATTTAGAGAGAGATACACTAAATACCCATTCCCTGGTCTGAAATAAATACAATAAAAAAGTTTTTTATTTCAATTTTTAAAAAAATAAGATAATGAGAAATCGGAGAAAGTATATAAAAAAATGAACAAAAGATATGGTTCAACATATTAAGCATTATATCATAATAATGTGTAAAGTGTTAATTCCCGCGCTTGCGCGGGTTATCATCTATTTTATGATAAATTAAGAATGTATTTCATTATAAGTTTCAATTTGTAAATAATTGTTTAATATTTTTGATAAATAAATATTATTATAGATATCACTATTCAGATAAATTATTTCAATAGTGGTAGGGATGCATGTCATTTTTATGCTTATTATTCCGTCTGCGTATAACATTTTCGGTTCCAGATGACAGGTGGTATGGGAAACATGACCATATAAAGGTAAATCAAAGAACATCATAATTAAAAAGTAATTCATCATCTCATAAGACATACTTCTTATATTAAGAAATTCCCCTACCGGATAGGAAAGTGTTACACACAGACGGAATAATAGGCAAAAAAAACCCAACCAAACTGAAATGCATCCAAACCACTATTGAAATACTATATTTCAATAGTGGTTGTAAGAAAACGTAAGGTCAACTGGCCTTAACCACCATTGAAATAATTTATTTCGATAGTGGTTGAAATGAAACGCATCCCCAACCACTATTGGAATAATTTATTTCAATAGTGGTTATATTTCAATAGTGGATGCAAAATGATTCTAATAATGAAATACATTCTCAACCACAATTTAAATAATTTATTTCAATAGTAATATTTATAATAATATTTATCTATAAATTATATTAAACAATAATTTGCAAATTGAAACTTACAATGAAATACATCCACGACCCATATGGAAATAATTAATCAGAAATGTGATATGTATAATGAAATTATTATTTCCCAACTATTATTAAAAAAAACTATTGTTTAATTTCAATAGAAGATGCACAGTGATTATTATAATGAAATACATCTATAACCACCATTAAAATAACGTATTTCAATAAGTTAAATATAATGAAATACATTATAAAATATTTTATTGAAGTTTGTATTTCAATCTTGATTGCAAATCATTTCTTATAATAAATTTCATATTAACCGATTACTATTGAAGTAATTTATTTCAATAGTGGTCGTAATAAAATTCATCACTAACCACCATTGAAGTAATTTATTTCAATAGTAGTCGTAATGAAGTACATTCCCAACCACTAATGAAATAATTTATCTCAATGGTGATATTTATAATAATATTCATCTATAAATAATTATATAATATATATAATGTATATATAATATACAGGGGGTTTGAATAGAAGTTCTGGCAATTTACAAGATGTTCACTCTTGTACAAATAAATTACAATATTCATAGAACATGATATGTCTATAGAAAGAGAAAATTAAAGAAAAAAATATGAAAACAATTCTATATGTTAATCTGCGAAAATTAGTTATTTCTGCACAACAGTAAAAATCCTAACGTAAGTATATTAATTTCATAGTTTCGATTATTATTACCGTAAAATATGCAAGTTTTTTTTTCTTGTTTTTTTTTTTTAAAGTGACCCGTTTATATGTGTATTAACATTTGTTTATTAATCTTGTATATGTCTATGAGCTGTACAGATGTTGAACAATAAACAATACAAGTCTGTAAAACCTTAATAATGTATTTGAAATTGTTCGTCAGATAAAGTGTCTTGCATTTGAAAAAAGATCGCAAACATGATATACAACTTCATTCTTTCCAAATGTCTTGCAATAGTGATTACAAAGTAATATTTATAAAGAAATTCATTCCCAACTACGATTGAAAAAATAATTTTTGTCAACCAAATTTTCCCAGTTAAGAAAATCCACCATACACAAAAAAACCTGTACATGATCATAATCCAATGAATCCAAGTTTATTTGCAAAGAAAATTGAACAAATTGTTGCATTAAAGGTCGTTTATTCAATGATCCACATTTGTATTGTTTTAAAATGCAAACAATGGAGTAAATAATAAAACATCGTTGAATAAATGACAATAATTTTGCAAAGGTTAAAAACCGCCATGACTGAAAGACCCCCACCCGAGGACTCATTGAAGGAAAAAAGAAAAATTTAAAAATATAATGAAAATAATCATACAAACACACAAAACAGAAATTGTGCTTAAACCTATCGTTCGTAAGGTGCACCAAGTATTAACGTAACTGTAAATATTAAAGCAGAGCTAACCCTTATCACGTTATCCATACAAACAATATTGATAATTCTTATAATCATAACACTAAAGATTAAGTTAGAGCAAGCCTTGTTGACCTCTAATCAACACAATATACGTGATTAATTTGTACAGTGAAATTTCTGATAGAGCAAGCCTTGTTGAACTCTAGCAAAATTCCGCACATAAAACAATCAAACCATAATAACAACTAGACACGATCTCGTTGCGAGCAACGAGGAGGTCTATCGTCCGATTTTAGCTGTTAAGATACATGTATGACCTTGATTGTTCTAATAAAAAGCTAAACGGATTTGGAAATTAAAGCAAGGGGTCTTTATTCTATAGACCAGAAGCTATTTGTTTCATGTGTAAGAGCTTTAGTTGAAATCATTTAAACCCCTCCTGGCCCCTAATTTGAGGGGCCAGCCCCCTTTTCTTGATATCAAATGAAAGGTTATTTAATTTTAAAGACACTTTATTCAAAAAGTGTTTAAAAATTCATTACCATTTTTAAGGTATCTGAGAAAGAATGTTTTAGGGCCAGAACACTTATCTCCTCATTGGGGCCATTTAACTTTAATATTTTGATCATTGCATATTGTTAAATAAATTATTATGAGCATTTTATCTTTTATACTGCATTTCAAAACATTTATTATTTTTGAGATATAAATGATCAAAGTTTTGGACGTCTGGCCCTTAAAAACCCCAAATTACGTAACGCATGAGAATATTTTTATAATGTATGGTTTAATAACTGTAAGATAAACATATTTGCTTTTATAACATATTACAAAATATGTCTCAGTAAGGAACTATGGAAGAACGAGTCTTTTTAGCCCAAAGTTTAAGGGGTCAGCCCCTTTTTCTTGATATCAAATAAAATGTCTTGTAAATATAAACATATTTTGTTCAACAAGAGTTCAGGAATTGTAAACCGTTTTAGAGATATCTGGAAAAGAACGTTTTAGGGGCCGACCCCTTAATTTCTTTTGGGGCGGTTTAAAGAAATTTTGATTGTTGAATATTGTTAAGGACATCAATCTAAGCATTTTCTTCTCTATGATTTAAAAAAAGTATTTGTTCTTTTTGAGATATAAATGATCAAAGTTTTGGACCTTTGGCCCCTTAAAACCTCTAATTACGTAACGCATGATAATTTTTTTTGATAATGTATGGTTCGATAACTGTTAGATGAACATATTTGCTTCCATAACATATTACAAAATATTTTTCAGTAAAGAGTTATAAAAGAAAGAATTAAGTGCCTTTTTGGCCCCTATTTAAAGGGGCCAGCCCCTTTTTCTTGATATCAAATAAAATGTCTTGTAAATATAAACATATTTTCTTCAACAAGTGTTCAAGAATTGTAAACCGTTTTAGAGATATCTCGGAAAAGAATGTTTTAGGGGCCGATCCCTTTTTTCCTTTTTGGGGCCGTTTAAAGAAATTTTGATTGTTCAATATTGTTAAGGACATCAATCTAAGCATTTTCTTCTCTATGATGCTTTTTAAAATATATGTGTTTTTGAGATATGAATGATCAAAGTTTTGGAAGTCTGACCCCTTAAAACCCCCAATTGCGCAACGCCTGAGAATTTTTTTTATAATGTATGGTTTAATAACTGTATGATAAAAATATTTGCTTCTATAACATATTACAAAATATTTCTCAGTAAAGTGCTATGAACGAAAAACTTTAGACCCCTATTGTTCCCTAATTGAAGGGGCCAGCCCTATTTTCTTTATGTCAAACGAAAGCTTTTTAAAAAATAAACTTTATTTGCACTATATGTTTAAAAAAAATATTTTCGAAAAAAGAAATAAACCCAAAAAATCTCGAAAAATGATGATTTTTTTAAATCTCAATTTTCGGGTCCAGGCGAGCTTTAGCTCCTTTTGAGTCAGACAAAAATAAATGCCTAAAGACACATCTACAATTTTTCGTCTACAATCCCTGAAAGTTTGAACTCAGTATCTTTAATCGTTAATCGTTCTCCTGGAGAAAACGTACCCTATGAAAATCATAAATATATGCTACTTAATAGTTGTTAATACTTTTAAATACTATTTTACATAATAAATATACAGAAATGTATGAATTTTATGGATATATAAATAATACTTTATATTTTTAAAAGGGTTGGACATATAAAATAATTTTCAAATGCTACTTTAATGCATATTTCAATGCATAGATACATAGATATATATTCATTTTATAAATAATATCTTTATAATAATTGTGGCAACTTTTATTTTAGTATGACCTGTCATAAAGTGTTATCAGTCTACTTATAAGTTTTCCATTAACCGTTAGCCTTACCTATTTAAGTATCTCTATGCGAGATCCCCCTATCGACCTCTTGAGATACTCATCATTTAGTTCTCCAATTTAGATTACAATAAAAACTAATTATTTAACCGTTTAATTTATGGTGGATTAATTGCAGACTAATTAAACTGCTCAGGCGATGTTTGTGTATGTGTATGTAACAAATTATTGTCTAATTAAACAAAATTATTGTCTTAAAAATTTATGTACGTGACGATATGTATTTAAAAACAACAGCAACAAATGATACAAATGTTTATTGTATATTTTATTTTGTTTCATCCAAGAATATTTATGAAAAATGTTATTTATGATTTTCATAGGGTACATTTTCTCTTGGAGAAAACGTACCCGGGTACGTTTTCTCCTGGAGAAAACGTACCCTAGAAATTGGGTACGTTTTCTCCTGGGTACGTTTTCTCCAGCATTCGACAAACCGACCCTCTGAAAATTGCTAAAACGTCATCATCTCAAAAACGGAATGACGTCATCAAAATAAAAAAAAAATACGTACAAAGTTTAGATCAATGTCTATTATATATTTCATGAAAACCGGTCGAGTCGTTTTTGAGAAATCGCGTGCACAAAATTTGTTGGAAAAAAAGAAAAATAGTGAAGAAAAAGAAACAGAACGAAAACAATGAGGTCTTCCGTTGGAATCGGTAGACCTTAATTACCTCTAAAAAATCTAATACAAAGCAAGCCTTGTTGACCTTTATCCTATTGCTATGAAATGTATAGGGATATTATGAGAAAAT
Source organism: Magallana hongkongensis (assembly GCA_016163765.1). Classification (NCBI taxonomy): domain Eukaryota; kingdom Metazoa; phylum Mollusca; class Bivalvia; order Ostreida; family Ostreidae; genus Magallana; species Magallana hongkongensis. The sequence goes on from WFKH01002636.1 coordinate 33,179,382, forward strand.
AAATGTATAAACCTTAATTGTTAGAAATTGTTCATACGAATGTAGTTTTAAAATGCATTAGATTTCCATCTACCCATATTTTGGATTACTTTTTGGGGTATGCCTTCAGCTGCAGCACTTGTACCGCCCCTATTCTGAAACTATGAGCTTGGTATATTTGTGTATTCAAATCGATCAAATTCAAAAGTGATTTTAGTGATGAGCTGAAAAAAGCATAAGAAACTGGTGTACCACATGAAAATTAAAATAGTGGGTCAGATTTGTGGTTTGATATTGTAAAATACTTTGTGATAGCATTTACTGGACAGAGTGGATTTTGCTGATTTGTTTTAATAAATATGGATTTTGTCTGCATGTCACTGTGTTTATAATGTGCAATTTTTACTGTCATGACTGTCGCCCTTTGGTTTTCATAATTCACCACAACATCATGCACCTGGAGAATGTTATCACCTGAAGAACTTTGCCTTTTTCACTTCAAGACTTAAGCGCCATTTTGCCAACTCGAAGAAAACAATGGAAATTAAGCCAAAGACATCATAGCTTTTAACAAAATTTGATTAAAGTGACTTTGTACTACAGAAGGTACTGCTGACATGAGTCTAGACAAAATGTGTTTTGTTATTGGTAACCTGTTATCTACTGAACCTCTTAGAGTCTGTGCCCCTTTCATATAAAACTTTATACAACTTATCTACTTTTATTGGTGTAGGTAGTTTTGTTCTGCTGCCATCCTCTGCATGTGTTAGTGGCATGCCCTTTGCCACATTTGACACGCTGGTGTTTGTGTTTACAATCTGAGGGGTTTTGGCAAGCCCCCGTTCTGCAGTAGGCCTAGCAGTATCTGGAGGGGAATTGATTTTGGTATTGCTGGCCCGCTTTTGAAAGGGAGAGTTTGAATTTAGTTTGTTTTTTGAGAGATAACACCTGGATTGTGGGTAGCATTGGCATTCTGATAAAATGCAGAACGCCATAAATCTTCATTAATTATAGCCCAATCAAACATCATCATTTTGCGCACCTTACGAAAATTTTCGTCATAAGACCTAGCCATGGTAAAACCGAATTGTTTTGATATTGCTCGTATGTTGTAAGCATACTTAATCAACCTTAAGGATGACTCTAGAGATTTCACAATGAACAATGACATAAAGATGTCAAAAGCTGCTGTCCATTGATGAATGGAGAAAAACTGCTTAGATTTGACATTTGTTGAAATTTTCACTGCTTTTGATTTAAGGAAGTATGGGACTCACGATTTTAAATCTACCGCGCAACTCCGAATGACGTAAACTAAGTCGCGGTCGTTAAACCTGTTGGTTCAATTCTAAGGTATTAAACAATAAAATTTATTGTGGAAAGGATTTCATAGTTTCTTTTTAAAATAAAACGTGAACATAAATGATAATAAAAGTTAATTTAACCCCATAATCTCATTTTACGACATAAATATTGGTTCGGTTTTCGGCAATGCGGAGGAAACGTGGATTTGATTTTGAACGCGGAAAAGACATAAAGGTTGCTAAAGCTCAGAAAAAGGATGGTCTAATGCGAAAGTGGACGCTCTCTTGGGCAGACCAATCACATATTTGATATTACAGCTGAATAATTCTCATCACAGATGGAGGAAGATGACTCGACGCCAGCAAAATCGATCTGTCCAGGTTTGACCTACATTCATTGATAGATTAAAAGTATTTGGTAATCTCAGCGAGGTTAAGTTCGTCGAGACTGGAAATTTTTGACAGACGTCTCTTCAATTTTTCAGTCTCGGTGAATCTTTCTGAGATTAGAGTAAAAGTAAAATTGTAGATTTATTAGTTAATGTTTATCTTTTGCATGCTATGTTTAATGTTTTGTTTTATCATATGGTTTATGAAAATATATAAATGAACTGAATCGAATTAACGATAAAAAGAAATTCATCATATTATGATTTTCTATATGTAATATTTTGATTAATCGTGGGTACAAATTGCTTCCGAAGGAAACGTGCGTGTGTTCCTCTGGTTTGAAATGTTTATGTAACTCATATTCATGACTGTATGCCAACATGGTAATTGTCAATAAATGAATTGAAATTGAATTATGCTTGCATGTATTGGTCTCTGCTCATAAATATGTAAGATACCTATACCTATATAAGTAGGCATCGTGCATATTCGTGAGTAAAGCCCCAAGCACCTGAGGTGTAATTTTATAATAAAAAATAATATTAATATTAATGTATACAAGTTTTTGACACTATGGTTCAATACACATATCAGAACTCAGTAGAATTCTTAATGTCTCTCATTATTAATAGTTATAATTTTAAAATATATCAGAATTTGTATCATGTCGTCACATGTTTTAGATAATCAGATGTTTCCAGTAGTCGATTTTCAACGCATGAGTTCATTCCAAAATGATGTTATACAACACATACGAAATATCCTGCCCTCTCTATGCATAGCCATTAGTCGAATTATGTGGCATCCAGTTTATATTTTAGCTACAAGTAGAAACTGCATATGATGACGACTAACTTTGATTTTGTATCAGTAATTTCTGATGCTATGTCTGAGGGAGGTTAAAAATGATTCAGTTTAGATAAAAATTGTTAACTGACAGCCATTATGTGTGGCGTTAGGTGTTAAACTACCAGAAACCCATGAGTGATGACGTCAGGAGATGTACATGTATTTTAAAATAGAAAGACAGATTGAACACTTTAGGTAATGATATTTGTTATGGTATACACATATTGACAGCAAAATAAATTTCAAATAGGTGTGAAATAGGTGTCAAGTACAATTTTGTTTTTATTTAAAACTCAACCTCAGATGGTGTCTTTTTTCAGTTAAAACAGTGTCCGGAACTTTTGTGTGACTTTGAGTCTTTCACAATAATGCTCCCTCAAAATTTACTTTTCACAGCCCCATGCCCTTCTTCATGTGGAAAGATTTGCATTTACATATTTATGTATCTGATTGGAGAACAACTAATTTAAAAGTGAAGATTTTAGAAGTCAGTGTCTAATAATAACTATCCCTCTCCCAGTAAATAATTATATGTTTGTTAAATCTGAGTTAACCTCTGTTTATGCCTTTATAATATCAAGTACATATGCATATATTTTTTTTTACTGAAAAACTTGGCAACCAATTGGTGTTCCTTTATAATATCAAGTACATATGCATATATTTTTTTACTGATCAACTTGGCAACCAATTGGTGTTCCAATTAATATTCTCTCATGGTTCAAAATTTCCTGATTATGTAACTTAATATTACAGATGTTGACCATGAAGAAGTTGTCAAAATGTCTGATTGTGGTTGGAGACAGTGGAGGAGTTTGGTGGAATTAGGGATGTAAGCAGATATGCATTTAAGACTCCTAAGGAAGAAGAGCTATATATAAAAATATGTTGGTTGGCAGAAGAGAGAGAGAGAGAGAGAGCCAGAGTGGGAAGTCATGACAATTTGTCAGGTATATGATAAATTACATAAACTACGTTCGATTTGTATCTCTGTGATTGGTTTAATTTTCATGGATTTCAAGGGTATACTCTTTTATATCAACAAATTAAAACCCCCACAAAAAACCCCTCAAAAAACCACCAAAAATTCTTCATTAAATGTGCAAAATAATCCATGAAATTGCATCCCAATGAACCTTTAATGAATGATAACAATTCTCCAAAATTAGATCTCACAAAATTCAATGATTTGACAGTAGGGTAAAAGTTAACTGTAATATTCCATATATTGTTGACTGAAATCTATAGTCCCACGGGCAGAGATTATCACTGTGCCATTTATTTTCATTGATTTTATTCTGTTTAATACTCTAAGCATGAGTGTGCCAATTAAAAATCTGTCATTTATTAAAAAAGTTTGTTTATTTCATAAGTAAATTCTAAATTATGTAAATTTTTTTATGAACTTGTTTGTTATCCATAAGTAAAGGAATCGACAAGATAAAGATTAGAATTTCATTTATAATGAGAAATATTAACTAAAGGCTTATCTAGATTCAATCGAATCGGAAAAAAAATGAATTGTAGCATTTTGAATAGAAATCGAACCAATTGAATAAACCCTGAATTGTCCCACCCCCAATCTTAATGAACCATAAATTGTACATCCTAAAAAATCCTTGTGTTTGAATGTCACAACAGTTTTTGTTTAGATATTTTTCTATGTATAAGTATTTTAGTTGATGCTATTTCCCATCTTTCAGGTCATTCATCTATGATCAAAACATTTTCGGAAAAATAGAAAACTTTTCAACAAGATCGAAATCCTGTCGCACATGTACTTTGTCTCTTTATTCCAAATCAACACCTCCTCCACATGATTGCAGTATCAACTGGAACAGAACTACGAAGGCCATGGAGAGTGACATGATAGAAGAGATGGTCAAGGATGTGAATGATGGGTCTGTTTGTATAAAGACAATAGTTGGTGATGAAGATAGCACAATAATTTCCAAACTTCGGACAAACATTGTCACAAATATTGGTAAAACATTGGATGCTAATCGTGTGAAAGAAATCTTAAGGAACCATCTATACTTTGTGAAAAAATAACACAAAACTTTAACTTTCAAAGTCATACAGTATTTCAAAAGATGTTTATACTACATCCTTGCCCAAGGAAAAAGGGGTGTTGCAAGGATAAGCCAAGGACTTGTGTTCTTGTCCACTTCAATATTTATGTTAGATATGAGATAAAAATGTTGAGAGGGTTGTTCATTCTGGAGCGGTAATTGTCAGCTTCATTATTTATGCTAGATTGGTAATACCTGTAATAATGTTGGGAGGGCTTTTGATTTGGGTGCATTATTTGTATAAGTTTGTTAATCTATTACATGTACATGTGAGGAGTTAAATGTCCAGTATAAACTTGATTAGTACATGTATAAAAAAGAACTCATACCATAATATATGGTTGTAACAGTAATGGATGTTGTTCTACCAAATGGCTTAAAATTAAATTCGCCCTTTGTACTGTGCATATTGTACATGATGTAATGCTGATTTCGATCCTTTTATATGTTTCAGAGTTGAAAAAAATAATTATTAGATACATGTAGCAAATCATAAATTAAAAATTTATTCGTTTATACCTACTAGAGTTATTTTGTTCCTACCTGGTATCTTGTTATAATGTGCAAATAGTTTAAAAAATTGTACTTTAACAGAGGAATTTCAAGTTAAACAGAGGAAATTTGGGATTTAAATGAATATTTTTTCTTTTTTTGGTGAATTTTAAAAAGTACTAGCATTGTAATATAGATATTATTAAATGACTGAGTGTTTATTGAACAAAAAGTTGGTATTGATTATTTTATCTACACTAGTATAGTGTTTAAGTGAAAATGGCGCGAAATTGAAAAAACAGACCAGAGGAAATTCAGACTGCAATATCTTTTTATCTAAGTCATTGACATATGAGTTTCTCATTCTCCAGTGAAAGCATAACCTTTGAACATTTTATTTCAGTTCAAAAATAAAACTTTTAATTATATTAAAATATATTTTTTGACCATTTTGCATTGAAGGTCAACACAAAAAGCAACAAATTTGAACTATGCAGAGGAAATTCGGTTGCAGTTTGTAAAATACTGAGGAGGTGTTTACAAAATATTTTTGTAAAAAATCGTTCTTCTGTTAATGTGTTATGAATAGCATATAAGAAAAATGAAATCAAATAATTGCAAACTCTGTAGCATTGCTTCATTTCTGTTGCAAGCGGTGTATTTTAATGAGCTGGAGTATTTCCAACAAGGGTATATTTGGGTACTGTTACCATGGAAACAAACATATTAACCTATCAAATTTTTTTTATATTCTGTTAGAGGAAATACAGTGCTAACCGTTGAACCAAGTTTTATAATTTTTTAATTACTTTGGTGAGTGTCCCATACTTCCTTAAACAAAATTTCATCTTCATGTTGATCGTTAAAATTTGGCAACAAATGTGTCAAATCTACATAGTTGTAGTTAAAACCAAGAGGCAACGAATTTTTTTTCAATAAGTAGGTTGTTGCACCACCAAGTGGTGAATTGTCAATATGTAGAGTCTGTGGGTTTTCTGCTGCCACTGTTGATGTGCAAGGAACATTTGCAGTTGGTCCCGGTGCTAGGTTAATGACGTCTTGCAAAGAAGTTGATGCTGGAAGTTGTCCAACATCAGTGGCTCCTCTTAGCTGCGAAATGATTGATGACGCAATTTCATTTGCTGACGGTACTTGCTGGGCTTCATCTTGTGTTGTCTGAGATAGGACGTCACTCTGTACAGGCAGGGATGGATTAGGCTTGATTTTGATTTCTGTGGTCTTGACCGAGGTGTTGAACTGGTTGTCGCAGTGGAGTCTCTAGTTTTCTTTCTTTGTTTTGGCATGTTTCTTTCAATTAACTACAAATAGTGATACAATAAACTATAAATATTAAATGCCGTACCTGATTATTGAATTATGCACTGATAAATAGGTACAAGGATATATAGTTTCAACATATAGAGTTTTAGCTCTATCTTACAAGAGACCAATGTATAATTCTGCAATAATAATGCTTGAACAGTAACACATTAATTAATACAGTCAAAACTGTCTTAGCGGCCACTTGAAATCAGCGGCCACCTCCGATCAGCGGCCACTTTTTGTTCCCCTCGACGTGTTTCCTTATATATATATGTCTTGGAATAAGCGGCCACTCGCGTAGCGGCCAGCGGCCACCCAATTTACTAACCGACCACGTAATTGCACTGTATTTAGCGGTCATTTTGTCCACTATTTTGTCACGTAATATTTCACCCGCGTTAGTTGATTACAGATCCCGATCATTTTGATCGTTATAAAAACATGGAGTCGCTTGGGAAATTAAATAATAATTGTGTACCTTATATGTGTCAAATACGATGAGATATGTTTACCTTCTTTGTAATTTATTCATTTGAAAACATGGCTTCTAATACTCTGAACGTAGAGAGGAAAGTATTAAATCTTAGTGAAAAAACCCCCGAAAGTTCTTGAGTTGGATAAAAAGGGTATGTCATATCAAAAGACAGCGGAAACGTTTCAAGTTTGAAAAACTCAAATTAACAACATTTTAAAAATAGGTACACGTGTCAATGTAGACCCTGAAAGTCCTGAAGCGCCATCTAATGTAACGGCCTGGGATCGAGGATATAAACGAATTTTGTTGGGGTGGTTCAACAGTTCAATGACGCGACATCTCGTAAGATAAATGTCACAGGACCATTATTTCAAGTAAAGCCCTAAAACTTTTTATTTATATAAAGATGTAAAAGAAATAATGTTTATTAAAACATGTGAAATAACATACGTAAATAAATCTGCAATTATAATAAAACATGTCTTTTGATCCATTTGTGTTTATACATTGATTTACATGATTCTGTATGCGAACTCGAACTAAAGGCCAACTGTCTTATGTGGCCACTTTTCAAATTTCCCCAAGGTGGCCTTTTGAAACAGGTTTGACTGTACCATTATAAATAGAAAAGACCTTAATGCCAGTCAAATACAAATATAATTCTACCATTGAATAATTATGCAATAATGATGCTTGAACAGTAACACATTAATTAATACCATTATACATGTAAATAGAAAACACCTTATGACAGTCAAAAACAAATATAGCTCTACTATGAAATGGTGTAAAATGATGTCTTATGAAAAAACTGAACCAATGAACCCTTTTTTGAATAAGTAACCATAAAACTTAAATTGTGTAGATGTTACAGAGCATCGTGACCTCGACCATAAACTAAAACTTAGCCATAAGCAACGTATGTGAAAGTAGCATGATGAACCGTAATCAAAATGTGCACAACAACAATTAAATTGAACTACCTTGTATAAGGATGCATGATGCTAAGATTTGAAAAGCTATATATGAATGATTACCTTGATGAAAATGATACAATATGTACCAGTAATATACATGCTAGCATAAAGAAATACACACATGTACATGCAACTGAATGTGTATGATAGGCTTACATGTTTTCAACTATAAATAAAACATATGCATACTGATGCAAAAACCATGTTGTACCATGTATGTAGATATATAAACACACTAATGAGTTTGAACATTAAGTATAGATGGCAACATATATGCCCCTGATAAGTGAATAAAATGTAAATACACAACTGAATGTGTATGATAGGCTTACATGTTGTCAACCATAAATAAAACATATGCATAATGATGCAAAAAAGGTATATGTTTTACCATGTTTTTTAAATACCAAACACACTAATGAGTGTGACAATTAAGTATAGAAGACCACATACATATGCCCCTCATAAAAGAATAAAATGTAAATACACAATTGAATGTGTATGATAGGCTTATATATTCTCAACCATACTTAAACCATATGCATAATGATGCAAACCAATACATGATGAACAATGTATGGTGATATGTAAACACACTCACTAATGAGTGTGACCATTAAATATTGATGACAACATATATGCCCCTAATTAAATGAATAAAATGTAAATACACATTTAAATGTCTATGATAGGCTTATATGTTGTCAACCATAAATAAAACATATGAATAATGATGCAAAATAGGTTTATGTTGTACCAATTATGTAAATACAAAACACACTAATGAGTGTGACAATAAGTATAGAAGACCACATATATGCCCCTGATAAAAGAATAAAATGTAAATACACAACTGAATGTGTATGATAGGCTTATATGCTCTCAACCATACTTAAGGAGTCTGGGGAGAATGTTTCAAACATACGATTTCCTTTAAATTTTTTCCTGTGAAAGGTCAACTTATGAGTAAACTATGTGCAAAATATAAACTAAATTGACCGGATAGTTTATCTGTTTACCGCGCTCGAATTTTGGTCGTTTGTCCGAATCATCCCCGACATTTTATATAGGATTTTATAGAAAAAAGGGTGTTTTCATTTTCAATTTCATATGAAAAAAATTACAAACATACGATTTTCTTTTAATTTTCAGCGATAGAAGGTTAAGGTATAAGTAAACATTTTGCCAAATTAAAAAGAAAATGACCGGACAGTTTTTATGCTATCCGCCTTCATAGTGTGGTCCTATAAACGTGTCGTGCCAGTCATTTTACATATCGAATTGTATAGAATAAAAGAATGTTTACGAATTTAAATTTATTTGTAATAGATAAAAAAAAAATACCTTTCCACTCACAAACAACTTGAAAGGATTGCGTATATGTTTTTATTTGCAAATTATATTTTCAATTTTAATTATTAACGCTGCAATAAAAAAAATGCACGACGGTTAGTTTTGTCAATTGTTACGTCAAAGTCTCAACTGACGTCATCGTAAGACGTTAACTCCGACGTGGATAACGTCGATTTTCAACAAGCGGCGAAATGATTAAAATACTTCTAAACATTATTCTAACAATTCATTTTACTGAAAATAATTTTTATGATAAGTATTTTTTTTAATAAAAACGGTCCATGATATCCTGTATATTTGAACATTTTGCTTTGCATTTGCGTTTTACGACAGTAATGCGCAATACCCTGCGCAGAGGGCGCACAATTTTTAACCCGCGACCGACCTTAAGCAATATGCATAATGATGCAAAACCAGGAACATGTTGTACCATGTATGAAAAAATATAAACACTATAATGAGTGTGAACATTAAGTTTAGATGACAACATATATGCCCCTAATAAAGGAATAACAGAATAAAATGTAAAAACACAACTGTATGTGTATGATAGGTTCTTATGTTGTCAAGCATAAATAAACCATATGCATAATGATGCAAACAAAGTACAGTGATGTATCATGTATGTAGATATATAAACACACTGTGACCAGGTTAACAGTAAAACCATAAATGCAAGAATAGTTATAACAATAGGATCCAGGCAGTGTCATGATTGATTGTAACCAAAATTCAATGCTGCTCTGTATTATTAAAACATAAGCCTTACCAACTATATAACTAGAATGATCTACCATACGAAACATATAGTAACTGTACATATTCACCGCTGCGAATGTGTTTGTCATTTAAATTTAGACCACGTGGATTTATATGACCCTTTCAGGTTCGCAGTAAAAATTGTACCTCGTGTTTATAGTCTATTTCCTAATATCTAGGTACTTGTAGTCAAATTTAAAATCTAGACGTTTATTGATTTTAAACTTTATCTTCATTAATTGGTGGATATAATGAGTTCTAGAAATAAATGTGACAATAGAAAATATATGTTGTTTTTTGCTGTTGCAACAATTAAAATGCTAAGTAGCGATCCCCCTAAGGATTAATTTTCGATCCGTGCCTGACCTAGTAATAGCATCAATATGGAAACAGACTACACTATTTTATGCAGAATGTTCCTTGAAAATGGCTCGATATACTAAGTTTTTATACAAAACAGACACCCATTCTTTTTTTAAAAAGCATGGTATTGCATACCAAAAGTCTCAAACATGGCTATGATTTTATCAAGCAACCCAATGTTTATATTTTCAACCACGTGTAGAGTGGTTGAACATGAACGATAACTCTGTTCTGAATATCATCGTTTAGTTTAAATGACCGCTATATGATGAAATAAGACATATATCTTGATAGATTTTCATGTTTTAAAATAAATCAAAATAGGATAAGATATGAAAAACGACCAGTACTTACGTATTTTGAGAATATTATCCGAACACTTACACTTTCGCTCGAAATTTCACAGGAACTGAACAAATTTAGGGGAAGTCTCGTGAACTTTCATTCAAGCACCTCTGGATTTATAACATACTTAGCAACGATAAAGAAAACATTCCGAACACATTCGCAGGGGTGATATTGATGAACATGAATAAAGTGGACAGAACACTCTAACCCGAATTTGTTCTATACATTCTTTTGAACGAATGCGAGACTGTTCGCACCGAAAGACGTTTCGCCCCGAGATGTTTCGCGCCTATTAATTATGTGGTAACAGTAAATTGATATTAACAATGAGAGCCTCCAAATAAGTTAAAACACCTTACGGTAATTAAAAATTTTATAAGAAACTTAAAAATATGATTGCTTGATAAACATAACATTCTGCATGAGGATAATGATTTGGTACATTATAATTAAGAAATTTTTTTAAAAAATAAAAAAAAAAGTTTTAATACAGTCAATATTAAATTTATCTAATATATGAATATTAATCTTTTAACATCGCGTTATACACACACACACACACACACACACACACACACACACACACACACACACACACACACACACACACACACACACACACACACACACACACACACAAAATATATGTATTTATCACATGTTTATCTCAATATACGGTGGATATCACTCATGGGATAAATTTTTGATATTCCACTGGGTGTGCTTACGCCACGTGACGTCATAATTAAATATTACGTAGGTTTAGGCGGTTGACTGACTTAGAATGAAAAAGTAAATAATTAATTCAGTTGAGGGGTATTGAGATGTACATGTGAAAAATTTAATGTTGTTTCATTTATTTGTCATAAATTCATAAAAAAAATTTCGAAAATGAAATGTTTGTTTGTTAAACTTTAAGGAACTTCTTTTTCATGCGTAAAG
>WFKH01002636.1:33191107-33204483 GCA_016163765.1 Magallana hongkongensis
AACCATGAACTCATGTATACTTTTGTATAGGACATTTTAATATTGTACGCAAGCGATGCGTCTTACTAATGCGGGAGACTCAAAGCATGCATCCCAAAAATTTTAGTCCTAAATGACATTAATTCATTAGGTACGGAATTCGGGCACAGTAAAATCCAAACTGAAAATATAAAAACAAGTTATCAACACACTGTCATATTTGGCGATCCTGTGTCTGTAATGAAGGCCCTAATACTGCAAGTTAGTCGTGTAATGCTTGCTCCATCTATTTAACCTTTGTAACCTTAAAGCCATGCATGAATGAATGTATTATGAGTAAGTGATGCATCATACCCAGGTGTGGGATTCATAGACTCAAATCCTGCATACATACTCTTTGATAGGCAGTTCTGACAGTTTGGTTACTTTATTTAGAAATAAAATATAACACAATATAAATAAATGTTCACTCATGATGATCGTCCATGGGCCGAACTAGTTAGAACTGTCCATCATAGGTAAAATGTTATATATACCCATGTAAAATGAGGTTAAGCAGATCTTTGATTTGGGCTGCTTTTAATTGATGTAATTCTGACTATACGATCACGCTTGTTAATAATTAAACTGCTTGTGAAAGAAGTACTGAACTTGGTGATTATTAAGTTTGAGCTGACCCTCGAGTGGATCCATAAGACGGAAGGGTTACACAAACTTTCTTGGTGCCCGTGACCAGGATAAAGCGAAGTTGGAAAAGATAATAAGGTAAGAACCATTTCTATATGTCTCTTATAACTATCTCCAAGTAAGCAACTTTGTCTTAGCAATCAATCTGCCGACAGGTGATGGGTTTGATAAAAGAGAATTTAAAAATCAAATGGAACAATTAGAACAACGATTCGCGGGGTTGTCAGAGTAACGAAAATAAAGGGCATGAAACAGGTCAAAAATCCCTACAAAAAGAACAGATTAAACAAAACACTTTGAAACGCAAACGGAAACATATTATGACGCTAGGTTGTATAAAACTCGTGAAACTCGACACCGAGTCCCAAATCAGGATGATGATAAAGATTTTTTCATTGGTCAAGTTAAAGCTATGACAGCCGCACTCTCAGTGCCCCTATCTTCTGTGATAACTCCTTTTGAGGGAGATGCTAAAAAATTTAAACAATGGATAAAAGAAGTTGAAAAGTACGGTGCTATGTCTGGAAAACAAGGTCATGAGATCCCCATGCTTGCATACATAACGAGTAAGGGTTCAGTGGGGGATTATATTAAAAGGTATTTAGATGAAACAGATGCGTCTGAAGAAATCCCATCTTGGAACGATCTCAAAGAATCCCTTAAAAATAGATTTGCAGAAATAACAGATCCCCAACACGCTCGACAAAATTCAAATGAAAGTGTTCAGTTGTTCGCTGAGAGACTACTGCAAATCGCGGAAGACGCCTACAATAAAGACAGACTAAAATATCCTTTGGTACAACGACAGTTAGTAGATATCTTTTATGACGGGTTGACATTCGACTACCTCAGAATGAAAATTTTGCGAGAAAACCTTTAAGATTTAGAATCCGCAATTCAAATAGCGATGCGAGAACAAAACCTGACACAGAGGCTAGCGATAAGAGGGTCAAATATGACAGAAATTGTTCAAAGTAATGACAACGGACGAACTCTTTCAACTTTTGATACCACTCTTCCCTTATTAAAGGATAGAGCAGATAATCTTACCTTAATAGAAACAAGGCATATAGAACCAATGGAAATAGACCATGCGCGAAATAGTAGGCGTTTTAAATGCAAACAGACGGGTCATAGGGCTCGATTTTGTCCTCAAAATAAACCTCAAGTCAGGTCCCGTCCTCAAATGAATAAACGACTCAGTCAAAACAAGCCCGTCCATAATATAAAGCAGAACCCCCGCTTTGGAATGTTGGAATTGTGGTAAAGTAGGTCATATGCGTGCAGATTGTTGGAGCTGGCGTATGTATCAGAGAACGCAGCAAAATCGGGGCAGACCATCAATTCGTCAAGGCCGAACATATGATTTTAGCAACCAAGTAAATGAGGGACCATCTCAAAATTTCAAACCTTGCTCTTCTTTTGATAAACAAAAACTGAAAAACTAAGACGTTCTTCCTTCGTTGAAGCCCGAAGAAAGAACTTTAAACAAAGACCTACATATGAAATTAATTTAACTAACAACCCCAGTAGCTGTTTATTAAAAATAGGAAAAAATAAAATTAGAGCTTTGGTAGATACAGGTGCAGCCGTTTCTCTAATTAGTAAAGAAATGTATGATAATCTATTTCCCCGCCCCAAGTTGTTTGATAATGACATCCCCTCTTTACAAGCAGCAAATGGTAATTCTTTAATTGTGATAGAGTATGTAAATATTTCAGGTTTAACTTTAGACCACAAACTTTATGTGACAAAGGGACTCAACCGAAACATGATTCTCGGTCGTGATTGGCTCAAGAAAAAAAATGCTCGTTTATACTTTGATTTTGGACTCATGCGTATTGATGGCAAAGTATACGCGGAACTTAAAGACGATCTACACATTTCAACTATTGTAAGAACACCTAAGAAACTTATTATGAGACCAAACACGGTGACCGTATTCTATGGAAGAATAAACAGCAATTTTCCACTGGAAGAAAGTGACTTAGTTGAAGTGAACAGCATAGACAACAACTGCATTATGGAAGATCAAGGACTATATTTAAAAGACACCGTTTGTATAGTTCGAAAAGATAAGAAAGTTTCAATGATCTTCGTTAACCAAACTAACAAAAACTATAAAATTCCAAGAGGCTACATCGCAGGACGTGTTACCGCATTAAAACAGAAGGAAATCTCAGAAATACAGACTACTCAAGACACAAAAGAAGAGATTGATGTACCTAAAAGATTCGAACACTCAATCAAAAGACTTGTGAGCAAAAACAATGATATATCTGTAAAGAAAGGCAGTGGACTTGGAGTGACTAATACCGTTAAATTGAAGATAGACACTGGAGACCACCACCCAATAAAGAATAGACCCTACCGTGTACCCTTTAATAAAAGACAGATAATCGATCAGGCCATACAGGAAAAGATGGACGCAAAGATTATTGAAAGATCACAGTCGCCTTGGTCATTTCCCTTAGTAATGGTAAAAAAAGATGGATCAGACCGGATGTGCGTCGACTTTAGAAGTTTAAACAAGATAGTGAAACCAGTATCATTCCCGCTACCGTTGATTGATGATATCCTCTGTTTACTAGGTAAGGCAAAATATTTCACTGCACTAGATTTAAAGAGTGGATATTGGCAAGTGAAATTAGAAGATTCAAGTAAAGAAAAAACAGCCTTTGCATGTCACAAAGGACTATTCCAACTCAACCGGATGCCATTTGGGTTGAGTCTTTCAAGAGCTGATGAACATAGTTCTTCAAGGAAAGGATGAGTTTGCCATCGCATAACTGGATGACATTCATATATTCTCAGAGACACCGGAAGATCATCTTCGTCATATTCAAGACGTTTTCAGTCGCCTAAGAAAGCATGGACTGAAAATAAAGGTAATGAAGTGTAGTTTCTTCAAGGAACAGACTGAATATCTTGGTTTCATAATCAATGAACATAGCGTTACACCTGATCCGAAGAAGGTCGAAGCTATAAGAAAATTACCTGCGCCCACTACAGTCCGAGAAGTTCGTGGCTTTATAGGTATGTATGGTTTTTACAGGAGATTCATACCAAACTTCTCTAAGATTGCAGAACCATTGATTGACTTAACCAGAAAGTATGCAAGGTTTAAATGGACACCATGTTGCCAAAAAGCGTTTGACTTTATTAAAGAAAGTTAACGGTAGTGCCTTTGCTAGCATATCCAGATACTAATAAGCCGTACATCTTGTACACCGATGCCAGCGACAATTGTATTGGAGCTTGCCTCACCCAAAGAACAGAGGAAGAAGATAAGCCAATATATTACTTATCCCACAAGCTGAGTAAAACTCAAGAAAAATGGTCAACCATAGAAAAGGAGGCATTTGCAGTCCACTACGCCCTTCAGAAGTTAGACTATTACTTACACGGTGCTCAACTTACTATAATAACGGACCATAAGCCGTTAAAATCTATCTTAGAATCTCCGATGCAAAATAAGACAATTCAACTATGGGCATTAAGTATCGCCGGATATAACTGTAAGGTGGGATCTATAGAAGGAAGATTCAACTGCTGCGCATATCTTTTATCCAGATTACCAACAGTCAATCCTGAGTGTAAGGAGGAAGAGCAGTCAGAGCATGATGAACCAGATGTAAAGGATAATTTCTTTGAAGTGAACGTACTTAACTCAAATGCCTTTTCACCTAGGCGATTGGCCAAATGTGAAGTTAAGCAACACGACGAATTGATAAAACCTTTATCGATCTACCAGAAGAAATCAACATCAAAGAAAGTCAACAACACGATGAGCAGATCAAGAAACTGAAGAATCGGTTAAATAAAGGAACAGCAACAGCAACCGAAGAAAAGAAGTTTCTGGAAATTGATTGTTTAATGTACTATCATTCAGATGGAGACTCAGAAGGACCAAGACTCCGCCTGTATGTACCACGTGAGCTAGAACTTTTGGTAGTGCAGCAATATCATGACGGACTTGGACATATGGGAGTAGATAAAACATATGACGTAATCAGACAAAAGTACTACATACCAAATTTATACAAAATGTTATATTCCTATGTAGAAGGATGCCAAACGAGGAGCAATAAGAAAAATCAACCTCCACTCCAAGAGACAGACATACCACCTCTTCCGATGGCTAAGGTAGGACTGGATCTATCAGGACCATATCCAACATCTTTGTCGGTAAACAAGTACATAGTCTCTTTTAATTGACATTTACTCTGGATGGCCTGAAGCATTCTCCGTTTCCGATAAGTCAGCTGACAACATAGTTCATCTTATATTAGAAGAAATATATCCAAGATATGGCTGTCCTCTTCAAATTCTCACAGACAACGGAACAGAAAATGTGAACAAGAAAGTGGAAGAAACCTTAAAAGAATTGAACATTAACCACATCAAAACATCTTATTACAGCCCTCCAGGTAATGGCAAAGTAGAAAGATTTCATAGAACTCTTCATGATGTGATGGCTAAGAAAATAACAGACAATGCTCAAACGTGGGATATTCATCTTAATCAGACTTTGGCAGCCATTCGTTTTCATCCTAACGCTTCGTCAAAGTTTTCTCCATATTACCTTATGAACAGAGATGTCGTATTACCTCTTCATACGTTAATGAAACCTCGAAGGAGATATGCAGGAGAAGACCAACACAAGATTGATCTTCAAGAACAACACAAAGCGTTCATGCTCGTACATCGCAATATGAAGGAAGCCAAGAAGAAACAGAAAGCTCAGGCCGATAAAAAAAGCAAAGACAAATATTTTCAGGTAGGTGACCCTGTCTACCTAAAGAACAACAGAAGGCAAAATAAGTTAGATTAAAAGTGGCTACCATATTATCTAATCATAAAGCAGAAAGGACCAGTTAGTTTCGTGGTGAGAGATCAATTGACTGGATTAACAACCGAATGTCATGCACGACAATTAAGACTGGCAGACATTTCGCACTGGCCCCCTTCACAAACTACTGAAGATGGTGGAAGAACTCTAAGAAAAACTAACTATGTGGTGCCTCCAGAAGATGAATCGTCGTCGGAAAATGAAGACATGCAACCAGAACCATTAGAAAGAGCTATACAGTCCAAACAATGGGAAAGAGAAGGATCTTTAGACGAAGAGGATATACCCCTAGCAGAACTTCAAAGACGTATAAGAGCTAAGAAGATTATGGATGATCAACAGTATAAAACTGAGAGCGATCAAACCGTAGATTCGGAATCTGATGAGACCCCTTAGTCAAAACAATGTGATGAAAATAGTGGTCAAGACTATGAAATACCCTTAGATAACCCCAATTTACACTTAGACGAAAATATGGAAATAGATGAAATAGTCCCTAAAGTAGGTCTAGGCTTCAAACCAGTCCCTAAACCGCGTAAATCAATCCCTAAGCCCTGTAGACAAAATAATAACCAAGAGTGTGTGTTGGCTATAATGAAGGCGTTAGCCAAAATGATAAACTAAATAAGTTATATTTATCGTATATGTAGATGTAAATAATTTGAATAAGCTTAGCTTGGTATATATTGCACGCTTTTTAAAAGGTATGACAGGATGACCCCCTGTGACATTAAAACAGATAATGAGATACGCCGACTAGCAAACTCTGACATAGCACCTTTGTTATTTGTATATGCGGAGTTGAAGAGATTTAAAATATTCTCTAAATACATGAGACAGCGACTACGTAAAGAAACTAAAAGACTGATTTTGAAGGTGATTTAAGATTATTGGTAAAAACAATGAAATATTACGATCGACATCTTGATCGTACAAGGTTGCTCGGGTTTGTATGGTTCATTTTCATTAACCCATGTTATAATCATGAAAGTAATTTCAAAATCACTGATTTTTCAGTAGTTCACACAAAATAACTAGATATTAGACAAATAAAGATTCCTGACAAACTAAAAGATATTAAAGTTTTCCCTATGATTGCACTTATGGCGGAATTGCCAATAACTAATCTGCAACCCATGAAATCATCGTCTTGGGTGGGAAATCCTTGGTTTTATGTGGTTTTGACAACAGCAATAATGATAGGACTTTGTAATAAGAAACGCAAAATTATATCGCATTACAATCATGAAAACAATAATAAAGTATGACAATAGTGACCAGGGTGAAATAATCAAAGTTCAAGATAATCGTTATTCATCATCAAAGTAATAATAAGTATGGTTAGGCTTAATGTCATATATATATACAAAGTCAAAGCATGCTAAACCAACTGCATGTCTGGATATTTAGTAGAGCGGGCAGGGATGAAAAATATAAACTGAAATAAATGATATATACATGTACGTGGCTTTTATTCATTTTGTTGCAGCTGACATTAAAAAATAACTTTTTTTTTTTTTATTTTTGTTCAAATCATAAAGTGGGTATTTAAACTAGTGAATTGTATCAAGTTCATCTGCTAATGCAATGAAAGGGATATCATTAAAGATCCGCATCAATGTTTAGGTCTACTACATGTTTGAAGGCTCACAGACTGGAAGATACAGGAAATGTTACGATATTGATTAATACAACTAGTCATAAAGCCTTCTTAAAAAGTAATTTTGGTTTTTTTGCTACACAAACGACACCGTTAAATATCAATGTAACAGAGACAAATATTGCTTCTGCTGGGGTCTGAACCCGAATCATCTGACATATAAATCCTGCACTCCATCGATTGAGTTAAAGGGGGTTTAACCCACTAGATAGAGCTAGTAGGAATGCAATATACCTGACTCTACCACATTAACAACCAATTGATTGAGATGCAATTGTCGATGTGACGCCATACTATAAATTTTTAAGTTGTATTATTAATGGAAGGCTATGTAGCTCATTAATGATAAAATTATATCATTACCATTGGTCTTACCATCTTACCATTAATCATTAATCATTCAGTTTTATTTCATTAGTGCATACTGTGTGATAAGAAATTACTTCGGGCTTTATTGGATTTGATCACACACGACCTTCGTTGATAACCTCATAATTAATTTCTTTATTATTTAATTTTCATCACTTTATTTGTGACCAATATTTTAGAAGAGAAACTCCATCTTTCGATATGACTTTGCCATTTACGTTAAAAAAAAGTCTATAAATCTATGTAAGTGACTGTACTTTACTCTTTATGTATTAATCTAACGAGTGATGAAACTTTGGCACTTGTTTCATAATTAACTTATTACATATTACTGGTAACACCATATAAAACTAATATCCGACCTACAGTCAAACTTAATGGTTATTGACCTATCTGACCTACAGTCGAACCCAGTGGTTATTGAAAAGTCTTAAGGGATTGAAGTAAAATACACGTATATAGTGTATCTGACCTACAGTCGAACCCAGTGGTTATTGAAAAGCCTTAAGGGGAGTTCCGTGTACAAGGTACCTATATCTTCGACTTACCTATAACACAGTTTATCAATGCCACTTGACACTTCGTCGTCACTACATATACCCGTCCCAATCGAGGATTTATGGTCGGTTTTTTTTTTATTCATTTATATTCATTTTTAATTTATATTTTGGGGGAAGGGTTAATGATGGAAAATTGGATGGATGTTTGTTTTTTGGGTTTTTTTTTTTTTTTTTTTTTTTTTTTTTTTTTTACTATTTTGGTGGTAAATCATTTCTTTATACCTGACAATATCAAGATCAAATATCATTCATGTACTGAACAATAATATTTCGCGCCGTCAAACAACAATGCTGAACAAATCAAATTATTATCATTTCGTTTTATCCAGCTTAATTTGTTCTTTTGAAGATAATATATAATTGATACATTATCGAAATGAAAAAGGTAGATTCCTAATTAAACGCGAATAATTATTGTCCGCGCAAAATCGCAAAAAGCACATCTCGGGGATATTAAAATCTCGCTAATCAAAACTAAATGAAACTTTGATAAAAAAAAAAATTGGTGATCGCGATTTATTTCCTCGCGGTTGAACCACAGAATTAAAAATTCACATTAAATAAGAAATATACAGTAACTTAAAGATAATTTAAAAATTAAATTCACATTTTTGTAGATCAATCAATTCTGCGATGAAAGACATGATGAAGAATGTAATGATATCCTCTGTGATATCATTCATGATAATGAATACTGCTGCCATGACAACAAACAACAGTGTCCTTCTGAGTGGTGTGTTGGTTGGTTCGGCTCTTGCTGCGTCATACTGTAAGTACGACACATTTTAGAGAGTAGAAATTTTGTTCACAATCTCCCTAGTCCATCATTACATCTGCTTAAGGTGTTAAGGGACACGTGTCGATATTAGTTTGGATAAATTACATGGTAATCAGAATACTTTCACCAGTTTAGAATTTTCAAAATTTTAAATTTTAACCAAAAAACTTGTTTCGAAATTTTTTGGAAAGGTAAAATTTATGAAAGACCCAGGTGAATTGGAACTAGATTTACAGATTTGTAGCAGGGTAACATTCTAAACCACTGCGCTACGCTTTTAGGTAACACTTTTGGGGAATAAAACATGTATAAAATTATACTTGAAATTATTGTTTATTTTGATGGGAAGTATGTCACAATATGGAGGTGTCCCATACCACCATAAAACAAGCGTAAATATGGGTTACCCCATATCCAAACTACCTGACTTTTTTATTAACTGAATTTTTACTGTGCTCAGCCAATCTCTAGGTTAAAATCACTGATCTTGTTATGAAACTGGTGTATATACCAGTAGTTCTTCATGTTTGTAGCAATCACTTCTACCAATCACCAATTAGGGGTGCATACTAGTTTCTATTGAAATTCACCAGACATTCATTATGTTTTCTTATGTGTATGTATTTAATATGGATTATAATGATAATATTTAAAGCTCATTATTTTTTATCTTCATGTATTACTCTATTATTATATTTTGTTGTTTTCAGCACAAAACGGAAGTCAGTTCTTGTTACTAAATCTATTCAACATTTGCATACAAATTTCTTACAAACACTTCAAAACCTTTCCCAATTTATCATATCTTGCCAACACTTTTTTTTCTAAAGTTATATCAACCACAACGGTTTATTATAAAATTTTCTGTCATTTTTTATCTAACAATCTTTAAGATAGTAGCCATCGGGAGTTTGTGCGCGAATGCTGCACTTCTGGATGCCGCCCTTGTACTGTGGGGTTTGAATACGCTGATGTCTATTCCAGCCGCACACATGACTCATTTCATTCATCTCCCTATGGTGTCTCTGGACACCCATCTGTGGGGTTTTTGCTTCGCGATAAATAAAGTTGTGACACTTTACCTAAGATCTTTTCTTCTTTCCGGGTTATGTCTCATAACTCGGACAATACATAGTTTTTCATCATTTGGGTAACGATAGAAATTCAACTCCCCAACATGTTTTACAGGAGTTGATGTTTTTAAAAGATCACCAATTCCAATTTTCACACAGTCATCGTATATGCAATTATTTCTTATGTCTAACAGATGTAGTGTTTGACCTTTCTATCTAGACAATAGTGTTAGTACCATTAACAACTTGTGAGTCAAAGCTAATTCACTCAAAGGTTCTTGAGTTTGCAAATAGTTTAACAGAATATCTACATTCCATGTAACGTTGTATCTAGGTAATGCTGGCCTCGTTATAATTACACGTCTTAAAAATTTAAACACTAACGAATGTGAACAAATATTGACAGAATTGGTTAATTGCATTAAAGATGATATGCACTCCTTACAGTATTAAAGCCACAGTAACCCAAACCTGATTTAAACAGTCTTGTTAAAAAAATTCTAAAACATAATTTACATTTGTGTTAAATATATCAATTTGTTTTTGCTGACCAAAAAACATCCATTTTTGTTGATATGCCAAATATTGTTTCTTTGTCGATTTTCTCCACGAGCAGAGGAGTATTTCGATAGCGTCGTCCGGTCCGCCTTTGTTTTTAAACGATTGCCGGACACACAAAAAACACCAAGTCTCATTTTGGGTATCGGATGCACTTTGTCCGGCTGGCTCTGTAACCGTTTCCGAATTTTTCACTTTTTCATTGATTTTCCTATCTCGTAAATGTTTGATTTACAGATCAATTAAAACCGTTTCTTCAGGTTTAAACTGAATTGGCTTAGGCGAACACATTTGATGAGGTAGTTCATCGAATTCGATTGAATACCCTCTTCCACAGGACAGAATAGAAGTATATCAGATGTAATATCGGTCCGCGCTTCCATGCACTGGGATATTTTTCCCGCTTCAAAATTATAATTTGTGTTCGTAAAGCATGTATTAAGATTGCTCAAATCGTTTTGTGGCTTTATCTCCGTTGATTGTACTCAGTGTTCGGAAACTTTTTCCGGAACGGTTGCGCGGGTCTGTGCCCCTAAAAATGGTTCTGCTTTCCAACTTCTCCATAATGGTTGTAAGTAGGCTTGTAACCATGCCCATACGAATTTCGGCTGTAGTGTTTTAAATTTTTATGGAAAGTTCCCGATATTCTGCAACCAACTTTGTTTTCTTTAAAGATGTTCTCTACATCTTTTCCGAGGTCGTCCCCGAACAAGTTATCCGTCACGGGATGATCATTGCAACAGAATGCTTTGAAATCCTCGTTTTTGCCCGACTGAAGTACAGGTTCTCTGCGCCGATATGACAGGTCACAATACACAAAAGTCATTGGCTTTGCCAATATTAGTCTTATTATATCACTTATTTGTGCTGATTCGCTCCCTTCTTTTTGGCCTTCAACAATAAATCTAACTGTTGAGGTTGGGACACAATGGCTTTACATACCAGTGCCTGGGACTTTTGAAGGCGGACATCTTTAGTCCTCACTTCCCTGTTCAAGTGGGCCCAGAATTCACTGTTCACTTTGGCCATGACCAAATTAGTACCGTTTTTTGGTCTGCAGTATTTTTCGCAAACTTCTTTGATATTTCATTTGTTAAGCTTTTTTCTCATACCGTCGACTTTCGCTAACTTTCGTAGATCGGTTCGCCACATTTTTCAGCCGAACTTAAGCGCTAGGACTTGATGTCAGATTCGCTGTTCTGCGTAGTTGTTTTGCTTGTTGAAGCCGACTTGGGGTTGTCCTGCTCTTTTCGCTTCTCTCCACTTTTCATAGGATCACTAAGCACGCGTGTCAGTGTCAACATAGTTTTGATTTTCGGTCATTTGTTTCTACATTGAATACACAAATGACTTAATATTTTTTCAGGTGTGTCCCTTTTAAAAGTTTGGTCGTTACGACCTTTGCCATTGACGGCCATTGTTTCTGAGTCTTAGCTCTTGTCTCTGGGCGACTCACCACTAGACATTGGTCAATTTTTAAACAAGAATAAAAGTTCCAAAAATAATAAGTCCGTAAAATCACCAAAAAGTCACACAGATGTCAACGTTAACGCAAAATTAAACTATCACGGACAAGAGTTACCGGACATTTGTTATTTTCTTAATATTGTCTAATAGATGAAACATCATTCAAAAAATTTTGGTCCACTCAAAGAATATACTCCTACAAAAATTGATATACTGAAAAAAATATACTGGTATCTCAGTATCTTAATAACCTGTCAAAAAGGCTAAGACAAATTTCAGACAACTTAGTATTCTCTAACCCAGATCCATAAAGGATAAGCAATAAAATCCTTCATTTGGAATCTAAATTCTAGATACAATACAAATGAAAAATTATGGAATACAAATAAATAAATTTCCAATATGCATGAGAGGTGGTGCTGACTATATGGAACACGTATATTATTTATTATGGTTTCAACAATAAGACCACCTCCATTTAAGTACAGGAGACTTTAAATCAATGCCTGGTAACTCAACGTGTTCGAAAACATTGTTCTAGTTAGCACATAACATACTATCTTTCACGTCACGTGATAGAATTTTGTATTCCCAAAGTTACCTGAGGTTAGATATCACGTGGTAGATTATAATATTCAACATGTATCAACCCTTGGTTACAACAGAGAAAGCAAAAGTAAGAAGAAGCAGTTTTTTCTCATTTAAACCATGAGCGTTTGTTTGTCTATTAATCTCCCGTTGACATAATTTAGATAATGCAAATATACAACAACTGTTAAAGGGAGAACAATAGACAAACATGAGCTGACTATGTATGAGGTCAGTATAAAAGTGGGCGTCCTCATTATCGTATGGAGATTCAAGAAATTTTGATGACCCCTGCCTATGAAAACAATTCGTACTTCGGAAGAACATGCATTTATCTAACGCAATTACGTAAAGTTGCAGTTTGGATGTTGACCACTTCTGCAATTGAAAGAAACATGCTTGTTCTAAAAGTATATTTTCTCGCAAATATCGCATGTCCTTAAATGCAGTCATCCTTTAACGCACTTTGCGTATTTTTTTTCAAATCAGTTGCCACAGAGCACGTCTTCTTTGTTGCAATTTTATGTAGTTTGCAACTGCAAGAAATTTTTTATTTTTTTTTTTTTTAAAGTTGTTTTAAGTTTTTTTTTAAGTCCAGGACCGACCGCTTCTTGCGATTTCGCGCATTTTAAAATATCAATTCCGAGCGTTGTAAATGGAATGTAGGAATGTAGGAATGCTTATTATGAAATTCGATTACATTTTTTTTCATTTAGATGGCGACTACATCTTTAGTCCACTAGAGTTGGCAACATTGACGACTGTTGTTCTTGTTTTGAACTTTCCCAGAAAAGGTAATGGGTTT
>WFKH01002636.1:33206100-33235303 GCA_016163765.1 Magallana hongkongensis
TATATATATATATATATATATAGTTACATGGTATTTTGTATAGCACATCCTAATGTATAAAATAGTCATAGGTCGCTGTATTTGAGCCCGAGAACTGATAGGCTCGAGGGCTGTTTTACAGTGACGAGGGCTTACATGGGATGTAATACTAAAATGCCATGTCATAATTTTTATATTCTATGCCTACAGAAAATTTCAAATAACAATTGAAAACATCATGTGATGCATGCTTATCGGCAACATATCGGTCGATGTTTTCTTGTTATTATAGTCTTTCCCAACGTATTTATGCAGCATATTTTATTGAAATTTTGAATACATGTACCTCATGGATCAAACTATGTTCATTTAATAGTATAAACAAATCCCAAACTGTCATTAATATCACGCTTTGATAATCTTCTTGCGTTCGAAACATCTTCTTTTTTTTTTTATAGATATCGTTTTAAGTAAAATAGTACATTTAAGAATTATTATTATTAATTATTCAGCATGTGATACGATCGTCTTCTCCCGAACTCACGTTTACTAGTACCTAAATTTGAATTCTTAGAAATTTTAAGTTTACTTAAAATGCTTTATATATATTGATTTTACAATTTTTCGCCTTACGAGTTATCGCACTTTTTAATGTGTATTATCAAGAAGTAGAGAGTACTCTATTTTGTCACGTAATGTTGGTGTCATCATTTGACCAAACAAATTAAACGCGGGAATTCTAGCGACTCTCTTTGTTTAGAAAGACGCGCTAATTCACTTTCTCTCAGGATGCCGCATGGGTAACACCTTTGAATACTGATTCTTTTCCCTCGGACCATTTCTTTAAAAATCAACCACCTCACCTCCACCTTTCCAGTGTTAAATTTTTTATATTATTTTCTTTATTTTTCATTATTTCCCATCTTTTTTCATGCATGTATTTTATTCTATATGTACATGGCGTTTTCAGACCACAAGAAATTTGTTTGAAAATATTACGTAACAAATTTTCGATTTCAGTTTCTCTATACAGCCAATTAATAGAATTCATATTTGTATATGATTATTAATTACTATTCGGAAATTAATTGTAATTATATCATATTAAGATCAAATGCAGAATTGTGACATAATTCAATTAAATTTCAATTGTAAAATTATTTTATATAATTTTACGCGATGTGTTACAATGTTATGTAACAATTAAAGTCACACTGGTGGCAAAGAGCAACATATACCATGTCTTGTTTTGTTTATATATTATGTATCGAAAGATGGAGGTGATGGTCATACGTCAAGTAAACTACATACGTTATAGCCCCTTCATACGGAAATCAATTATGGATAAATATTGCAACAACCTAACTGGATTATCCAACATCAAAGAGAGAGAGAGAGAGAGAGAGAGAGAGAGAGAGAGAGAGAGAGAGAGAGGACGTCTATTTTATATGTTTTAGTTGAACTTGTAAATTTACATTTTTTTCTCACATAATATAAATCTTAATAAAAATATGATAATGCTAACTTTTATGAACTACTAAAAAAATAAATATATACCTTTTCATTTGGTGATCTTTTTAAAAAATCTCAAATTTATTTTGTTTTTTAATGTTGAATTGTATTCACTTCAATTACATTCATTGTATTCATTTCTTTTTGTTTTGTTTTATTATGTCAAAATGATACATAAAACATGTCTAGGCAAGCTGAATTGATTTTATAAAGGTCTTAATATTCAAGAAGCTTTTATTTCAAATCAAATTGTAACTTCCAAAAAAATTGTTTACTAATTTTTAAACTGCATAGTGGTCGAGAACAAATTTAGGCAGCTTTATACAGATTTATTTTCGTAATCTCTCTATTTAATCTGATTATTGGGAAAACAGAAAGCCAATTTTTGATGTAAAGAGTTTGCTTAACTAAAGGTACATGCAAAAAATGCCAATCGGGCTGAAATTGCATTTTAGATGCAAAAAGTTAAAATTAAATGTGCAATAACTCAGATAGATGAATACGAACCATTATGCAATAATATCAGGTCGTACATCACTGCCACATCGGGGCATTTTAACGTGACAGCAATAAAAAGCTTACGTATGAGATCAAGTGAAGGCAAAACAGTTTTATCAAAACCGCTGCTAGAGTCCTATATTCTCCTTAATTAAAAAGTTATTCATCCGGTTTTTAAAAAACCTTCCCAAGTTTTAATCAGTTTGCGCTAAAAACAGTAGGTTGTACCAAAACAACACATAACACAGGATTCTAGCAGCACTTTTCAATTTAAGCATTGATCACATTATGGATACATTTAAAATTTGAAGTTCAATACAAACGGGGTAGTGTTGTTCTAGTCGAATTTTTATATCATAAACAACGACAGAGAAAAGCCTGGCCTAGAAATAAAAGCAAATTTACATACCTTGTAGCGAATAATTGATTAAACTAACATCATATTGTTTTTCTCAATTCTCAATAAATCACACAAAAATACTTTATTAGAGTTCTTAGATAACTTATATTTGGAATCTGTTTACAATGCTTTCCAATCGAATTCACACAACATTCAACTTTCAGTCATGACGTCATGAATATGTAAATCTGCGTTATACAATCTAATTTGTGAAAAAAATTGTGTCCAGTATTTTTTATTTGTTTTTGGTCTACGTTTCGTTGCTTAAATATTTGAATAATTATGTACATAATAGCTAAGATTGGTGATTCCCCGACTTTACATATAACTCAGATTCCTTATGCTTCACCCCAGCGCCTTTTATCTCTGGCTCCCTAGAAAAATATATGGATCTGCGCATGAAAAGGTTCCCTGTAATTCAAGGGTACGTTTTTTCCAGGGTTTGATTTCTCCTTATACCTTTTTGCACACAGTCTAGCATTAATTTAAAGCATGACTGTTGGTTTTGCATCGGTGATCGTTTGTTTTGCATTAGTGTCTGTTAATTTTGAAGAAGGCTGCTGATGTTTTAAGCTGGTCTGTTTCGTATTCTAGCTAAATTGATACATCTGGTTTTAAATATGAATCGAGTTAAAATACAGATAAAATACGTTTATCTGCATAAAGAATTCACGAAAGTGTCAAATGTAAGGTGACAAAATTCTGCTAAAAATATTATTCTGTTATACATTGTACCAACATTCATCTGTAATTTTCATATGTGTTAAAGGGGCATGGTCACGATTTTAGTCAAAGATTTCTTTTCCGATTTTAATGTTTACAATGATTTAATAAGGCATTTTTAATAGGCAACCGCAATTTTAGTGTCATTTGTTGAGTTATAAGCAAGTTACAGAGCTTACAATTATTTGCTATGTAAACAAGGCGTTTGTTTACATTTTGAATGTTAAAGTGATAATTCCAGTTTTAAACCTAAAATGAATGCGTTAAACGTTTATTTATGCCTAAAATGACGAAGAAGAAAGAGAAATAAGCTTACAAAACATTTTTTACTGGTATATTGAACCTATGTAAACAAAAACAGGGCACAAGCATTGTTTCATGGCAAATAATTGCTAGCCATTTATCTTGCTCATAACTCTACGACTGACTCTCAAATGTCATTTGATCAATAGAAATGCATTCCTAAATCATTGTAAATAATGAAAACAGAAAAAAATAGAATTTGACCAAAACCGTGACAATGCCCCTTTGAATAATGCATTTTTGTTTAGCTGGTTAGAGAAATGAAGAAAAAAAAACAATACCAGAAGTTCAAAACTGATCTGATGTAAAGGCATGTTGTCCGGATCCTCCCCCCCTTTCACCCTCAACCCCCTAAATAGATAAAAATTCCTAATCTGTGAACCACATGAGGTAATCACAGACCATTTGCAGTTCTGTAAAACATTTTTTGTAAGGGGAAATGGTCCAGATGAGGATATTATTTGTTAGGGGGATTATCTATTACCTTTTTTCATTTACTTCTCTAAGTATATGAATTAATTAGTCTTTTAATTTTGTAGGGAGGGGCTGTATGTGCGTTTGTGCCTGTGTGTCTTAATCATTGAAAGCAGAAGTGCGTAGAGTCTTAAGACAAAACTGCAGGTTTGTTGGTTTAATTCTTCTTTACAGATATATGATTTTTAAAAAAAAAAATATGAGAACGAAAGCGAAAAAGGTCTGTTACCATTACTTATTATAACTTCTTTCACTTTTTGGAATTAATGGTGGGATATGCTTGAAAGGTGTCTCCATATGATAGGCCCGATTGGTTTTAAAATAGTTGAATGAAGATAAACTATACACCTTTAAACTATTGTGCATTTCACCAGGAACAAGTTGCAATAGTTAAACTGGTATGTACATTTCTATTTAATTCTTTTTTTTTTTTTTTGCTGTTCATCTGTACATTTAAATACACACGAAAGTAGATATTAATTATTAATATATCTATTTTTTAAAATTGCATAAAGTTACACGCGGGTATGATAAGGCAACAAATCGAGTAAAAATACCTCTGATCGATATGACGTCACAATAGGCAGCATGATGTCATATTTTACTCAAGAAATCTGTCAATCTTAACTTTATCTCTGGTCCAAATTATGAAAACTACAGTCGTAAAATGTCACTAGAAGGTCTCTTAACAGAATATATCTTTGATTTCTCTGTATTACGTATCGTTAACATTGATGACGTCACAAGCATGTTTAATAGAGAAGATCAATGTCGGGAGACAAATCATCGGAATGCAGTGTAAACAATGCCGAAATAAGACTTATTTAATACAGATACTCCAGATTTAGATGAGTGTCAGTTAGGATATAACCAGGATAATACAGGCATGGAAATTTTGTTTAATCAGCGAGTGTTATAAGGTAAGCAGATAAACATTTATGTGGCATGACCGGCCTTTCCTCTCTCAGTGTGTACAAAAACGACAAAAGTGTAACACTACCCCGAATATTATGAAAGATGAATTTGGCAAATATCAAAAGCACATGACCTTAAATACTTGAAAAATCTTGCTAGAATCTTTTGGCTTGTTGTTGTAAATGAAAAATACGTAGTGTTTTCAATGAAATTGAAAAAGTTGAGGAGGTTTCTGGTAAATAATGACAATATTTATTCTATGCGATTAACTATAGGATTCTAGCAGCAATATTGATAAACATGAACTTATTGCCGATCGAATTATTGTGTCATACATACAAATAAACTTTAGGGTAGTGTTACACTTTTTGATTTTTTGTTAAGGTACAAAAATGATCTATTTTTAGCTGTCACGTGATACCATGGCACGGCAGCTTTAAAGATCGACTTGTTTCCGAAGTAAAAATATAATATCTTGTTGAATACATTCACTTGATATTAATATTCAGCACTGTTTTCATAAAAATAAACAATTTTTAAAATGACCATAATATCGGCGATCATTAAACTCTAAGTTTCATTAACCTACCCGCGCAATCATTTTAACTTTTTATTCTTTATTTTGTTTCATGAAAAAGCTGATTATGGCACCATATTTTGTTATATTTGAGAGCTGGTTATTTCGACGAAATGTTTTTGTTTTCGTAACTCAGTTCTGAAGAATTATATTTTAATCATTGTAATTGCTGATTTCACTGCTAAAGAGAATACAGCTTAATAGTCATCAAAGTTTTCAAATCAGGTTGAATTAAGGGTTCAATTTGTTTAACTTTCTGTTCACGCGATTGCACCTATTAAAATCTGAAGAAAAAAAAAACATTGTCAAACATTCTTATTGAAATTTACTGCATTTTGCCTGCAGCAATAAAATTAATCTAATTTGACGTGTGGATTGCTGTAGTATAGATCGATTATATGGATCTGCATAGATAAAAACCAAGCTGACGACCCGAAAACTAGACTTACTCAAGTATTAATGTTTCAGTGTTTTTATATTTCTTGAAGATTTCACTGTGTTTGTTTTTTTAGAAATTTGAATTTCTGATCTCTACCTTTTTTAAATGTGGTCAAATGTTTGGCATTATTTGAAGATAAAATTATATAACATAGAGATTTGAGCAAGGGTACCCGAAAATATTCACAAGATTTTGTGTAAATTGTGACAAATTGGGATATAATAATGCTTATAAATTTTCCGCGGAGTATAATGCACCAGTCCTGAGTCACCGAATCCTGCGATATTTTTATCTTAAGCTACATTTTAAACCGTACAACAGATAACGTACTAGACAGAAAAGGTATTTGAATTAGCAGTTAAAAATATTCTACTCTTCCTGGTAGCAGCATTAATCTCATGTGCGGATCTGGGAAAGTGGTAATGGATGGGGGTTTCCAAGAGATAACAGTGTTTGCCGGGGGGGGGGGGGGGGGTTCTGAGGCCTATTTCGGGAACTTGATAAGTTTGATTTTCCAGGGATCGAGACTCCACCCCCCTCTAGATCCATGCATCGATTTTTAACGCAAAATATACTATTTAAACGCTGCAACATTTAATCAGGCCCGGAAACTTTCAGTTACCCTTTTTCAAAGACACAGATTAATTTTATTTATGGATTTTTGTGGGACTGTTTACTTTTATCCTATTTTGTCAACTCCAATATACACATCGTTTTCTTTTGTCTCTCAAATCTCAAAATCCCACTGGAAAATAGTGGGACTTTTCGTCTCACCTAGAATCCTATAAAAATCTTATGGGTGAAAATATATTCTTGAAAAATCTGTCTCATCCTTTAAAGGTGCCTGGGCATCTTTTTGGTCAATTTTTATTTTTCTGTTTCTATTTTTTACAATGCCCTAGTGATGCATTTCTAATGATCAAATGAAGTTTGAGATTCAGTCGTAGAGTTATAAGCAAGATACAAGACTCACAATTCGTTGTTACGTAAACAAGGCTCTTGCCTTGTTTTTGTTCACAAAGGTTCAATTTACCAGTAAAAAATATATTTATGAACATAAAACATTTATGGATACTGATTCATATTTACCGCCTCTATCTGTATATAAATTGTCAGAGTTTATTTTTGCGTATGCGCAACTTTTTAGCGTTACTCGCCATTTTTTAGTCAATGTTTACATTTAGTTCGGAAAGTTTTTTTCCTTTAATTTGATGTTTTCACCGATGCATCTTAATTGTTAACCATTCTGGAATTTTCTGTGGACTTTAGGATATTAGTTTCAGCACTAGCGAGGTAATTTATCCGGCTTTCTTGTGTTTATTAAAGCATAAATAAACTGTTTCTAACGTTTAACATATTTGTTTTAGGTGTAAAACTGAAATTTTTAAGTGCAGCATAAATAAACAGTTCCTAACGTTTAACATATTTATTTTAGGTCTAAAACTGGAATTTTTATCTAAACATTCAAATTGTAAAGAAAAGTTTCGTTTACATAGCGAGGAATTGTAAGCTCTGTAACTCGCTAATAACTTAACGAATGAAACTCAAGTTTTGGCTGCCTATTAAAATTGCCTTACGGAAGCATTTTTAACGTTAATATCGGTAGAATGATTTTTGATCAAAATCGTGACCTTGCCCCTTTAACACAAAGGTCAACGAAATCGATTCAAGTTTTAAATAGAAAAAAAGCATGCCTTGTAATTAATCTATTTTAAATTCATCCTTTTTATTGGTAATAGCGTTTTGATTTGATGTAGATTCAAGGTCCTGTTGTAGAAAGATAACCGCAATGGAGAAACAATTCGGATCGATCGTCACTTCCGTGTTACTGGCACTGACCTTCTGTTGTTGGCTGACTGCCCTGGTCGCACCTGGATGGTTTTTGTTTGAAGTCAAGACATCGTCATCTTCATCTTCCCTTACTGTAAGTTCTACATCCTCGACCACTCTTCAGAAATCCCCCCCCCCCCCAAAAAAAAAAAATTATTATAAATAAATAAATAAAAAAATAAAATAAAAAAAACAACAAATCAAAACCAAACAAAACAAAGCCAGGCAAAAACTTATTCTTCTTATGAATGAAGAATGAAAACTTAAATTGGGATTGACTAAGTTATATATTTTTTTTAATAAAAATCATGTTCAAATGTAAATAAAAATACATGTATATTGCTTTGAATAAACAGGGTTCAATTTTGACTTTCAGCTTTGACTTAAATTTCTTTACAGAATGTTCTCTTGGGACAATCATACGTAAATACCTTTACTGAAAAGAAGGTAACTATATGTACATGTATATGAACATGCAGGTTTTTTGAATACATGTAGTGAAAAAAATTGCTATTGAAACATGAATATGAATGAATATGTGAAAAGTATATACATGTAAAACTAATAATTCCTCAGAAATATCACGTACTTCTCTTTCTTTCTTTTTTTTTGATTCCCTACTCTCTTCCTCTCGAAAGTAGCCACACTTCACAATGAAAAATATTATCATGATCTCAGAATGCTATGATTTATCTTTATTCTGATTTTTCAAGATTACAACGGAAGTCGACATGGGTCTTTTCTTCATCAACTTTTGCATCAATGATGACTGTGAACAGATCGACTACGAGAAGCTTAAATCAATGCAAAATCACCAAGCACTGCGTAATGTATTTATCATTCAACTTGCAAACAAACTCTAAGGACAATACAGAAGACACAGTTATCGTTCCTAATAAATAACATTACCATTAATTGAATTTAAATGCATGAATTCCTTTTTCATTTAACAGTAAATTTCATCTTTTTTTCTTGCTAAAACTGTATTTCAATCTATTCGTTCCTTTACATATTTTTAATTTGTAATTTTTTTTATCTTTCTATTAAGAAATTCAATATGAAAAGTAAAACTGGCGATTACCGTTAATATTACTCTTACAGCGGAGTTGTTAGAAATTCAAGTAGAAAGCGTACTTGCCCTGGGTCTGTGCACAATAAGCTGTCTGCTCGTGATGATTCCAGCTCGGTCTAAGTCAACCAAATATCTTGTTGCATTGATTCTCATGTCTAATGCAGGTAATACACTTTCAGAAATAGGTTAACTTTACTTATATTTTCAAAATTTACAAACGCTAAAAATTACCAAAATCATGATCTTTTTTACGTTCATATTTGCCGTACACTGTGCTTTAATGATGCCATTTTTTTTTCTTTGTTGTTTTTTCCAAATATGGCCTTATGATATATAATATTACATATTATATTATATATCATATATTCAAAATATCTCTCTCTCTCTCTCTCTCTCTCATGACAAAAAAAATAACCCAATACATACCGTGTTTAATATATGTTGTGCTTTCTGTTATATCGAACACGAAAACGAAATTTGCAATGCAACTAGTAATTCTTATTCAGAAATAAAAAAGACAGACATAGTTAGAGAGGACACTTGTCAATTCATGCATGTCATGTATTAAACATTTTTATTGCCCTTGGACACGTTCTTTTCGGTGGATTTGATATTTTCAATATGCACATTTTTTAAATTATGTTTTTTTATTTTTATAGTATTAGTTGAATCCATTCTGATCTATCGAATGGCATCCGCTAATGTAAAGATTTCTGACGCTTTGGATAAAGTAAAGAATATGGAATCAGATCTTCCCGCTTACCCGTCTGTGGAGATAAAGTTTCCATACTCAATACTGATAGCTGGGTTTGGAGCTCTGCTCGGGATTCTGGGATTTGTATCAAGCACAGACATGTACAGGAAGTCACGTGATTGTGCACTGCAGGGTAAAGTTCTGAATGTGAATGCAGCTCCACCCACTGACTTTACAATTTTCCAGGAGACATATTAACTTTCACGTAACTTGGCGAAGATGAAAAAATTATGACGTGTTTGCTCTAATAGATTATTATACCTCCTAAAATTTTAGATTTTTAAACAAATAGTGTATTAACCAATGCTTCTATTTTTTGCTATTTAAACGGTGATCTATCTATAATTAGAACTAAACTCTAGGTAGACTTTTACTCTTTTTTTCTCTCCAAGTGAAACGTTTTGATATATATCTACATGGCATTGTATTTTAGTGAACATTTAACTAAAAATTGCCTTCTATAACCAACATCTTCATTTTTTTATCAACCTTTATCTACCTTTAAACAAAACTAGGTCTAGTTTTACTCTTTTTTCCCCCAAGTGAAACGTTTTGATGTATAAACATATATTTTAGCAAGAAATTGCAAACTTTTAACAAATGTTGGTGCACACGTTTCGAAGCTCTCGATGTTTTTCTTAGTTTTTACGAGAAAACCGACAATTAAGCGCGTTTTCTTCAGACAAAAAGAAAGAAACCCACCAAAAAACCGTGTTTCGAAATGATCCAATAAATAAATGATGTCAGTAATGAGTTATGTTTCTTATAAAAATGTTTTACTAAAAATGAGTTTTGATGCTAAAATCAAACATCTTTTTTTACTCTTTTATTATCTAAATTTATTATAAAAATATCCATTCACAAATTTTAGCCCTGAAAAATGCCAACTGAGCGTATTTGATATTGTTTATAACTATATATTGAATATATCATGTAAGTTTTTTCATTAAGGTTTTTGACATTTTTCATGAGTGTCATATTTCGTTAATATACTAGTATATGAACACATGTGGTACGAAAACACCATGAGCTTTCTTATATCGTTTATCAAACAACAGAACACTGACTTTCATAGAATTCACCATAAGACATTTGAAATGATATACTTATTAAGAAACTTACATTTAAATCAGTAAGACAAGTGTGAAAAAATATTATTATCTCGAGTTTCTATAATAAAAAACTATCAGCTTGGCACATGCAAATGCTGTCAGTATGAACATATACATGAACCAGTTTGAAACATTTCCAAATACTGCCCATCGTCTTTGTAACCCCCTTCTGCCCGGCTCCAAAATTCCAGTCGGTAGCTCAAAAATAAATAAACGAACATCTTTTGTAGTCAAATTTTACATATGAACTTAAAAAAAAAATATTTTACTGTGGTCTTTTAGGTCAGAGGGTTGTCTTTTTCTCTGTTTTCCTGAAATCTAAAACGTGAAGTAATTTATTTCAAAACCTAGCAATATTAGTTAGTAGTCAATTTTCTACTTTGCAGCTTGAGCTGTCATTTTTATATTTAAGTTTTTCATTATTCACAAGCATACATGTATTAATAATTTGAAATGACCAAATAAATCTTCTAATTGTGCATGTTATATATTTGAAATTGTTTATAATCATGATTCCCTTGATGGTATTCCCGTGGAATGGGACACGGTGCTAATGTCAACTTTGTATACATAGAAGAGTCTTTGGTCTTTGTAGGGCAACTAAAAATCTATTATATGCCGTCTTATTATTTATTAACCCTCCTCTCTTACATAACACGTCAATATTCTAAGGCATACAAGAAGATGAGGAAACTATGAAAAAAGGTTATACATACTATTTTGAACCTTGACCAGGTTTCTTTATTTCACTATGTTTTGAAGGGGAAAAACTTGAGAAACACATTAATTATGAGAAAACGACATGACTTATTTTTCAGGTCAAAATCTTAACCAGTTATCTGAATTACTTCCTTATGGCTATTTCTTTTGAAATTGATTCTGAAATCCGACTCACAATATAAAATAGTCTATAAAATAGACTAAGTATATAAATAGTGCCTATTTGGGAGGGCAAGAGTTGAAACTGACACCCCAAGAAAACTGACACTTGTCAACTGACGCAAAGAGGAGGTTCACAATGGTTTTTTCGAAGTTGACAATTGTTTTCTCGGGGTGTCATTGACACTCCCAGAAAGCAATTGTCAACTGACGCAAAGAGGAGGTTGACAATGGTTTTTCGGGGTGTCAATTTCAACTGTTGCCCTCCCAAACAACCACTTTTTATTCTATTAAACCGAATATCTAAGTTTAAAAAAAAATTTTGCTTGACGCGAATTCTACGGCCAATCGTACGTGCATAATTAAAGCGCATATAACAATGCATTGTGTTACCCGTTGACAAGCGTGTTGCTTATAAACTGCGTCTAAACCAATCAGATTTCAGTATATAGCATGAAAGTATAACAAAGTAATATGTTAGAAATGTGTCTCCTAATATAACTAAAAACAAACTGGATAAAACCAATGAAATTTAACTTCCTTTTTTATTAAACAGTTAATTAATCAGATTTTTCAATATTATTGTAACAGAAGTAGGGGCTTCTGATCCCCAGTATATTCCAAGTCATTTTTTCCTTTTATAAAATGAGATCCTTCTATAAACATATGTAACGAGAGAATAACATGTTTAAAACTCATAGTGAACTTAATGTTATATTACTCTAGAGTTGTTAGAACTCTAGTAGGGAAGGCGTTCTCCCCCTGGCTCTGTGCACAATAAGTGGTCTGTTCCAGATTCCAGCCCGATCTAAATCAACCAGATATCTTACTCTAATCCCCTATTTTCATCGCAGGTAAAACACTACTATTTTCATTATATTGTAAACTTGATATTTATTAAGATTATGATCATTTTGACAATTGCACCACCTTAACACAGTGCGATAATTAAGCTTTCTATTTTTTTGAACCTGTATATATGCAGACTATCTGACTTCTGGTGATTAATCTCTCTCTCTCTCTCTCTCTCTCTCTCTCTCTCTCTGTGACTTTTTTAGGTATTCTATTTTTTTTTAGATAATATCTGCATTTAAAAAAATACAGAAAGGAAAGAT
This sequence comes from Magallana hongkongensis, assembly GCA_016163765.1. Taxonomy (NCBI): domain Eukaryota; kingdom Metazoa; phylum Mollusca; class Bivalvia; order Ostreida; family Ostreidae; genus Magallana; species Magallana hongkongensis. The sequence goes on from WFKH01002636.1 coordinate 33,218,683, forward strand.
TTGATTCATAAAATGTTGTTCCATAAATTTATATGCCTATTAACATATTCTTTAAAACATTCTTTTTGACATTGATATTTACACAGTGTTTAAATTATCACTTTTTTGTAGTGGTAGCTGAATCAGTGATGATATATCGCATGACAATAATTTATATATGTGGTGGATGTTGAAATGGAAAAGTTTCTTGGTTCGTAGAACACGACCATGGAAGGCCAGTTCCCATATTTCATATTAATAGCTGGGTTTTGAAAACTGTTCGAAATACTGGAATGGATATCAGGCTTTGTCAAGTCATGAGATAATGCGCCGCGGGGCCAAGTTCTGGCTATACAATTCTGCAGAGAACATATTAGCTTTGACATTCTCTTGATTTGAGAAATATGAACCAATTATGATGTGTTTGCTTTAACAGACAATTCAGCTGGATGTACCACCAAATAAAGACCTTTTAACATATAAAGTTTCTTAATCAGGTAACAATTTTTATATGACGTGTTTATATGTGAATAAAACTATAGGCTTATTTAAACGCGGTTTTTTAGGTTTACCAATTGTTTGTAATTTAAAAGTAATAATACTTTTTTTAATACAAGATAGTGATAAACTAACATATTAAAAACTTTGATCCCACTATGTTTCCGTCAGCTTAGTTTGAGAAACTAGGCAGGAGACAGAAAACAATCTTGCAATAGTTCTCTTTTATGAAATGTCTTTTATTTTCTATCTGATAAAAACACGTATCAACTTCTATTCACAACAAAATTTGGCAAATCTGACACAGCTATCATTCATATCGTATATACATCCATCTTTTTTATTACTTTTCGCAAAGTAAATAAGCGACTGTGGAATTATCAAATTGCTCTTATCTCCAGACTAAATGAAATGTTTTGTAAACTCCGTTTAAACTGCATACATACAATTGACGTTTTCATTTTTGTACAATACATGTACATGCAACTGCTAACTTCAACGATAGGCTTCTTAATTTATTAGAGTTTCCATAAGAAGCATGATAATTCTTGATGTTTTGTCAACAGAGTTAATTAACCTTCACGATAAAAAACCTGTTTTATAAATTCTGTATAAAATTTCGTTATCTAAGTCTAAAAACATCATTTGCTGTTTGTGTTTATACTTACCTTGAATGGACAGCAGATTACATGTATCATCCGCATTTTATTTAAAGAGAAATGATTCAAGATCACACCATTCGAAAAAAATGTATAAAAAGCCATGGCTTTGTCACTTTCTCTTTGTTAAAATACAAATGTGATATCAGTTAGTTTTTTTATCATCTTTATTTAGGTTGAATAAAAAATAAACTATTCTAGTTGAACGCACAATAAAGATAGAAATAGAGGATTTTTGAAAGGAAAAAAAATGGTGGGTTTATTCTTTTAAATTATACGACTATCTTTATATAATCGGAGTCTTCATCTTTTTTAATTTTATAAAGGTATCGATAGACAGTAACTCTTCATGGTATTTTATGAACGTTTTGTCTTTACGTCCTCTTTTTTTATAACCTTTTTATTGTCCTTTCACTTAATAAACATTGATAAATGTAAACAACTGTATAGCATCAAGTAGACACATATGCATGTTACATTCACTCAATCCTTTCACACATGCATCAAAAAAGACAAATACTTCATGTATGGTAATGTAACAAAAAGTGTCATAAAAAAAGATATAACGTACAGATTTGGGTCTCGCTAGTTTAAAGTATGTTATTAAATTGTGAATAAGATAGTAAACCTAATACATTGAAATGAGTAAACCCTGCAATTGTTCATATAAACTCATACACCGGGGCCCAGTAAGAAACAAGTGTAAGTCCCCATATGCATGTGTAATCACTACATATCAAAGAAAATACCTATAAACCTTATTTTAAAACTCATTCTTCGGGGCACAGAAAAAAACAAGTGTAAGTCCCCATGTGTAGTTAAGTACTACATGTACATATCAAAGAAAATACCTGACTGTTAACCTTATTTCAAAACTCATGCTTCGGGGCACAGAAAAAAAACAAGTGTAAGTCCCTATGTGTAGTTAAGTACTACATGTACATATCAAAGAAAATACCTGTAAACCTTATTTTCAAAATTCATACTTCAGGGCACAGGAAAAAGAAGTGTTAGTCCCCATGTGCAGTTACTACATACATGTATCTTAGACAATACCTGTAAACATCGTGTACATATCTAAGAAAATATCTGTAAACTCATACTTTGAGGCACAGGAGAAAGAGTGTACCAGTGTAAGTCCGATTTTGAAAAAAAAGAAAAAAAAAAGAAACCTGCAAGCAGATGCCGGTTTAATATATCTATGTGTATATTATCGATATCGATTATAATTATCTATCAACTGACATCTTCATTTTCATCATTTTTTTATGAGTAAAGCACTCGCACAAGAGTTCTTCATTTAAATTCACAGCTGCTTTTACATTCTTTATTATTTGGTATTCTCAAATAACATCCACGATCACCGGATTAACAAATCATAAACTATCACGTTTTGTGTAACTAACTACGAGCCTCAAACGCGCGCCATTCTTTTTCATCCTTTGGTCGATATTCCATAATTACGTCAACTTTTGTTTCACGGATTTTGGTCTTTTTTGTCCATAATGTCAATACACGTGTTTCATATGATGTAAAAAGTACAAGATCAATGCATATCTTTACTACTATATTAAAATAATAGACTAGAATGTTTGGCCTTTAATACCGATAAATCCAAGGAGTAATGTCTTTTGTTTTATATATTTTAAACATCATTGATACTTGAAGATTACCAATATGTTTTTATTTTTTTCTCAATTAAGCTTCGCTAATTAATAATCAACGAAATTCCTCAATTAATTCCGGAAATCATCTGGATTTTTGGGATTTTACAATCTTGCACGTGCGCATTACATTCACGCTAAATCACATTGGTGTTCATTCAGAGAAAATCAAAAAAAAAAAAGTACTAAGTTGATATATATTTGTTATTTTATAATTTCTCTCATAAGAAATCATAAATATATATGAACAGAATATATAGCAAATTCCAATGAAAATTTACACGTATTTGTATTATCATTTCTGAGTTCATTCTATGCATATATGTGATATTGTGGAAACATAAACTAAAATGCAAAGAAATATTTGATTCCAAGCAAAAAAATTCACATTATATTTCTTAGGAGAGTGTAGATAGAATGTTCTATCTTTAAAATGATAAATATCCTACGGACCCGGTTTAACGATAGAATGCGTTCCATGGTATTGTCTCCGTAGCAAAGAAAATACGGGAGATAACTCTAACTCAGTGCATTTACCGAGTTCCGAATGTCAACATGGTGTGTAAATTTGAAGCGAGTAAAAAAACGTTGGTGAAAAAGTGTTGAATTCTTCCATTATATGGATTAAATTTTAGATGAAAGGCATTTACGTTACGTAATGTTATGAATAATTTGACTATTATTTTCAATGCAACTTCATTAATTTTCTCGAAAATCGTTTCAGATCGATTCTGCCATTTTCTGCTACATTACGGGTATATGGGAGGCATTCTATATAACTGTGGTGAGGGCCTGTCTCGAGACACAGTTAGATTATTCTAAATATGGAGTGTAGTGAAATTAATAGAATTATTGTAGGCTTATAGCAATACATGTAATGACGTCTGACCCTGGTCTGTCAACAATACGGTGAATACCCCCTAAGTTACCTGTAGCCCAGGTATAACCAGTAGAACTCTTTAATGTGCAGTGTTTAGAGCTTCCTTGATGTAAGCTCCGGCGTGATTCGAACTCATGACTTGATTTATAGCTCAAACCCATTCTGCGCTAAGCCGTTACGCAACAATTTTTCAAATAAAAAACCAAAACAAAACAAAAATACCAGAATTATATTCACATTCATGGTTTATTTCAAAAGTACCTTACAATATGAATGTGTCGATGTTTCTATTTCGTAAATGTCCAATATGCAATATCTCAACCCGTGCACACACGGGTCAAAGTCTAGTGCTTTTAATAAGGTATTAAGAAGTTGCATCCAATCTTATGTAGTAGGAGTTCCCTCCGCTCCCGTGTTGAAATGGTACAAACAAACTTGGGCTTTCAAGTATATTCCAAGTATCTTTTCCATAAATGAATATACGATATTCTTCATTTTTTTTTCGATTTTTTTCTGTAATGACCTTTTAATCTTGTAAATCTCCTGACTCTCGGTTGTAGTTGGTTTAATTTGAATAAACTTGAATAATCTACCATGTATACAGATATTGTATTTACCATTTAGATTATACTGGTTATTTAATTTTTTGAATTTTTCGAATCTTTTACAACGCAGTTATATTTTGACTAAAAATGAAGTTTCATGATGAAACAGTATATATCCACTGAATGGGGTTGAGGGTATGAAAATGAGATGCATATCTTTACAAGGAGAGCTTGGTGTTCATGGGGATTTCCTTTTAAAATCCCCCAGAAACCATAGGGGTATCATTCAATTTATGGGAACAAGACTCTGCAAAAATCTTAACATGTCCCGGTTATTGTGTTAAGAAAGAGAGATGAAAGTAGAGTGACATGATAATACTTTGACTTATTAGTATAAGAACCATAATGCTTACATGTGTTGAATAACTGTTGCCAATGTATTAAATAATTGTATACAGACGTGCTTATAAAACAAGTATTATAGTGAGCTTAATTTGAGACCTAAACAATATAAATATATTTGAGAAACAATATCAACTGAAAAAAGTAAATTATGTTTAGATACTTCAAGGATAATGGTGTTTATATTCTTTAACATTGAACGTTGTTTTTCGCTGGTTTCTATAGGTTTATGTGTTGCAATAATTGCTGAAATAAAAATGCGAAGGTAATAATGTTAAGGTATTGTAAAAGTCATTGTATAGTTCAAGAAATATGCATTTTCATTCATGCTAAACGTGCTTTAAACAAACCTGATCTAGTCATTCTGTACCTTTTTTTTCACCAACGCTTGTCTTCCTTAACTAATGGAAAATGGTTGTATAGATGTTTAAAAAAAGATTTCAAATATGAGTTTCCATAGAAACACTGACATTTATTCTAAATGCCATATTTTCGTTTCAATCATTCCCGCAAGTGTCCAACTTGACAAAACTGGTGCATTTGGTATGTACTTTCTTATTATTTTGATACAGAAGGTTAATAAGACATTGCTGCTTTTGCATTACAAGTATGCAAAAGTATCTAAGAAGAGAATGATATCAGAAAATATTGATCCAGTTTATTTGGCTTAGAATGTGGTCATACATTAACGTCTGTAGACAGTTATACTTTTTTTCCGTTTGTTTGAAAAATAGTTTTCATTGCTTAACGCTTTGTCATAAAAATGAAGTATGTGAATCGCAATGCTGTTTAGTTCTGGATGAAAATAACTTTTTTTATCATTGCCGATGTTTGATAGAATTTATTTTATCCCAAAACAAATGTACGTTGGGTAACCTTAAAATGGTAAATTCGGTAATCTTATACCAATTACTCCATTCTTTACTTTTCGCTGTTACATGTATCTAATTTTAATATTATCTTGGGCTTTTATAAAACTGCTTTTTTTTATCAAGAAGTCACGTTTCCATTCCTTGAACGCAAAATAATGGAAATAAACAATGACCAATTCATTGATAAATATTAGTCATCATGATTATAAGTACCCAAAAGAGATGTTACGTTTATCGTTTAAAGTAATATCAATATTTTGGAAAATACCTTTGAAACATTTCTAAGCTCAACTTTGGTAACAATATTCTGGTTGTCAGAATTTGCCTCCGTATGTACGTCATATACGAAGTCATACCTTCCAATCCCCCAAAAAGTAAATTTTAAGAAATCGTTTAGCATTTTTGCATTGTGAATATCTAGATGTCTGACTTACGTAGAATTGAAATATTTGATCTTATGTATACCTGTTACATGCGTCAATATGTATGCGCCTGGACGTTTTTTGTATTTGCCAAATTTTTTCAATATGAGAAATGAATTTATGACGAATAATGCATATGCGAATGACTTAGGTAATCATAATATGAAAAAATTGGCCCTTTTTGTGATCGAATTTGGCCGACTACAGTTGATTTCATATGCAGCATTCGGTAAATTTCACTATTTGCGCACACATTAGGCTTTGAATTGCAATAATTACTCTGCAGTGTTAGCTTCAATCAAATATTTAATTACATAATAAGTCTTAAAATCAATATTTTGATGCATTTTCCTTGTGATGCAAATGTTTTTTTTAGAGTCATATAATGCTTAAAATAATATTTTTTTTGTATAAGTATGCATTTTACTCGGAAGTACAATTCATATTTGACTATATCGTTAATGCATTCATTGTGTGGCATTTTGGAAAACAATAAAACATTCCATTCAGAATACCTTGACTAATCCTTTTTTAGCATGATGGACTTAAGTCATTATTAAGCGGTTTCGTTTTTAGGTTATTTGCATTTTTGTATTTTAAAACTTATTAAACTTTTTTCTTACAAGATTGTGATAAACTACCATACTAAAAGCTTTAAGACAACTATGTTTCGGTCAGTTATTTTGAGAAACTTAACAAGAGACAGAAGAAAATTTTGCAAAAGTTATCTTTAATAAAATGTATTTCTTACTGAGTAAAAATTGTATTAAATTCTATTCACAACAAAAATAGGCAGGCCCGATACAGCTATCATTCATGATTTAAAATATATCTATCCTTTTTATTACTTTTCGCAAATTAAATACGCGAATGTGCAATTATCAAATATTCAGACTAAATGAAATGTTTTGTAAACTCCGTTTAAACTGCATAATTTTTTTATATACAATTAACGTTTTCATTTTTGTACAATACATGTACATACAACTGCTAACTTCAATGATAGGTTTCTTAATTATTAAAGTTTCCATGTGAAGCATAATTCTTGATGTTTTGGTCAACAAAGTTAATTAACCTTCACGATAAAAAACCTGTTTTTTAATTATGTATAAAACTTCATCATCTAAGTTTTAAAATAGCAATTGCTGTTTGTTTTTATACTCACCTTGAATGAACAGTAGATTATCATCCGCATTTTGTTTAAAGAGAAATGATTGCAGATCGCACCATTCGAAAAAGAAAATGTATAAAAAAGCTATGGCTTTGTCACTTTTTCTTTGTGAAATACAAATGTGATATGTTAGTTTTGTTATTGTCGTTATTTCCATGTAGGTTTACCAAAAAATAAACTATTCTAGTTTAACGCACAATAGAGATAAAAAAATAGAGTATTTTTGAAAGGAAAAAAATGGCGTGTTTATTCTTTTAATTCATACAAGTATCTTTATATAATCGGAGTCTTTATCTTTTCTAATTTTATATAGGTATCGAAAGACAGTATCTTTGCATGGTATTTTGAGAACATTTGTCTTTATGTCCTCTTTTTTGTCCATAATGTCAATATCTGTGTTTCATACGATGTAAAAAGTAAAAGTTCTATACATAGGCTTTTAATAAGTAGTATGAAGTTGCATCCAATCTTATGTAGAAGAAGTAATTAACAATAATATTAGGAGATTTTACTTGTCATAAAACATTTTTGGTCCTTCTTTCTCTTTGAAATATTGTCAAATTATAGCTGAGGTCCTTAAATCAACGTTAAATTCAATGGGTCTATGATTGTGCTAAGCATACTAGAGGTAAAAGCTAAAAGAAAAGAGTTCTTTTAAAGCTTGTTCTTAAATACAATTCTCAAATCTCCATTATTTCTTTTAGTGCCTTGTATGTAAATATGTATCCTTAACAAACACGTGACCCCTTAATCCCAACCCCCCTTTTGCCGTGTTTGTTTTAAGGGTACAAGCAAACTTGGGGTTTAAAGTATCTTCGAAGTATCTTTTTAAGAAAACAAATTCGATTTTCTTTCTTTATCATATTTTCCATTTTTTTCTGTAACGGACTTTCAATCTTGTAGATCTCCTTACTCTTGGTAATAGTTAATTTGATTTAAATAAACTTCAATAATCTACCATGTATACATATATTGTGTTTACCTTTTAGATTATACTGGCTATTCACTTTTTGGAATATTCGAATCTTTTACAACGCAGTTAAATTTAGACTTAAAATGAAGCTTTATAATGAAACATTATACATCCACTGAATGGGTTTAAAAATGAGGTGCGTTTATTTACGGGGAAAGCGCGGTGTTCAAGGGGATTTCCTTTTAAAATCCCCCAGAAACGACAGGGGTATCATTACATGTATGGGAACAAGATTCTGCAAAAATCATAGCATGTCCCTGTACTTGTGGAGAGAGAGAGAGAGAGAGAGAGAGAGAGAGAGAGAGAGAGAGAGAGAGAGAGAGATAAATGAACGCGGAGTAACATATTAATAACCTGAATTATTTTTATAGCGAACTATAGTTCTTGTTTGTTATATGTTATGATAAACTTTTAACTAGATATTGAATGTTTCCATATAGACGCGCATATAAAAACAGTAAAGTAAAATTCATTTTAGATTTTACTATTATTGAGAAGACAATGATCAACTGAATTCATTACTTATGCTTAAATACTTCAAAGTTAATGATGTATATATTCTTAAACATTTGATTGTTGTTTTTGGTTAGTTTATAGGGGCTTAAATATTGCAACAATTGCTAAAAAATCGAAGGCAATAATTTAAAGTCCAGTAAAAATCACTGTATAGTTCAAGGAATATGCCTTTTTATTTATGCTAAACGTGCTTTAAACGAACCTGATCTAGTCATTCTGTACATTTTTTTTTCACCAAAACTTCTCTTTCTTAACTATTGGGAAAAATGGATGTGTAGATGGTAAAAAGGAGGATTCAAATATAAGTTTCCATAGAAATATTCTAAATGCCATATTTTTGTTTTAATGATTTCAACAAGTATCAAACTTGAAAAAGCTGATGCACTTGGTATGTACTTCTTCTTATTTTGATAAAGAAAGTAAATAAGACATTGCTGTTTTTGCAATACAAGTATGCAAACAAAATCTAAAAAGAGAATGATATCAGAAAATACTGATGCAGTTTTTTTTTTTGGCTTAGAAATGTGATCATACATAACATATACTGTTTTACTTCTTTTGTTTGTTTTTGAAATATTTTCCATAGCTTAATTAAAGTTTATCATAAAAATAAGGTATGTGAACCGCTATATCATTTAGTTCTTGGTGGAAAATGGCTTTTTTCATCGGAGATATTTGATAGACTTTAATTTATCGCAAAACAAATAGTATACATTTGGGTTCCTTGAAAAGTTGAATTTGGTGTTTTTATTCCAATTACTAAATTCTTTTTCGTTGTTATCTAATTTCAAAATTATCCTGGGCTTTTATAAAACTGTTGTTTTGTTATGAAAGGATCACGTTTACATTCCTTGAGCGCAAATTCTAGAAAAAACAATGGCCAATTTATTGATAGATATTAGTCTTCATCATTAAAAAACCAAAAAGAGATTGTACGTTTATAGTTTAAAGTTATATCAATATTTAGTGAATTGCCTTTCAAACATCTATAAGCTCAACTTTGGAAACAATTTCCTGGTTTCAAAAATTTGCCTCCGTATATAGGTCATACACAAAGTCATCTCTCCAAATCCCCCAAAGAGATGACTTAGAAAAAAAGTTAAGCATTTTTGCATTGTGAATTTATGCCTGATTTAAAATAGAAGTTATGATATTGTTAACCGTACGTACATCTGTCACATCTTCAATGATTATGCATGGAAGCTTTGTGCGTTTGTTATGTCATTAAAATTTTCATTAACATTTGTAAACATGGTCACAAGTGAATAAGTTTTAAATTTCAGAGAGAGAGAGAGAGAGAGAGAGAGAGAGAGAAAGAGAGAGAGAGAGAGAGAGAGAGAGAGAGAGAGAAGTTACAATGTGTTTTACATGCATGTATATTACGGTTAGTTTGGATTTCAGTAGAGAGTAGCAGGTTAATAATGTATATAAGAAATAATGTAATGTGAACCATAGTTTTAGAACGACGTCAGACACCAGAGATGGCAACAAAAAGTGGAGAAATTCTGTGTTTTGTATTTGCGGCGATTGGAATTGGCTTTTGAGTTTCTGCAATGGCAACGCCTGGATGGTTTTTGTTTCATATAACTCTAGACAGTTCGTCTTTAAAGGTAAACTGGTTAAATTTAATAGGAAAACAACTTACACAATATCAGACCATGTATGCATGAATAACCTTTAAGAATATCAATTATAAGCCAATTCATAACTTCACGATCATTTTCTTGGTTTTTTTTTTCAAAGTAAATGATTTGATTAATTATTGATTATTAAAATATATCATAAAATGATATGTAGTTTAAATGCATGGTCAAAGATAAAGAATGCAATTGTTTCTTAGGGCAGTTTTTATAACAGGTTGATTTGATATCGTAAAATATTTTGCTAATCATTTCAAACGTTTTCATTTTTTTTTTAGAAAATCTTTCCGGGAGTCACAGGAATATCAGCTACATTGGCGAAAGTACGTTAATATTTTTAAGGCAATATATATCAGTTGTATTGTTTTGAACTAGAGATATGATAATAATTATCTTTTTTTTTTACTTTATTATCATTGTCATCGTATTTATTTGGTAAACAATGCTGTTTGTAAATTAAACAAAATTGTTATTTAAAGACCCATCAAGCAACATCAACGTTATTCCTGATACTGACAATATATAATTTTATATATAATATCAATGGATTTTTTTTTTAAAATTTCAGATACTCAGTGTTTGTAAAACTTCATATATATATATATATATATATATATATATATATATATATATATATATGTATGTATGTATATATATTTATGATGTTTCACTTGGAGGAATTAGTAAAAAAGTAAAACTAGATTTTGATTTCTTCATACATAAATCATCGTTTAAAAAAAAATAAAAACATTCGTTAATTTATTAGACACTTCTTTATGTTAAGAGGTCTGTATTAAGAGGTACAATAATCTATTACAACAAACACATCATAATTTCTTCATTTTCGCCAAGTGAGGAGATTAATGTGGTTCCTGCACACTTGCCAGTGGCAGGAGCTGTGTGTTACTCAGAACTTGGCCCTGCTGCACATAATCACGTGACTTCCTGCACATGCCAAAGCTTAATACACATACAAGTATTCCTAGAAGAACTCCAATACCAGCTATCAGTATGGAGTATGGAAACTTTACCTCAAAGGTAGAGTCAGCGAGAAGACCTGGTTTCATTTCTTTTGCTAATTCCCAGACGTCAGAAATATTTTCATTCACTGATGCCGTTCGATAGATCAGAATGGATTCAACTATTACTAAAGCGAATAAATTAAATATATTATTTAAAACAACAACAACAACAACAACAGTAAGGCAATTATAGACTTAAAGATAATCATAGTTTTAGCAATTGCCATCTTATAAATAACATTATTAAAATATAAACCCTTTAATTTGTATAACCTGCAATGGACATGAGAATCAAAGGAACACGATATTGGGATGACTTGGACAAAGCTGCATTTATCACCAATATTCCGCTTATTGTGCACAGAACAAGGGCAAGAACACTTTCCGTCTGGAATTCTATCAGTGCTGCTGTAAGAGTAAAAATTAAACGGTAATCGCCAGTTTACTTTTCATATTTTTCGAAAAATATAAATGTACATACAAAATGAAATAACTAAAGGACACAAACGCATACTTTGGAATGCATTATTAACAAGAACACTGATGACTTATCTGTAAAAAAAGGAATTTATGAATTTGAATTGAATTCAATGAATATGGTTACCATTAGAAATGATAACTTAGTCTATTGTATTGTCTTTGGAGTTCGTTTGCAAGTTGCATGATAAATATATTACGCATTGTTTGGTAACTTTGCATTGATTTCAGCTTTTCATAGTTGATCAGTCGACATTCATCATTAATGCATTGATGGAGAAAAGACCCATCTCAACTTCTGTTGTAATCTTGCAAAATAAGAATAAAGACACATCAGCGAATGATACGAAGTCAACATAATTGTGAAATGAGGTTACTTGCGTGAGTTGTTATAAAAGAACGTCAAAAATTGCATCATAACACGCCAGGATATCGTTTTGCGATGCAAAAATGATATGTGTGCTATTTACTATGGGTTGGTTACTTTATCTCCTCTCGAATTCCGTATCAGCAAGTAAAAAGTGTAAATTTTTATATTCAGTGAGAAAGGTGAGTTAGATATGATACCATTCCTATGTTTATTGACTATTCGATCAGAAAAAAAATCTAAATAGAGAGAATTTTGTTTAAGAATGTTACTATCAAATTTAAACTAAATTTATCAAAATTTATGAATATTTGATATGAAAAGAGAGAGAGAGAGAGAGAGAGAGAGAGAGAGAGAGAGAGAATAGGGAAAAAAGAGAAAGAGAAGTTCATGGTATTTCTAATATATTATTAATTTTACAACACGTGTTTACTTCTGACGGAAACTTTAATCAACTATCAACAAACTGCTTTTCATGTCTACATGTAGTTACCGTGAAGTTCTTTTCATACGATTGTCCCAAGGGAGCATTCTATAAAGAAAATCAAAACCAAAAGTCAAAATTTAACTCTTTACTTCAAAGCAATATTGCATTTTTACGTACTATTGAACACGATTTGTAACAGCATATAGCACGCTACCAATTTGAATTCACTTTCAACATACATCAAACTTAGATTTGTTTTGTTTTAATTTGTTTTTGTTTATTTTTTCGGGGGGGAGGGTTATTTCAGAAGAGTGGTGGCGGCAAAGAACTTACGGTAAGGGAAGATGAAGATATCGGTATCTTGAGTTTAAACAAAAACCATCCGGGTATGACCATGGCCGTCAGCCAACATCCGAAGGTCAGTGCCAGTAATACAGAAGTGACGATGGATCCAGCCTTTTTCTCCATTGCAGTTATCTTTCTACGACTGAGCCTTTAATATAAAACAATCAAAACGCTATTACCAATAAAATGGATTACATGTTCGTCCATGGGGATTTGATTGGATTATGGGTGAGATGAAAAATTCAACCTTTTTTGCATGAGGTTTTGCGGTTTGATAGACAAAGAAAAAATGAAAGCAATGTTTAAATTTACGATGACATTATAGGATTTAAGTAAAAAAGGTTGGATTTAAATCAATAGATAAAATTAATTGGTTAATTTTATATGTTAAATGTTATTTCTTGATCAACTAACTCAAAGCTGGTGCATTTATACTCCACGACATATACTGTGGGATCATCATTGTTCGTGGGGGACCAATGTTAATGGCTTTCCTGGGTAACCCATTGTAAATTGGTTAAGCCAGGCGATCTTCAAATAACACTTACGATAGTTTTAATTATTAAATTCATTTACAAGAAAACAAATCAATAGAATATATTTACAAATTCTCACTCACTTTTACCCTCACTCACACGCTCACTCTCGTTCAAAAACTAAACCTCAAAACTAATTTCCTTTCTTGACATATAATAGACCGCTAATTGATTTTTAACTATTGATGTTCAATTGTTAAAACACTTTGACAGTAACTAACATAAATGTATATATATATATATATATATATATATAACATATGTATTATATATATTGTCAAACATGTTCACAAGAAACGTCTTGTCCGCTAGTCCTATCACTATAGGGTTCCATTTATCTCAATGCACATATGGATACGGACTCCTGCGCTGACGGTTCAGTACATTGTAAGACATTTAATTCACAAGTTCACCATCATCACTTTTCCGGGGCTATAGTCGTAGAGCTGATTGTGGTGTGGCGTGGTAGTGCAACAAAGTCCTTCCAGGTCCACTCATGTACCACATCAGGCTCATCGACCACTGTCACAACGCTACAGAGTCAACATTTAAGGAATAAGGAATCATTCTTTGAGTATAATGAGGTTACAATTGTGGTCGGGGGCGTCAAATCTAATAAAGCCCGAAGGGCTTTATGATAGATTTGACCACGCTCCGACCGAAATTATCACCTCATAATATTCAAAGAATGATTCCTTATTACTTATATTTATATTATTTCCAATTTGTGCACTTTAAAACAACATTATTTTAAAAGCGCTTTCTTTATGTAGCACATGCTATGTATTACTACGCGGCGCAGCCAATAACGTTTTTCGGTTATGCTATAAGACACGCCCATTTTGTGTCACTCATGATTTATGAAGTTATTGGGTCTTAGGGTTCAAAATTGATTCGTAATGTTATCACAGACAAAGACATTAACAGGAATACATTTCGAATGCACTGTAATTACTCATCACGGTCTGGTTTCCCATGCCCGTATTATGCAGTAAGTCAAGCAGCTAAACATGTATGCATAGACATGCTAGAAGATAAATCGTGAGCCCCTCTTGTAACACGATTGCACACCTAGGAAAATGGTTCGATTTGACTAAGTCACACACAATCTCGTGTTTAGTAACAGAATTGGGGGTAATACCCAGCCGGATTTAAAATACAGGGCCAAAAAGCTAGCCTCATATATGTGATTGTTACACCCATATCCACGAGTTTACATCCTCACGAGCCTATTAATACGCAATCATATGTTTAATATTTTCAAAAGTATCCCGATTACACTACCACAATCCAGAACAATTTCGGCTACATACGAGCATTGACCCCCACAAATGAAAATAATTTCACAGTATAATTTTGTATGGAGCGCCTCAACTGCCTTATGTGGATAAACTTCATTATATGATGATACTTTAACATTACATGCTGATACTTTAGCATTACATGCTGATACTTCAACATTACATGCTGATACTTCAACATTACATGATGGTACTTGAACATTACATGATGATACTTCAACATTACATGATGTTACTTTAACATTACTTGATGATACTTCAACATTACGTGATGATATACTTCTTCATTATATGATGATTCTTCATTATGTGGTGGTTCTAAAAATAGATAAACATCGGGATCGTAATACACTGAAACCCAGATCCAACATCCACGATGTGAGGTATAGAAAAAGCTATTTTTTTAGTCAGCCCGCGGGCTGACTAATTAAGTTAGGATGAAACTTCAATTGCGCTTGTGTAAATTGGAATTCTGGGAAGGAATTATAGACAGTTCGTGTTAGAGAAATTCGAAGAAGTTATGAAACTGGTCAGTTTCTAGGTCAAACTGCGCATCGGAAGACTGTCAGTGGGAATCGTCTGCAGCCACAGTCCGGACTCCGCGTATATCTTCCCGATCTCTTAGTGAGATTTGAAAGTAAATATATTGGTTTTGGTTTGCGACGAGACCATGAAATTCATAGAGCTATGTTTGCAATGTGACAACTTTAAGTATTAAGTAGGTACATTGCATTTTCACCGCTACACGCTTATTTCCTTATCTAGATGTACAGCCGTAAAAATAAAGGTGCAAACTAAATGTGAACCCGCATATTTATTTTTGTTCTGGAAACTATTTATCTTGTATTTTAATAGATTGTGTATTCTCATTCGACCTAAAAATTAAATTCAGCTGGCTGACTTTCTTAGCTTTTTAAAAAGCTAACCTTGTTATATAGTATATCCAGGCACTATAACCAGGATGTGCGCATGCGTGAACCAATTTTCCATCGGGATCGGTAAACGTTTGGGAGGAAATTCGAAAGCTATTTGGAGGAACTTCGAATTGATATATGCGCAATTTAAAAAAGTACAGGAAAATGCGATTTTTATATTATATGTTCATTAAAAGTGATAAAAATGTAATGTACATTAGATTTCACACCAAAAAGTTAGATAAATATTTGAAAGAACAATAAAAGCAATGTTACAGGAAAACAACAGGCACTTAGCATCGGAGGGGGGAGGGGTGTGGAGTGGGGCAGGGGCAAGGGGACGGGACTGCCCCCCTCCACCACACATTTTTTTGCAGCAAACATTTTTCTTGATTTTACAAATAAAAAAGTGAATTTAACTTAGAGTTTCCTCCCCTTCCCCCCAATGATTTTGGAACCATGTGAAAAATTGAAATGAAGGGGGGAAATAAACTGTGAAATTTAAGTTAAAGGTACACTTAGACCCCTACCCCCACGGATAAGGATTTTCAATTTTTATAAGTATTTTGGGGGATTTTTTTTCTTTGCAAGTCAAGATTGTTTGGATGAGTCTGCACCCACCCCATCACTAGAGTCTGTGTGCCCATCACCGGGGTCTGTACACCATAACCAGGTGATAGGTATTGAGACCCTGGTGATGGGTATGCTGACCCTGGCTATGGGTGTACAGATCCTGGCGATGGACACACAGACTCTGGTGATACGTACTCTGACCCTGGTGATAAGTATTGAGACCCTGGTGATGGGTGTGCTGACCCTGGTGATGGGCACACAGACTCTAGTGATGGGTATAATAATGACCATGGGGATATGTTTACAGTCCCTGGTGATACGTACTCTGACACTGGTGATGGGTATACTGACCCTGGTGATGGGCACACAGACCCTGGTAATACGTACACTTATACCCTGGTGATAGGTATTGAGACCCTGGTGATGGTATACTGACCC
>WFKH01002636.1:33308228-33322892 GCA_016163765.1 Magallana hongkongensis
AATTTAAAGGCATTAAAACCCGCATGGGTTCCTCTACTTTTAAAAACAAAAACATTTTGTACAAAGTTTTAGAATTTTACTGTAAACATATAAACATAGATATGAATTACGTTTAACAGTTTTCAGATAAAAAGAGAGAGAATATACAAAATGGGGAAAATTACCAATGTTTTACCAACAAGTGTTATGCTCCTTCGGTGAATGTAGGCTTAAAAACCTAGAAAATATTTCATCACATAAAATTGTAAAGCAAACAATATGGAATAACTGCAATTTTTTGTATAAGGGAAATTCCCTCTTCTTTAAAAACTGGTTTACATGTGGAATTCTATATTTAAACGATTTATTAAATGATGAAGGTAATTTCAAGTCTCTTGCAGACTTCAAATGCTATAAAGAATAAATCAAACTGGATATGTGAATTTAAGATTCTTTCCTTTTTTTTTTAAGTCACTATGTAGAAAGTATGATTTTTCAAATTGTAAGTTCATTAATATGCAAAACAAAATTCATTTCAATTTCAATACACTAGTCAGGTTATGAGAATGCATTGGGGCATGTTGTAGTTTTTTTCTATAAAATTTAGTAGATATGATGTTAAACCTTGTTATCAGACTGAAATGAAAATACAAAAAAAGCCCAATTTTTTTTAATGTGATAATGAATTCGAAATATGGAATGCTTTAAATGTTTACCTTAAAATTGATATTAAGTGGAAATATGTACTTGTAAGGTTTTCTTTAATGAAGAGAATAAAAAAAAGTATCATTAAATACCCTCATTTCATTTAGAGAATACAGAATTTATAAATATAAAATGTATTGTCGGTTACATTTATTAGAAAAAAAACCAAATTACGATATATCTGCCCATACATGCATGTAAAGGCATCTTCTGCACTCTATGTTTCTGTTTTAATAAGTCTCAACTCATACGCAGACTATAGAATATTCCACAATTTTGTAAAACCAATTTAGAAAATTTACTTCCATATATGTATAGTTTATATATTGTTCATGTATATCTGTTTGCTATATTTAATATAAAACAGATATGATAAATAAATCTATAAAATCAAATCGCCAAGTTACGAGAAAGTTAATATGTCTCCTGCAAAATAGTAAAGCCAGTGGCTGGAGCAGCATTCACATTCAGAACTTTTCCCTTCTGCGCACAATCACGTGACTTCCTGCACATGACTGCACTTGATACACATCCCAGAATTCCGAGCAGAGCTCCAAACCCAGCTATAAGTATGGAGTATGGAAACTTCAGCTCAAAAGACGTGTCAGCGAGACGAACTGATTCCATAGTCTTTACTATATCGAAGGCGTCAGAAATCTTTACATTAGCAGATGCATATCGAAAGATCAGAATGGATTCAACTGATACTACAAAAAATAAAGTACATAATTTAAAAACTGCGTACATTGTAAGTAACGAATCACCCAAGATGAACGTGTTCAAGGAGAATAAGAGTGCTTTATACATGCATAAATTGATAAGTGTCCTTTTTGAGATATTTTTTTTCTGAATAAGATCTACTACCTGCATTGCAAATTTCGTTTTAGGGTTAGATAAAACAGAAAGCACAATATATATTAAACACGGTATGTATCGGGTTATGTTTTGTCATATGCGCAGGTATGTTGAGGCTGCCCGATTAATTTCACAGCGATTTGTAGAAAGTCACTTGTCTGTACTTCATACGATATGACGTTATAATTAACTATGACTCACGATGTGCATTCCTTTCGATAGTTCTCAAGGAATGCATCGTAACGAAATAAGGGAATTTTACTGAACATTAATAAAACGTTTGATTTCTTTACATAGAAGCCGTTTTAAATACTAGTGATACTAAATTCAAAATTATCGTTACTGAGTATCAAAAATTCAGCAATTTTAAAGCTTCGTTGAAAAGTAAATTAATGGTTTGGAGACTCCCCCTGCTACGTGTAAACTAATGAATGTGTGTATATGTTTATGCAGGTAAAAAACAGCTTGGCACAAGTGAAAGATCGATACAATCTTAGTATATTTTGCGTGAAACTGGGAGAGAAAATAGGTACCAATGTGAATCATGCTGATGGAAACATACCAATTTACCCAATGTTGTGAAATTCGAGCTTAAAAAGTAAAAATGTGCCTAATTTCGATGATGGGGCGAAATGTTTTGACTATATTTCAAATAAACGAAATATTTTTATATAAACCCCCAGCAAGAACCGCAAAATATATTACTTATCGAAGGATTTTCATAAAAATATTTTTGATTTAATGTCATTAATCACTTGCGCCGATGCGATTTATATAGATGATATGCTGTTTTAGGATACACACGTCATGTGCTTAAGAAGATCATAAGAAGACACAAAAATACATCAAATATAGTGTTTGATACCGCTGGTAATTTATGTAATAAGGATTTGAAGAAAGTCGCCCGGTTAAAGTATATTTTTCGATAATTAAAACAGTATCGTTTTCCGATATAAATTTAACTTCGGACAGCCTTAACATAGCTGCGTGAGAGAGAAAGAAAGAAAAGGAGAGAGAAAGAGAGAGAAAAGCAGAGAGATTTTGAATATATAAGATTGTATTACGAAAAAAACCCAAATAAACAAAGAAGAAAGAATTATTGCACAGTATACGGCAAATATCAAGGTAAAAAACTAAAAATGATCAGGATTTTGGTAATCTTTAGCTTTTTAAATTTTGATATATAAATAATCCTATTCTTAAAGTGTATTACCTGCATTGGACATGAGAATCAATGCAACAAGATATTTGGTTGACTTGGACTGAGCTGGTATCATTACCAACAGACCGCTTATTGTGCACAGAGCCAGGGCGAGTACGCTCTCCACTTGAATTCCTAACAAATCCGCTGTAAGAGTTAAGATTAAACGGTAACCGCCAGTTTACTTTTCATATTCTTAGAAAGATATAAAATACAAATTGAAATATTTAAAGGAACGCATAGTTTGAAATACAGTGTTAGCAAGAAAATTGATTAATTTACTGTTAATTAAAACGCGAATTAAGCATTTGATTTCAATTAAAATGGTATGATAACAAGGTAAAACGGGAATTAAGCATTTGAATTCAATTTAACATGGTAATCATTAGGAACGATAACTGAGTCTTATGTATTGTCCTTGGAGTTTGTTTGCAAGTTGAATGATAAATATATTACGCGTTGCTAGCAATTGGTAGCTTTGCATTGACATCTGAATCAGTTTCTCATAGTCGACCTGTTCACAGTCACCATCGAAGCAAAGGTTGATGAAGAAAAGACCCACGTCGACTTCCACTGTAATCTATGAAAATCAGAATAAAGATATATCAGGGAAGTCTGAGATCATAATATTATTTTCTATTGTGAATCGTGGCTACATTACTGTGTTGTTATAATAACACGTAAACAATTGCAATCAAAACACGCCGGGGCATTTTTCCGCAATGCAAATATATCTTTGCCAAATTTACTGAAAAAGATCTAGTAAATATCTAAAAATGAATTCTTAGGTTATGAGTTACAAGACGTTACAAGTTACAATCTAAAGTTATATACTTTATTTATTAATGGAGATTAGTAGATAATTGAGAGAGAGAGAGAGAGAGAGAGAGAGAGAGAGAGAGAGAGAATAGGGGAACAAAAAAGAGAAGGACGTGATATATCTGAGGAATTATTAGTTTTACATGAATATACATGAGAGAGAGAGAGGAGAGAGAGAGAGAGAGAGAGAGAGAGAGAGAGAGAGATAGTTGGGGTACAAAAAAGAGAAAGAGAAGTACGTGATATTTCTGAGGAATTGTTAGCTTAACATGTATATACTTTTCACATATTTATGTACAAATGAACAAATTGTGTCAACGGCAACTTTAATTAACTACTTAAAATATGTTCGTTTTTGGTATCTATCTGTATGCTGTGAGATATAAGGGGTGGATATGTGTGCTTTGAGGTCACGTGACATGGTCATATAAATAGTAATTGCGCTGGCTTTATTTTCATTCTACCGCTCGTTAGAACATAGTGTGGGATTGTTATGGCTACCTGTAATGCAAGTTCGGATCCGGACATACATATGTCTGGGGATGTTTTATTAGGCGAGTCTAACGGTGAGCAACTTTCGAATGACGATGCTATGTCTTTGTTTAAATGTTCTTTGCGTAAAGCTTTACAACAGCAAAACGAAGTTATTGTGAGTTCCATCGTGAAGCCAAGTGAAAACCGGGCGAACACGAGTGAAGATCATGAGGAACTGGCAAAAGGTGGTCAGTTTGAGTTCAAGCATGGATAATATAGAATACAGCACTCTTTTAATGCCGAGAGATTGGAGAAGTTGAGCGAATTAAAGAGTTTGGTAGCGCAGAACGACTTAGGAAAAGCAGAAACGATCATTGATAAGGAAAATGCCGAATTACTTCAACGCATCAAAATTCTAAAAATAGCGGACAGACACGGGTCGGACACCGTGAACGAGTATTTAGATGATCCATTGGCCGACAACAACGACGATGCGTAAAGTTACGGGGTGCTGTGAATCGCGCTGTTCGCAAGCAAAATTATCGTGCAAAACCATACTATTACAACTGGTTAGGCTCGTAGACAAAAAGCATTTTCTGCAAATAATTCTTTTCGTGGCTTCGGCTAAACGTTTACTCCAGGAGTGTTCAACCACAAAACCAAGTGATTATGCATCAGGACAGCAAGCATTCTATGACCGAAAGTGCTTCTTTTGTCGACACAACGGACACTACGCCAGAGAGTGTCCCTTCGCCAGAGGTCAACAAGTGCCCCGGCGGTCGCATCGACCTCAAGTAGCAATCAGTAGCGGAGACCAAGTTGAGTATAGTGATAATGATGTTTGTGTAAGCAATGTATGAATATGAGCTTAATGCAGATTCAGTTATTTCTGTGAAATCTCGATTAAAAAAGCTGTGTACAATTTTGGATATCTACGTTGTCAGCAAATGTGTTTGTGAAAAATACAATAGAGTTTGGTTATGTTATACCATTCATTCAATCTCCTCCAAAAGCGGCTTTAAAAATAACAGGTCAGCTCTTATTCATAGTGATTTTGTTTATACAGCTATCGGTGATCTTTTTTGCCTCTGGTTGCATTTATGAGGTATTTGACGATAGTACATACGTTGCTGATCCACTTACTGTTTCAGTTAATACTGGTAAGAAAAGGTTGGTGTTGGATTAACGACAAGTCAATCAATTTGTTGAGAAGCAAGGTGAATGAAGCATTACTATATGCAAAGAAAAATAAGTACATGATGAAGTATGATTTAAAATCCGGGTATCATCATATTGATATACACCTTTCATAACTTTCATAAATATTTGGGATGAAATATGGTAAAAAAGGTTTTGGAATTTAATTTTCTACCATTTGGACTGTCGTCAGCAGGTTATGTTTTTACAAAAGTGGTTAGAGTGTTAGTGAAATACTGGAGATCATGTGGCAAACCAGTGATAACGTATTTGGATGATGGTTGGGTGTGTGGTGATTTAAAAACATGCAAGTCTGCATCAGACCTTATACAAAAAATATTACAGAAATCAGGTTTTGCTTTAAATACCAAAAAGTGAGTTCTTGAACCTACTAAAAGCATTGTGTGGTTAGGATTTCTTTGGGATATGGAAAGTGGTCCGTTAGAGTTTCCCGTTTAAAAACTTAAGGATATCCAAGATATTTTGAAAGGTATATTGGATAACAAAAGTAGCATATCTGCGAGAAGGTTGTCTTCCATAGTAGGTAAGATCATTGCATTAAAACCATCCTTTGGAAATATTTGTCAAATAATGACCAGGCATCTCAGTATTACTAATTGTGGTAAGGAAAGTTAGGATTCAGTTTTATACTTAATCAAAAGTGAAAACATACACGAGTTAAATTTTTGGTTAGAAAACATCAATTCTATTTCTTTTAAATATTTCACATGTGTTGAAAACATGCCTGAAAAGATTTTTTTTTTCAGATGCAAGTTGTTGCGCTGGCGCAGGGTTTACATGTGAAAGAAGTGTGCAAATGGTACATTACATGTGGGTTAATTTTGAGTACAAGTAATTTTTTTAAGCCTTGCAGATGAACTGATTGGAAGACCGGTGAAGTTATTTACTGACAATCAAAATGGTGTGCGCATCGCATGCAAAAGTAGTATGGTTGGCGAGCTGCATCAGCTAGCAATGAGTATTTTCGGTGTTTGTGTAAAATATTGAATTTCATTAGAAGTGCAGTGGATACCAAAAAATTACAATGATTGTGCTGATAGTTATAGCAGGATAATTGACAGTGATGATTGGAGAGTATCAGATCATATATTCAGATATTTTGAAAAAAGGTTGGGATCCATATGCTATTGATGTGTTCGCAAACTGTAAAAATAATTAGGTCACCAGATTTTATTCAAAATATTGGAATCCAGGTTCGACAGGCGTGTATGTTTTTCCCATGACAGGCCTGGAGAAAATTGTTGGATAGTACCTCCTCCTGTCTTTGTATGTCAAGTGATAAAACATATGCAGCTTTGCCATGCACATGGAACACTGGTAATCCCTTAGTGGTTGTCATCTTTATTTTGGCCGATTATTTGGGATAAAAGTAAAAAAAATGTTACCATTGTTTTGTTCAAGAGTATGTTAAGTACAAAACCTCTAAACAATTTTTCAAGTCAGGGTCAAACAAGTCAAGTATATTCGCACAAGAAACGTTTTTGTGTAATGTTTTGGTGATAAGAAGAATTGATTTTAAATAAAGATTAAAGCGGCAGAGTAAATGGACATATGATATATGTTTTACATTTATTTACAGATTTTCAGTGACACTTGGAGTAAAATCAAGGACATGGCAACAGAAGATCAATTTAAATCAGCGGATTTATCGATATTTCATATTATGAAAAATGCGAAAAGTAATAACACCGTTAAGCAATATGAAGCATATCGTGGATGAAGCATTACCGTAAATCTGGAAATTTTTACCGTCGATAATTTTTTAGCAAATTTGCGCGTGCTCTGCGTTGGCAAAATTTGTTTTCCTAAAATTAATCAACAATAAAAAAAAAAGTGAATAAAAGTTTTGCCGAAGGCTAGTCTCTACTGCATTTGCTGTTGTTATTAGCATGTGCAACTCTCACATGTTACTATATGAAGTTGGTAAACATATACGATTCGTGATTAGAGGCGGTAATATACGATATCCGAAAGTTAGCAGTTTATATATATAGTGCATATCAATATATGTTACATTTAATATTTGAGTGCTTTTTATTTTTAGCGCCGGTGACAATTCGCAAAAATTCAAAACGTAAAAATTAATCTATAGCTTTATGACTCGGATTCGCAAAAATTAATCGACGTAAAAATTTCCAGATTTACGGTATTTGTCACTAGCCGAAATCGAAAACAATTCAGAGGATTGTATATTTGGAACAGTGCGTTTTTACAAATCTTCTGAAAAACATATGCTCTGTAAGATTAACAAACCTATTTAGTATATGAGAGCTCAAAAATTACTGATGGAAACATTAGAAAAAGTCAGAATATATTCAAAAGCGTTCATGCTACATAGTCTAAGAAGTAGAGGTACTTCAGCTGCAGCTGAGAAAAATGTGTCGGAGTATCTTTTTAAAATACACGGTCGGTGGAAAACTGTTAGTTCCAGGGACAATTATATCAAAGATTCTGTTGATAATAAATTAAAAGTGTCTTGTAGTATTTTGATTGAATGACATGTGGTGATAACGAACAGTGTTCAAACTCAAAAGTTCAAAGGGAAATTACAAAACAGGAGCAGAGCAAACACGGACCACTAAAACTTTTTTTGGTAGGATCAGGTGCCATGGAGGAGTGAACATCCTCTGCTGACCGGTCACACCCGCCAGGTGCTCTTTGTCGTAATAGGGAAAAACGGAAAAGTCCGTAGACAATTAGGTGATTAATTATGGTCTAACAATTAGTATGAAAAACGTCAGTCAGCATGCGACCCATTGGAAGATTGTATTTGCTGACAAGGTCGTTGTATCGACCATAGAACTTACAAAAAGATTTAATAAATATATGTTGATTTGTTTTTACAGTTTACAGCCGCCATCTCTTTGTAAGTTCTACGTTCTTTCGAGCCGCAATCCATATTAATGAGTTAACTTTGTTATTTTTCATTTGGTTCAGCATAATTATACTATAATAGAGTATAATTATTTTATATCGGACGAACGAAGTGAGGGAGAATATAATTAAAATTATGTTCGTTTTTGGGTATATCTCTGTGTGCTGTGTGGTATTAGGGGTGGATCTGTGTGTTTTGAGGTCACGTGACATGGTCATATAAATAGTAATTGCTCGGATTGTATGGTCATTCTATTGCTCGTAGTCTAGGATTGTGATGGCTACAAGTAAATTGTTATAATTATATTTGTGATATGTGTGTTCAAAACTGTGGTGCTGGTGTGTGTTTTTTGTAATGAAATATACTATATAAACGTTGTAACGAGCAGTAATCCATATTCATGAGTTTGTTATTTTTCAATTGGTTCAGCATATCCATACTGTGACAGAGTATAATTATTTTGTGTTCGGACGAACGAAGTGAGGGAGAATATAAATGTATTTAAAAAATCCTACACATAATTATGTACATGTACATGTAGTTACCTTCCTTTTAGTGAAGTTCTTTTCATACGATTGTCCAAAGAGATCATTCTGTAAAGAAAGTTAAATCAAAGTTGAAAGTCAAAATTGAACTTTTATATTTAAAGCAATATAGTGTATTTTTATCTACTTCTGAACAAGATTGCTATTTAAAAAATAACATATTGTTTATCCCAATTTAAATTCACACTCTTCATTCATAAAACTTATGTTGTTTTTTTTTTGGTTTTTTTTGCTTGGCTTTGTTTGTTTTTGTTTTTGTTTTGTTTTTTGTTTTTTTGTTTTGTTTTTTTTTTTTAGTGGGGAGGGGTTATTTCTGAAGAGTTGTGGAGGATATAGAACTTACGGTAAGGGAGGATGGATGTGACGATGTCTTGATTTCAGCCAAAATCCATCCAGGGGTTACCAGGGCAGTAAGCCAAAATCCGAAGGTCAGTGCCAGTAACACGGAAGTGACGATCGATCCAAATTGTTTCTCCATTCTGGCTATCTTTCTACAACTGGACCTTTACTCTACAGCAAATTCAAACGCTATTACCAATAAAAAGGATGAATTTAGAAAAGATTAATCCCCAGGCCTGTTTTTTTTTCTTTTTAAAAATTGAATCAATTTCATTGACCTTTGTGTTAAAGGATGGGACAGTTTTCTCGTAAATTATAATAACAAATAAAATAGATAATAAATAAAAATTAATTAAAAAAAAATAACAATCACGTTAACAATACATGCACGGATCTAGAGGGGTGGAGTCCCGACCCCTGGAAAATTAAAATTTATTAAATTCCCGAAATAGGCTTCGGAACCCACTGCTATCGCTTGCACACACACACCCCCACCCCCTCCCCCCACCGCCAATTTCATGGATCCGCGCATGAAATTGATGCTGCGACCAGGAAGAGTAGAATTTTAAATGCCACTTCAGATGCCTTTTCTGTCTAGTACGTTATCTGCTGTATAGTTTAAAATGTAGCTTAAGATAAAAATATCACATGATCCCGTAACTCATGACTGGTACATTGTACTCCGCGGTATATAATCATTATTATATGCCAATTCGTCACAATTTATACAAAACCTAGTGAAATGTTTTCAGGTACACTTGCTCAGGTCTCTATGTTTTATAATTTTATCTTCAAACAATGCCAAACATTTTATAACATTTCAAAATGGTAGAGAGCAGGAATTTAAATTTCTGAAACACAGTGAATTTTGCTAGAAATATAAAAACACTGAAACATAAATACTTGAGTCTAGTTTTCGGGTCGTCAGCTTGGTTTTTCATCTTTGAAGATCCATATATTCGATTTATACTACAGCAACCCACTCGTTAAATTGCGTTAATTTCATTGCTGCAGGCAAATTGCATTAAATTTTGATAAAATGTTTGACAATCTTTTTTTCTCCAAATTTCAATACATGCAATCGCGTGTGCAGAAAGTTAAAAAAAAATTAAACCCACTTAATTCAATTTCATTTGGAAACTTTGATGACCACTAAGCTGTATTCTCTTTAGCAGTGAAATCAACAATTACAATGATTAAAATATATAATTATATATTTTAATCGCGAGGGTTAGAAGCTTCGAAATAACCAACTCTCAAATAGAACAAAATATGGTGCCGTAATCAGCTTTTTTCATGAAACAAAATAAAAGAATAAAAAGTTGTGGAAATAATTATAACTTTACATAATTTAAAATATATATATATATATTTTAATAATTAATATGTACGTTCGTGTGTATTAAAATGTACAGATGAACAGCACAAAATTTAAGAATTAAATACAAATGTACATACCAGTTTAACTATTGCGACTTGTTCCTGGTGCAATGTACAATAGTTTAAAGGTGCATAGTTTATCTTCATTCAACTATTTTAATATCAATAGGGCTTACTGTCCGGAGACACCTTTCTATGAAAGCCCAGAAGGCTCATTCGAGATTCGAGATTCAAATTACGAGATTCGAAATACGAGATTCAAGAATCGAAATTCAATACCTAAATTAACCAATCAAATCATGGATCTGAAACCTGTATTCTAGCCACATCAAACTGTTCTAAATAAAGATCATCTGACATGCTCTTTTATACAATAAATGCTATGTTCTCTCTTACTAAATACATGTACTTATTTGTATTTATTTTTACACAGAATATATAGTTCGACTAGTAATTAATAATGCAGTGTGTTTCGCGGATATAAGTGATTTTACTCGACCTGTGTGCATTCCCACCTGATGCGTTTGAACCTTGGGATATTTCACCATCAATTGTTTAAACCCAGGGTCATTCCTGTTGTATAAAAATGTAGTTAGCGTAGAGAGCTTCATAAGCAGATCCATTTTTTTTTTGTGGGGGGGGGGGGGTACTAGGCCTATTCTCAATAATTTTACTTGTAACATTTTCCCTGGGAGTCGGGATGTCCAGACCTCCTGACCCCTACTCTCTAGATCCGCGCATGAAGATTATCTAAAATATGTTTTAATCTAAATATAAATTATCAGTCCGGTTTTAACAATGAATATAAGCATGACCTATCGTTTTTTATGTTATGTATACAGTCATACAATATGAGTATAAACTAATCATTGAGATATTATGACATCATACGTAATTTATACAAAAAAATTCAAAATGTTAAGAATCCTTTTCTTAAGTAAACAGATAATTATGAGTCAAATTTTGGCATTGATTTCAATATAGAAGGATATATATTAAATACGATCAAAGATAGGGATAACAGGGTGACGATTTGTTCACATTGCCATTTCATGTGTAGAGAACAGTAAACTTTAAAAAATTCATGCCATCTATTAATCAAAAATTATTGTTTAAGGTGGTAATAATTCATTCATTTATATATCAACAAGAAAGAATAGAAGGTATAGACATCATGTGCATTACATCAAAGTTTAATTCTTCTATAGTCACGCAATCCCCGCCCATCCACCCACGCTAAAATTGACAATATACTGCTATATAACACTTAGCCGGATAAAATTCATTCAGGGTAAAGCTACAAGGGGGCGAGTGGTGCAAAATTAACACTTTGTCGCCATACAAACAGAGAACACCAAATAAAAAAATTGTGATGTGGGGAATGCATAGACGTTGGCGGCAAGTTCTCTCAAATAATCTCTCAAATAATCAGTGCAAAAACCCCAAAAATAGGCTTTTATTTGTTACTTATTCTGAAAATACATTGATAAAAAATGTTATCGTCATATAGCATAGCCGATGTTGTTAATGTGTATTATTTTAAGAAATAAACAGCAATTTAAAAAGTTCACCTGGATATGAACTTGGTTGGTCATGTGATCAAATCCTGTAAGGCCAAAGGGCTTCTCAGAAGATTTGATCACGTACCAACCAAGTTCATATACCAGTGAACTTTTTACCATTGCTGTTTATTATACTTACATTTGAGAAAGGCAAATCGTTCAGAATCATTCATACAACGGTGTTTTAACGTTTACAATAATGCGGCCCTAATTTTCGTTCAGCAACGAGGGACCCCTTGAATGAAAGCACATCAAATTTTCTCTCTCCTGTTAAATTTTCGTGTGTGAAGTCAGTTTCGTTTTCCGGCAAAATGTATCTGTTGTGAAAAACTCTGAAAATAAAAGTAAAAGTAGGAAATTTCACAGTTTTGGAAAGGGTGTACATCAAATTCAATACATCAAATTTAATTTCAATTCTTTCTTTCAATTCTTTCCTTCAAATGATAATTCAATTTTGACGCTAGCTTTTGAAATTGCAAATTCTCTTTTCTGGCAGACAGACAGACAGACAGAGGGTCGATGTAAATCCCACCTGCACTCCCAAGGAGGAAGGAATTTAAAGTTTGTTAGTAGGTCGGCCTAGGTACCCTAGCTACCTCCTCTCTTTTCTTCTTTAAAATGATTAGTTATCGTCTATATATACTTGTATTTCAATTAAAATTGATTTTGATATCACGAATATCTGTCCTCTCTCTCTTTCTCTCTCTCTCTCTCTCTCTCTCTCTCTCTCTCTCTCTCTCTCTCTCTCTCTCATATCACCTGGTTTGAGGGAGTTTGTGTACTCAAAACCGTGGCTTGCGGCGATGCATTTCCTTTTCCGTGAGGGGGGTTTGGGGGTATTTGTACATGTGATGTCTTATACATCAGCTAGCGCTAATGATAAAAAAATTAATTATTTAGATGAAATAGATCTTTCTTCGCGAACCGATTTTTACACAATTGGGGCAAATACACTACGGGTTGAAATGTATCGGGGGAGAATACATACAGGACAAACAAAATCATTTAGATTCGTGAAACACACAGTGTTATTACTAATTCAATTGTTTATACTGTGTGGGGTTAACTCATTTAAGTCAATTTAACCATTATATAACCATTATTTAAGAATTAGTAAGACACTTATATCTAGGTAAGAGCATGTACGAATGATCTTTTCTTTTTTTTTGTTTTATTTATTTATTAGGGTCTTCCGTCTCAGCGGAAGACCCTTCTATTATTCTATTGTTTCTTTTTCAGGTTTATTATTTTTTTTCTTTTTTTTTCTTCACAATTTTTGTGCAGAAGATTTCTCGGAGATGGGTCGTCTGATTTTCGTCAAATTTTCAGCATCGATCTGTTATCATTTGAAGTTTATACCCCATTTTCGATTTTGCAAATATCACTTCCGGTTCGGACTTATCCACCATTTTGTCTTTTTTTCTTGACTTCTTGTCCACGCAACTCCTCAGAAACTAGTGAAGATAGAAAACTGAAACTTTCAGGAATGATAGAGGACATGCTAGCCTAGTCGCTCCTGGAAAAATTATTTTCCCGATATTCCGAGTACGGAAGCTAGCTGGGATAAAAATATAGGTCAAAAATTTCCAACAAATTTTCCTTACTTAACGCATCTCCTTAAAAAACGATAAAGGTATAATGCTGAATATTTGAGGAATGATAAATTCTGCGTCTGTTGAAATCTTTCTCGAATTGATTGGATGAAATTTAAATTTTTAAAATTTTTTAAACGGATTTAAATCGTGTTAAAATGATCTCATACTAACTTGAAAACATGACATCTAAGTTGCGCTTGCAATTCTGCGTCTGACGACATCTTTGTCGAATTGATTGGATGAAATATAAATTTTTTAAAAATTTTAAATCTATTCAAATCGTGTTAAAATGACCGCAGACTAATTTTAAAACATGATATCTAAGTTGCGCTTGCTATTCTGCGTCTGATGACATCTTTTTAGAATTGATTGGATGAAATTTAAATTTTTGAAAAAATTTAGATCTATTCAAATCGTGTTAAAATGACACCAGACTAATTTTAAAACATGATATCTAAGTTGCGCTTGCAATTCTGCGTTTGACGACATCTTTCTCGAATTGATTGGATGAAATTTAAATTTTTAAAAATTTTTAAATCTATTCAAATCGTGTCAAAATAACCGCAGACTAATTTTAAAACATGATATCTAAGTTCCGCTTGCAATTCTGCGTCTTATGACATCTTTCTCAAATTGATTGGATGAAATATAAATTTTTCAAAAATTTTAAACTCAATAAAATCGTGTTAAAATGATTTTGGACTAATTTTAAAACATGATATCTATGTTGCGCTTGCAATTCTGC
Organism: Magallana hongkongensis; assembly: GCA_016163765.1. Classification (NCBI taxonomy): domain Eukaryota; kingdom Metazoa; phylum Mollusca; class Bivalvia; order Ostreida; family Ostreidae; genus Magallana; species Magallana hongkongensis. The sequence continues at coordinate 33,322,521 of WFKH01002636.1, forward strand.
GTCTGATGACATCTTTTTCGAATTGATTGGATGAATTTAAATTTTTAAAAAATTTTAAACTCATTTAAATCGTGTTAAAATGACCTCTGACTAATTTTAAAACATGATATCTAAGTTGCGCTTGCAATTCTGCGTCTGACGACATCTTCATCTTTCTCGAATTGATTGGATGAAATTTAATAAATTTTTCAAAAATTTTAAATCTATTCAAATCGTGTTAAAATGATCTCATACTAACTTTAAAACATAATATCTAGGTTGCGCTTGCAATTCTGCGTTTGATGACATCTTTTTCGAATTGATTGGATGAAATTTAAATTTTTCTAAAATTTTAAACTCATTAAAATCGTGTTAAAATGAGCTCATACTAAC
>WFKH01002636.1:33329203-33342920 GCA_016163765.1 Magallana hongkongensis
CTCCATAGTAAAATCGCCGATTTTACTTTAGAGCGTTGCAAATAACAGTATATATGTATAGAGCGACAAATCATATTATAAAGCGATTTAACGAGATAAAATTTGTACATAAGGGGAAGTTTTCCCGGTAAGAGGGTTTTCTTGGGGGCCTTTAGTATAAGAGAAAATGGGGCTTGGTTTCTTTTGCGGGTAAATTAATATAAATCAGGAATTTTTGACGGAATAAAGCGCTTCTTTAAAGTACAAAGGAATGAAAGCATGTAAAAAATCTTTTTGATCTCACCAAAGCTTGTGCGATACTCAAAACGTGTCTTCAAACCTCAATGAACAGTAAATTACGAGTTAAACGTCAGCAATGTTTGGCATAGCACTACCGGAGAAAGCATTAGAGAATGAATCTGTAGATTTAGCTCGTTCTTTTTCGCGCGCACGGGTTCTTAGAGCTCGCTTCGCTTGCTATTATGTCAAATATTATGGCATTGCTCTAGTTTTCTTTTGTCTCCTCAATCCCCAAATTGCATGGGAAAATGGTGGAATTTTTCATCTCACCTAGAATCCTATCGAGATCCCATGGGCGAAAATGTACTCTGGGAAAACTGTCACATTCTTTAACAAAAAGTTCAATGAAATTGGTTCAATTTCGAAAACAAAAAACAGCCAGCAGGCATGGAGATTATTCCTTTTTAAATTCATCCTTTTTATTGGTAATGCCGCTTTAATTTGCTGTAGAGTAAAGGTCCAGTTGTAGAAAGATAAACCGCAATGGAGAAACAATTTGGATCGATCGTCACTTCCGTGTTAGTGGCACTGACCTTCGGATGTTGGCTGACTGCCCTGGTCGCACCTGGATGGTTTTTGTTTGAAGTCAAGACATCGTCATCTTCATCCTCCCATACCGTAAGTTATATATCCTCCACCACTCTTCAGAAATAACCCCCGCCCCCCAAAAAAGCCAAAAAGGGAAAAAAAATCCCCCATAATTTACTAAAAAAAACCTCTAAAACAAAACAAACAAACAAACAAAATACCAAAAACAAAACACAACAACAACAAGGCCGAAATAAAACAAAGCCAAGCAAAAAATTATAATTTCAATGATTGAAGAAATGAGTTTCATTTGGAATAGTGCTATTTTTTTCTTTAAATCTTGTTCAAAAGTAGATAAAAATACACTTAATTGCTTTGAATAAAAGATGCTCAATTTTGACTTTTAGCTTTGAATTAACTTTCTTTACAGAATGCTCTCTTGGAAATATCGCCTAAAAAGAAGGTAACTACATGTACATGTACATAATTATGTGTAGGATCATTTAAATACATGTTGTTAATATTTACAATTATGTGAAAAGTCTATATACATGTAAAACTAATAATTCCTCGTGCTCTTCTATTTCTCTTTTTTCCCCTACTGTGCTCTCTCTCTCTCTCTCTCTCTCTCTCAATCATCCACTAATCTCCATGAATGAATTAAGTTTTCTATTCAAAGTTATCTTTGGGCATGTATATCACTATCATATTCGGAAGATGATTTTTATAAACAATACTTAATTAAATACATTCAATGTCGACGAAAATCACTTATTAGGGTTTCGTAACTCATAACCTAAGAATTCATTCTTTTTCATTAAACTAATGTTTTGGGAAAGACATATTTGCATCGCGGAACAAATACCCCGGCGTGTTATGATTGCAATTGTATACGTGTTATTATAACAAAACACGAATGTAGCCTCACTTCACAATAAAAAATATTATTGTGACCTCAGAATTCCCTGATATATCTTTATTCTGATTTTGCAAGATTACAACGGAAGTCGACATGGGTCTTTTCTTCATCAACCTTTGTATCAATGATGACTGTCAACAGATCGACTACGAGAAGATGAAAACAATGCAAACTCACCAAGCAATGCGTAAAATATTTATCAAGCAACCTGCAATCTACAAGGACAATAAATAAAACTCAATCATTTTAATTGAATTCAAATCCATAAATCCCCGTTTTATTTAACAGTAAATTCATAATATTTCTTGCTAACACTGTATTTCCAACTATGCGTTCCTTTAAATATTTCAATTTGTATTTTATATCTTTCTAAGAATATGGAAAGTGAAATGACGATTACCGTTTAGTTTTTTACTCTTAAAGCGGAGTTGTTAGAACTCCAAGCAGAAGGCGTTCTTGCCCTGGCTCTGTGCACAATAAGCGGTCTTTTGGTGATGATTCCAGCTCGGTCCAAGTCAACCAGATATCTTGTTGCTTTGATTCTCATGTCCATTGCAGGTAGTACACTTAAAGATTTATTTAAACTTTGAAAATTTCAAATGGTGACGATTACAAAAATTATGATTATTTTTACGCTTATATTTGCGTTACAAAAACAGATTGTGCAATAGTTATGCCATCTTTTTGTTTTTTCTTTGTTTGTAGGTCATTTTCCCGGAATACAGCCTTATATATTCTAATTTAGCTCTCTCTCTCTCTCTCTCTCTCTCTCTCTCTCTCTCTCTCTCTCTTATGTGGCAAATAATGTAGAATTATTAGAATTCGTGGTGGCTCAATTTGCGTGGAATTCGTGGATAGCCCTCCCTCATGAATTTACATCCTCGACAAAAACAGATTTTAATAAAGTTAGTTTTCTAACTTAGACTAAAAACCAACGCATCCTAGAAATTAGGTCCCCATGAATTAGCAAAAATCCTACAATCCACGAAAATTGACCACCACGAGTTTAAATGATTCCACAGTAATTGTCGATACATACCGTGTTTAATACATATTGTGCTTGTTGATAGATTTCAATCGTTAAACGAAATTTGCAATATAACTAGCAGATCTTATTCAGAAATAAAATATCTCAGAAAGGACACTTATCAATTTATGTATGTATAAAACAATATTATTGCTCTTGAACACGTTCGTTTTGATGGATTTGATACTTACAATGTACGCAATTTTAAAATTATGTACTTTATTTTTTGTAGTATTTGTTGAGTCCATTCTAATCTATCGAATGGCATCAGCTAATGTAAAGGTTTCTGACGCCTTGGATAAAGTAAAGAATATGGAATCAGTTCTTCCCTCTGACACGTCTATGGAGATGAATCTACCATACTCCATACTGATAGCTGGGTTTGGAGCTCTGCTCGGAATTATGGGATGTATATCAAGCGCAGGCATGTACAGGAAGTCACGTGATTGTGCGCAGCAGAGCCAAGTTCTGAATGTGTTTCACGCAGCTCCAGCCACTGGCTTTACAATTCTGCAGGAAACATATTAACTTTCTCGTATCTTTGCGAAGATGAAGAAATTATGACCTGTTTGCTCTAATCGATTATTGTACTCGTAACATAAAAAAGTGTCTTGTATAATAACCAATGCTTCTATTTATTTTTCCAAACGGTGATCTATCTATAAATAGACACTGGAAAATTTAAATATTAGATTATTATATCTCCTTACATAAATTTCTAAACAAATCAAGTGTATTAACCAATGCTTCTATTATTTTATATAAAGGATGATATATCTATAATTAGAACTACACTGTAGGTCTAGTTTTACTTTCTTTTTTCCAAGTGATACCTTTTGATGTATATACATATATTTTAGCTAGAAACTTTTAACAAATGTTCTTAAAAACATTTCTAAGTTCTCGACGTTTTTCTTAGTTTGTATGAGAAAACTTACAGTCAATTAAGTGCATGATCTTCAGACAAAAAAAACCCCCACAAAAACACCACAAAACTGATTTCGAAATGATCGAACAATGCCTCCTGTTTGGTAGATAAGGCATAAGAGTATCAAACAGGCGTATGACCTCCAAATGAGAGGGTTCACGTTGTTCATGTCCAATCTAATTTCATAAACATGTCCTTTCAGGTTCGTATTTTTTTTTTCGAAATCGCAATGGTCCAAAATCGTTCAAGGTGTGAAAGTTTCGAGACATTAACCAGTGATGAACTTTATTTACAAACACCAATCACTTTTTTAAATCCATCTACTTACTGCCTTTAAAAGGTGTTTATATTTGATGTTTTACAAATTGATCTAGTTATTGGGATAACAAAATAATGTCAGTAATGAGTCATGTTTCTTATAAAAAAAAGTGTTGATGCCAAAATCAAATATCTTTAAATACTCTTTTATCATATAATTTTTTTTTCATATCCATTCACAGTTTTTATTTCTGACTCATCCCAACTGAGCTTATCTTGAAATGTATATCACTATAATATATTATCAAAGATGAACGTTAAAATAAGGAAGTGCCACTATACCCAATAAATGATAAAAGAAATAAATAGCTGTCAGACTGTATTCTTTTTATTGGCTGAATGGGCCGTGGCCGTTTAAATAAGGGAGCCGAAACATCAATATATAGCCGTGTATGGCATCCTTAAAAATACAAAATGGTGAACCCTGGGAACAGATGTTTACAATTACCTACTGTCAAAATAAGCACATATACTTATAACCAAGTCCATTGATACTACTGGTAAACCTAAAAGCCGCCACGAGACTATGCTAAATGCTGTGGCATAGTCTGCGCCACCAGTAGTATGCAAAATAGCACCCCATCTATACAGAAAATTGTACTTTAGATAAAAATAATAAGGTAATCAGCAAAAACGTAATTGCGAATCGAATATTGATCACTCTCAGATACATGACAGATGTACATCTTAGGCAAAAGCATTGCCTGCAAATTTCAAACTGATTGGGTATACTTATAAGTGCAGATAAGTAAAAAACAATAAAAAACAATGCAGCCAACACGATTTGTGACTGAGACTATGACCCGCTAACTAGTCACAGCATAGTCATGGCCCAAACTCTCCCAATTTTGGTGACATTTTTTCAGTGGGTTTTGTAATGAAGGTTTTCAAACCCTGTTGAAGACGGTACAAGAAAAATTGGTTACAAAACTGAGAGAGAACCCCATCAGGGGCAAACAAATGTGGACAATCAATCTGAATTTTAGGATATCGAATATATTTCCCCTCTGCGCGAATTAAGGCGGTTGCAATAAAACAATTTAATCGTCTTCTCACCATATCCATTGCTTCTTGGTCAACACCACCTCGCCAGTGCTGGCGGGGAAGTATCTGTGACCAAACTAAAATAGTGTCGGGTAACAGCTTGGCCAAACTGACCAAAGTGTTGTTTATCTTTAGTCTTAAATCAACAGACTTCTCACCTTTATCACCCGGTATGTTATTGCCCCCACAGTGCAATACGAGGAAATGGGTGGGTCCTCTACCTTTACCAAAGCCTTGATTTTCGGCATAATTTCCCCCATTTCATTCCACCCTTATCCCGCCAGAAATTGTTGCCTGATGCCTTTCTAGCTCGAGCTAGGTGAGTTTGAAAGATTGAATGCGATGTCTGGGAAAGGGCCCTCTAAACAATGGACGAACCCACAATCCAAATTCTATCATCTACAAATACAAAATTAATTGAACAAGAAATATATACACACATATTAAGTATTCATATACCAGTATGATAGTTAATGTCTTAATATGACATAAAGCAAATACCCTTTAAGCCCTGATGTGAAAAAAAGAATACTGGGCAACATGACAATAACCAACTAAATTATTCATCGCCTTAAATGCACCATATAAATGCTAGCAATATGCTTAACTTCTATTGTTTTGCCTCGGACTAGAATGTCTCGACGTCATTGGGTATTACGCGTCACCTGATTGCCTTACAAATTTCTTTAAAGGGCAAGCGTCAAAATTTATATGGCAACATGGCGGACGTAACGTTATTTGAGCTTATTTTTTACACAAACTTTCGACCATACTTTTAATTTTTAAGCCCCAAAATATTTAGAGTGATCCCCCTTAGCCCGTGACGTCATATTACGATTTTACAAATATGGCATCCAGCAGGTTTGCGCAGACGACGGAGGAAGAACGGAAAAATAAGAGAATTAAGCAAAATTCAGAGAATACATTACAATCAAACAAAGGAGCAGCGAAGGTGTTTAAAGAATATTTACAACAAAAGGGGGAATCGGTGGATATTGAAAGATTTGACAACGTGAAACTGGACGAATGCCTTGGCCATTTTTATATGGATCTCAGGAAAGTGGACGGCAGTCACTACAAGGTAAACTCACTTGAGGGCATTCGTCATGGACTAAACCGACACCTGGAAAGTCCACCATTCAACAAGAAATATGACATAATTACAGACCCTGCTTTCACGGACAGCAATACTTGTTTTAAAGCTGTTCTTGCTGAGACAAAACGTGTCGGAAAAGGGAATGTTCAGCACTATCCCATCATTTCGGAGCCTGATATACAGAAACTGTACACAAGCATGAAGCTCTCCAAAAAAAATCCTCAAGTTTGATGTACGGATGTTCTTCTGTCGCAGGGGCAACGAAAACATGCATGGAATGACAAAAAAACGCATTCCAAGTTTTTACCGATGACAAAACTGGCCGAAAGTACGTAAAAAAGGTAGTGGACGAGCTCACGAAAAATCATAAAATTGACAAAGAATCGTCTTCAGGAATAATGCCAGAAGTGCAAGGTAGGTGAATAAAGTAGAGTATTATAGAAATATAGAAATTTTATTATTCTAAATCTTATATATTTTTTTGTACAAAAATCCCGTGGAACTTGTAGAGTATGTTACTAAACATGCATATTCTACGTGTAGTTGTGGGGATTTTTGAAATGGATATTGAGCTTGCGGGGTGTTTTCTGATAAGTACTAGCCAAGTTTGTGGGGAAATTGGTTGTTTTTTTTTCATGGGAAGTGGTATGACACAAAAATTGATATAAACCGAGCTTGGAAGTCGATATCACTTTTTGTGTCAGAGATGGATAACACTTTTCATGGGTTTATAAAACACATATTAAACGTAAATGAAGTATATAATAGTTCTATCATATAATCACTCGCAGAACTGTTACAGCACTCAAATGACAAATCTGTCTAGCATCATTTTGCAGGAATTTATATACCATATTAATTATGAGCGACAGATTTGATTGATTCTGACTACCTGTGATGATCATAAGTGAACATTTCGAGCTTAAATTCCGAAGTTACATGTATATTTTACTTCTAAATACGGTAACTAATCCGTCAAAATTGTACATCATATAGTGTTGGGATGCGGAATCTGAACCTTCTGTACCGTTATGAAACATGGGTTACGTGCCATATTAAATCGTCATATTTAGAAATAGAAATAATTCATGGTTTTCAAGGTCACAAAGGTTATATAAAGCAGGCAATGTCACAGCATGGCTATCTGGTTACACTTCCCGGCGGAACTCAGGGAAACGTTACGTGCCTACAGTGATGACCCCTTTACACCTGGCGCGACAGCTACAGTATCTCATGTAACTGTGGTATGAACACGCTTCAATATACCGTAACCAAGTGTGTGCACCTCATATAAAAAAAGAAATCAAGTTCTGGCTCGTCCTTCCTCTAAATTGTCTCCCCTGGTATAACACAAATAACTGGGGATAACATCCCAGCCGTAGACCAACAAAGTATGCCATCGGTATCCCAAGGATCAAGCTTGTCCCTTAGGTACCACTGCAGTATTCCAAAAACATCCCCGGTAATGAAGAGAGATTACCCAGATTTTAAGCAAGACAAAGAGTCACGTAAAAGAAATGAACTTGTCTACACAAGTTTTCCTGCCACCCACGCGTCATAAATTCAATGTCAAAAAATTATTTTCGCCCAGCTAGCCTTCCAATTACATATAAATGTAAATATTTGCAAAAAACACAAATGAATGATACAATATCCCACCACTAAATGAAAATTAATTATTCGTTGTCGTCAAAAAAACAAAACAAAACAGTAATGCATAACGACTTCCAAAACTAAACACTTTGAGCAACGCTGAATGATCCAACTCATTGGTCAGTAAAATAAATAGATGAACCAACATCTGGTATGGATAGATGGTGAATTAAGCGAACATCCCCTTCTTTCTTATGCACAATGACTACTGGTGAAAGCCAAATAGTGGGAAAAGGAATAACTTCAAAAGGACAAGCCATTCTACCCAGGGTAATTTTTCTTTCGTGTAATTCTTGCTTTACGATAAATTTTTGGGCCAGCATAATGAAGTGAAAAACCAGTGGAAATTTGACACCCTCAAATGGATATGAATCTAATTCCCTGCACAACTAAATGTTAATGATAGTAGTATTGGCATATTTATTCAATGGGAAGTCAATCTTGCATGTACGTTTGACTGCCTGGACAGTTGTTTTGAGGATGGGCTTCAGGTCCTTCTATTAATGGCAAACCGTTGCCTTTGTGGTTTACTTGTTTACTGACCCGACCGCATAAGATATAGTCCCAATATGTTGTGTTGGAGTTTAAAGCCTTTGGACATTACAAAAGGAGTGATTTGCCCTCGCATTGTCTCCAAATTTAATCCCTATCTGATGTGTGGATGAGTGTTTGTTTGTATTGCCTGCAATGGTGAAATGAAATTCAATATTACCCACAATTCAAAATCAAATGCCCCCTGATGATGTTGGATACTGGTCCTAATTAACTGGGACTGCTCGTCATACCAGTAAAATGCGCATGTCTATTGGCAGCTTAACAGATAGTGATTATGAATGCAGTAGTTCAAGTGTTAATGATGCTTATACTTTTTAAGTGTTGTTTTTTGACCAAAAATTTGTCTCTTTTTAATAACTAGCTCACCTATAAGGTGAGGGTCAATCCACAGGTGCCATTTCTGTTTTAATAGGAATGGCAAGTCTATGAGGGACTCTTTCCATATCACTTCTTTAAACCCCGATTCTCTCGCGACTTTGCATTACTTTAGTTGCCTGCATCAATCTCTCCTAGATTTAGATGGGATGGTGCCATATGGCAGCGAATCGGCCTTGGATTTTCTGAAAGAAATTAAGATGAAGTACGTTATACTAGCTTAAATGTTGCAGCCTGACTATGGAATTTCAGTTTCAATAGAGATTTGATTATACAGCGCTGTATATAACAAACTAAAGCTTGACCCTAGACAAACATGCACGAGTTGTCGCGCCTGCATCTATAAATGGAATTGAAAACATTTTTTGTAATAATCTATCTTATAGAAAGGAGCTTTTATTACTCATCATATAAAAAATAACCGCTGATATATGTTACGGGAGTTCATCTTTTTTCGCAATCAAATTAATAGACACCTTTTCGTAATTAGTGTTTTTCATTTTAGATTGATTTAATCACATGTATTGCTGATAAAAATGAACGTTTCTATTAACATGCTAAATGCAATAGTCAAACCTAATTATTAAACGCGCAACAATACATATTCCTGGTTTTAATATATGTGGTTTATTAATTGCAGTGATATCTGATGCTATTCTCATCATTCGTTCAACTCTTGCGGTCATGTTGATGAATCAAGTTTGAAACATCAACTCCATTGTCCATAATACTGAGTGGGATTTGTATGTTATCTGCTACCTTGAGTTGGCTGTTAAGCATCATCACGTACCGAATGCTATCTACACAGATCTTACAGATTCCAAATCAGAATGTGATTCAAGGCATACATGTACCCCAAGGCATGGGGTTTCCTGGTCAATTAGATGTATAAGCTAATCATGGGTGACACTATTGACTAGTATGTTTTTAACACGAAGTACAGCTATTCGTTTTGATTGCAATTATTATAATCATATATACATACTTACCATTTAGTTATTGTGTACATGTAGCCATATTTTTTCACTAATATTTTATACTTAATACTAAACATTTTCATATTATGTAGAGGTTTCAAGATGTAAAGAGACTCAAACGTTTAAGCACAATAATGAATCTGGGTGATGAAATTTAACAGAATGTATTGTTATAAAACTCATTATCATTATAAAATAATATTATGATAATATGTTTTACGGTGCGACCGTTGGGGTGAGCGCAGCATGTGATCAAACAATGAATTATGATAAATCAATAAAAATAAAATTAACAACGTAAATAAATTTGATTGCAAAATAAAATAAAACATACCTATTTTTTCAGTAAATTTCCATTATCCATAGTTTATAAGATTTCATATGTTATAACATTTGTGATTTATTTATTTATAAGTAGAACAATAGTTTAATCTCAGATACAATGTTGTTGAATAATAAAGATTTTAATATAATATAAATGTTCATTGTACTGTATCTCCTCTTTTAAAAGGATTGTAACGTCAGTTCATCCCCTTTTTTGCAGTCGACATTTTTTTTCTTATTAATTATTATTTTTTTTTAATTTACGCTTAAAAATATTTGCTAGAATTTTCAGAATTTTGAGAATTATCTTTTTTTTCTTTTTGCTTGTAAAGATTTTTTGGATGAGGCTGTCATCCACCCCCACCCCCTTTTAAAAGAACCGATGCTATGTGTACGTTCCTGGAAATTACCGTAATTATAGTGAATAGAATAAATGTTAGCATTCATCCAAATGAGTGCAAGTTACAACTGTTTCCTATATCTGAAGAAATGTCCTCATTCTTTAGCTTTGCAAGATTTTGAGAGGATTTTGGTAATTTCAGCAGATTTACAAAACTTCAGTTAGAGTAATTTCCCCTTATTGTGACGTCAAAGTTCACGTTGGTTAAGTGTCGTCTGACTCTTTAAAACTCCCCTGAGAAATAAAAGTAAGCGAAGTATACTGTTTTATTTACTTAAAAAGCATGATGTTCTTAAAATTACACATCTTATGTGCTTCTCAAAAGTTTTCTTTTGATTCTCGCGAGAACGTGATGACTTGGAAACCATTGGTACTATGAATTGTGGGTCAAAATTTACTGACGCCGAAAAAATTTATCGGATCAATGTGCAAACCTTTGTGACGTCACTCGATTATTTTTGATTGAGAGTGTACTGAGGTGAACTTTAGAGGTAACATTGACTGTATGTCGTATACATTGTTATTGTTTTGATTGTCTTGCTGATTCTCGTGAGAGTGTGAAGTGATAAAAATTGCCATGATTACAGGGAACTACTGGGACGATTAAAACAATGCATTACTGGTCCGATTTACTGACGTCAAAAAAATCCGTTGAATGAATGTGCAACTGGTCCGAATTTTCTATTAACACACGCCTTGCCGTTAGAGTTCGCTTCGCGCCGGCGCTGCGCGCCGGCGAGCTGCGCTCGCTATCAAATAAAAGAAACTCAAAACACACCAATATCGTAATGTTTTATTCCATCAACATTATGCATTTTACATTTTCTATAATCTGTCCCAAGCTATCGTACCGTTACATTTTTAATAAAAATACATTTATACAATAAAATGTTTTTTGGGTGAATCCTGCGGAATATGAAGGTGGCGACTTTGCAGAAAAAATACATAAGCCGATTTAGCGGGTAATGTATTTTTTGATCGCTACTTTCATAACCCACATGAATCATCAAATAAAATATTTTATTGTTTATATTTACATCTTTTTTAACAAAGTTATAAATTGATTGTAAAAAGTAAGTTTACTAAATTACTGTACAGTCCCTGAAACGTTCTACTTTCCCACTTGAACGGTGAGCGCACGGTGAGCGAACGGTGAACGAACGGTGAGTGAACGGTGAGCGCACGCTGAACGGAATTTGGTGAACGCTTTTGAACGGTGAACGGTGAGCGAACGCAGAGCGCAAACGGAGCGCAAACGCGAGCGCAAAGTGAACGGTGAACGAACGGTGAACGATATGTGAACGCTTTGTGAACGCAAGATGAACGATTTATTCGGAGTGCCTCGGGGGTTATCCTTACATTGTATTTCGTCGGTAATCAGAAAAAAAAGCTAGTGAACTAAATGTACAGTGCTGTTATCGTGAAAGCTGACAAAACAATCCTATCGTATCCAATATCCTACAAATAATATTTATCCTATTCTATCTTATACCATACCATTTATATTTAGGAATAACAGTTAAATAAAACCAAATTTAAGACAATAATAATTTTATCAACGAATAATCGAGTAATTTAATAATACAAATGTCTTATTAATACATAAAACCGAAAATCTTTAGAACGAGGTAACTTAAATATCTGTGCATCGGAAAAATTAAATCGTACGCGGAGTGTACACAATTACGTAGATAAACAAATTAGCGATTACATTTTTGTTTTCATTAGATATATGTATTATATCAAATAAAGCAGATAACGAATTTTTATTTATTGTTTAAACAAACATTTACATCAATTTTTTTTTCTAATCATATATTAATTAAATGAGTTTAACGGTCATCGGCTGATTCGTTCGGCGAAATATGTAAACACGATTCGGGAGGTTATTAGTACTTTTTAAATCATTTTAAAACCATCGCATTAATTGATAAATTGTTTGTATTTATTGCCTGACTTGTTAACCTATAAATTTACATGCATTCATAGTTAGTTTAGATTTCTTTAATTGACCTGTTCAGTGTATTGTCGAGCATGGATACATGTACGTTTGTGAACGGACATCGAAGGAATTATATGAATCGTGAAAAAAACCCACAAATACAACGCCCGTTTCTTATTTATAATTTTGTCTATTTATGTATGTGTCAAATCGTTCGTTGATTAAATTCTTCTGTTTTTAAACGACTGAAGTCTTTGAATGAATCAATTAATATTATTTGTGTAGTAATTTATCGCTGAGTGTATGAAGTTATTAAAAAACAACAACAAAGAACGGACCTGCTCAAGAATGTGTTCTTTAAATTCTACGGATTAAATTCTTATTAAAATGATGTTTCATGAGTAATAAAGGTTTCCCTTTACCTTTACGCACGGGTTTTTATAATCATTTTGCTGTGACTCGCAAAAACCGATCCTTTCATTTTGGAGTTCCGAATGAAAATGAATGAAAACGGACTGAACGATAAGTAAACGCTGAACGAACGGTGAACGTTTTGTGAACGCATAGTGAGCGCACGGTGAGCGCTTTATGAACGGTGAGCGCGAACGGAGCGGAGCGGAGAGGGCAAGTGAACGCACGGTGAACGCATGGTGAGCGCACGGTGAATGCACGGTGAGCGCTCTGTGAGCGCACGGTGAACGCACGAAAAAATGGGAAAGTAGAACGTTTTAGGGACTGTACATCAGCATGTTAGCTAAAAGAAACAGCCAAATCTTCCCCTATGGGAATCAATATCATGATGATTATTTCGTGCAGTCCGTGACTTTTCTTAGGTTTCTGTGGGTTTCGACAAATCGAAAAATGGGGGTTATGTAATTTTTCTGCAATGTCACCGCCTTCATATCTTGCATGAATCACCAACAAAAGCATTTTATTGTTTAAGTGAAAGTACAATCAAAATTAATGAAAGGGAAAATATCCTAAATATCTTCATTGACACATTATAATTTTCCACTCGGAAAAATTCACAAGATCGAAAAAAAACTCTTGCTGAAAATTTTTAGAGGAAATATTGACATTCAGAAGTCATTCAAAATACCTTGCACAATTTTTTGACGCTATCATATGGATACTTTCAATATTTGTTGCAATGCAAAATCCCCGTAGATATCATACTGTGAACTACGTAGAAACTTTTAATGCTGTTAACTCCAGAAATGTTTCAATTTTTTAAGTTTCATTTGCCAGTTTGTAACTACTACCGTAACGGATTTGTTCATCTGCCTCACCTATAATTTACTCCATTCTCTCTCTCTCTCTCTCTCTCTCTCTCTCTCTCTCTCTCTCTCTCT
>WFKH01002636.1:33347813-33365270 GCA_016163765.1 Magallana hongkongensis
GATTGCAAATAACTTTCAAACAATTAGACGAATCAATTAACTGTTTCTGTGCGTAAAGAGAAAGTGTTTTACAAATGAACTATGTGTTTAATGAACATGTATATACGTACACATTCGTACTGATATAACATTTTAACAACTAAAGAGATTTTTCTTCCTAGGAAATAGAACGCTTATTATGATATTTGCTAAATATTACATATTATAATATTACATACATTTCGAAAATGAATGATATACATAAGTAGTTACATGATATAATAAATAATTAATGCTTGTAATGTTCTTCCGTTTAAGAGATTTTATCAGGACTAAACAATTATACAGACCCGTCCCCTCTTTCTCTAAAATTTATAATTGATTTTCGACAAGATAAAAACTATGTCAATTGAGGAAATGTCTATTTTTTAAACAGATTTAATCGTCACACGATTTAAACAAAAAGAGAAATATTTAAACAAAACCACAGATGATCTCTGCGATTACGTTGTGTGATTGTTACTTTTTAATAAGTTGTTCATTAAAAGAGAACACGCACGAGTAATTTTACCAAAAATTATCAATCCCATACGTCTGGATTTGCGCTACATTTCCATCTGGTAAGTTGAATATAAAGTCATAATTTTGTGTGTGGCAATTATATTTCTTTCCCCTTTTTGTATATTTTATTGTGTAAATAATGATATTGAACATATCTTTAAGAAGGCTGGGTGGTCAACAAATTGACCATCAGATTTGCCTAGAATTAAGGTCTTCCGTTTCCAACGGAAGACCTTACTATTATTGTGCTTGTAAGATTATTCTTATTTTTCTTTTTTTTTTTCTTCCTAGACGCGAACTTTGAGGCTTCATATCTTGCTCATTTCTGAACGGTTTTTGCTCAAATTTTCAGGGCTCATAGACATTACAAAACACTATCTAAAACATTTCATTAACTTTAAAATTCCTCTTCCGTTAACGAGTTATCCCCCTTTTAAAAATTTTTAGGGCCTTTGGTTTCCAGACAAAGGCTCCGAGACTATGATAGCAGGGAATGGGAATCCAACGAATTTGAATAACAGAGACATTGAAGTTGTGCACATCGATTTTTGTTTTTGGATTACGTTTTTTATTTTGAAAAAGGTAGGGGGTCAAAAAATAGGATTCCAAAAAGTGCGAAAATTTAGACATATTTTGCTTTGTATCTTTTAAACGAAAAATATTTTGTTAAGACATGTAGAATAAAAGTTGTGCAGAATGTTAAGGGCTTTCATTTGACACCAATAAAAAAGGGCTGGCCCCTAATATTAAGGGCCAATAACGCTTGAAACTTTTTGCTTAAAAACTCAAAAACGGTTAGGATTTCGATATGGCTGTCGCTGGAAAAGTTGTTTGTTGGGATCTCATAAAGATCGTTACAATGTTATTTTGTTGGTGATTTGTGTTGTATGAGTGTAAAAAGCTGTACATGTTAACATGTACCTCGTTTAATTTGGCAAGTTAACGAAAGTCTATGTGCGTGCAACTGGCAGAAAGTTACCACAGAAAGTATGCTGGTTTATACAGGTAATTTTTTTTTAGAATAGATTTTTTTTTTAGGAGTTTATGTCAGTTTTGTTATGTTCTTATAGTGCACAACCCCTAAAACGAGAATCGGAAAACAAAACATTCTTCCTTTGTAGTAAAACACAAAGTACGGATTTAAAATAAAACTATGTATTACATTTGAGTTTTCATACTGCATGCATTTAAAATCTACCTTAAATCAGAGCTGTGTGTGTACCGTTACGTAAGCTATCCCGCACCCGCGGCCTTGGAAAATCGGTCACCATGGTCGCGACGGGGCTAACTAGCGGACAGCGGTTTTCTAATACACGAGAGTTGCGTCGCTCATATATGAGTTTATTTAGCCGCAAACTCTAGAATTGTTTTAGTTTATAAACCCGTAAATAAAATACAAGATCTGTTTTAATTTCTTCATGTTATAAGAGTTTGTCCATCTTGTTTTTATTTAATTAAACATTAGAGTGTAAATTAAGAAGTCGTTCTGAAAATTTATAAAGGCGATATTACTACAAATCGGAAACTTCGTCAGACTTAAATTAATGGTTGGTTTGTAAGTCTAAAATGTTTTTAAATCTGTACAAATATTGTTTTAAATCAACAAACAACCCACAATTATTAAACTTTTAAATGATGATCATCCCTCGCACATGGCCGAGGAGATCCCACGCGAGTGGACAGGTTTGTGTTCTTCTACATGTACCTTATCACGCGTGCATGTTTCAGACTTTTGTACGAACACAATTATTTTCTTTTATTATGATTTCAACTATGATATTGGTTTAAGATGTAAAGATAAATTTATTTTACACGTACAGTTGATTTAGCAATGATTAATACGATTGCGCACAAGGTATAGTTTATTATAATCAAAGTTCCATGTTTCATGTCTGCGGTAGGTGCTGGCACGATAAAGGGATGTCCTGAATTGAGGCATTCGGATTTTTTTTTATTGGTAAAAAGATAATCAGATTTGACGAAAATCATTTTTGGCGACTTCTTCTTATGTGTAACATTTTCACTTTCCCACCCGTTTGTTTATTCGGTCAGTCTGTGTTACTTCAATCGCAGCGTGCGACCGAAAATCTTGTGTCGCTTTAGCGCACACAGCTGAGAACATCTATAGACCCAGTCGGGTTATGTTTATGGCTGCAGATCATCAATTGTTATGTAATTAAGTAACAATGTATTGAAGGTTATCGAATATTATTGAGTATCGAAGTGTGCTTTCACTACAGGGGTCAATTGTTAAACAATAAGGCTATTATTCAAAGTCAATCATCTTCACATTATACATGTAGGTGCGAAATCGTAATCGGATAATGTTGCTAATAAATCAACCTGTTGAACACGCTAAACTTCTATAGATATGAACGGAATAATATATTATACTTAAAAGTTTTAAGTCAAAGGAAAATTGTTCTCGGATTAAGAAGTTATGAAATACGACTACATTCACTCATACATTCACGTGTCTTAGAGAGGAACGAACGACAACTTTGCATGGGAGATTGGACTACATTAATTATGCAACGCAGTCGGTCGCCATAGAAATCATCAAAGTACTGCAAGTGTCGACAGATTTCTTGTTTCTTTGAAATACATGTACCATGATATTTCACTACCAGAGTAAAGCTAGCCAGCACTAACTCCAACGCACTAACAAAAAATTAGTTAAAATTATCGACTATTTTTCAAGCGTTTTCGATCCCGATGTTAAACAACTGAAATTATTAGGCCGCCTTGCACCCAAACTAGGGCTTGTACTCATAAGGTGAGCCCGGATTCCTCGGGGACGGATGTACCCTCGAGGATTCCGGCGCCTAATTAGGCTCTAGTGACAACGATTTCCGGCGCCAGGGCGCGGAGTAGACCATAAGTGAACAGATTATTTCTGTAATGTAGCGTTCTAAACAAGGCGCCCTGCGCCCAAACTAGGACTTGTGCTCATTAGGTGAGCCCGGATTCCTCGGGGGACGGGTAATCCCTTGAGGATTCCAGCGCTAAATTAGGCATTAGTGACACCGATTTCCGGCGCCAGGGCGCGGAGTAGACCTTAAGTGAACAAATTATTTCTGTAATGTAGCGTTCTAAACAAGGCGCCCTCCAAACATTGAAAGTTCTTACTTCGCACAAAGATTGCTTATGACCTAAGTGTGTGTTATGATTTTGTTTTAATGTTATTTTGTGAAGTTCAAGGTCATTGGAAGAAATTTCATAAGTTTTGTCTGCTTGATACTGTTTTTAAGGAGAAACATTGGATATTGCTTTTTTATTTAAAGATTGCTGATGACCTGAGGATGTGTCATGAACTTGACCAGGGGTCAGTTGTGCAAGTTCAAGGTCGTTTGAAAAATAAATGCTTCTTTCTTGTCTGTGATATCTACATGTAATATACATGGAAATGATTAGAAGCTAAAATTTGACACAAAGATTGCTTGTGACATGTACTTAAATATGTCCCGACTTGAACTTTGATCATCTGTGCAAGTTCAGTGTCACTATAAGAAAAAGAAGCATCCATTATTTTCTAATAGATAAATACTTTAGTTATGATTTTGTTTTTCTTAGTGGGGAGGGGAGGAATTATTTGTGAGGTTGCTCACAGAACCGCCAGTTACTCCACTGAGAGCACTCTTCCCCTTTCTCGCAACCAAAATTCACCTTAAATTAACTTAAAGGAAATTGAATTTTGGGGCATTGTTCCCCCCTCCCCCAACACACATTTTAGTAGAAGGCAATATAAATTTTTATGGCAGAGTTAAAACAAATTATATTTAACAAAAAGTTAAAGCTGCCTCAAACCCTCCCCCCCTCCCCTTCCACTACCACGGATTAATTTTTTTCTTTTATTGGCTTGTTAATACATTTCGGATAAATTTGTTCCCCGAAGCAAAAACGATGCTGAGTGTTTGCAAGGCCAAACGTTATACGGAGAGTTGTCCTTCCCACTGAGCACCTCTCGTACAGCGCACCCTCAGGTTGGAGAAGCCGTCATCGTTTATTTTTGATTTTTTGAACTTACTTTTATCATATTGACAATCCTGTCTGATTAAAATCACTACCCTTAATTTTGCTTACACTCATCAGGGTCTGATAGGTATCGATAACAATTCATCTTCACATGACCTCTATATTTGCACACAACCTAAATATATATCTCATTTACAAAATACATGACTTTATCTGTTAATGAGAGGTGCAACTCTTCAATACTCAGTCTGAGGGTTACATAGAAAGCAGGATTGAAATAATTTACCTGTCTCCGTTTAACAAATTCCAATACATTTTCTAAAGCCCTGATTGGTCAGAATTTTAGGTGGGTGAAGATGACCCCCTATCAATACCTGTCAGACCCTGTAAGGAGAAGAGGGTGCTTTTAATCAGACTGATTGACAATCCTTTTCCGACAGGAAGCTGCAACGGAAGACCTCTTCGTTGCTTTGCAACGAGCTCGTCTCTAGTTTTAAGATATGATTTGTTTAGCTATGAATTATTATATAGTAAAGAAAAACTCCTTATATTTTACCTTTTAAATTTGGGTATTTTCCTATATTATTATACAGAGCTCTTCTTTTAAAGGAGATCAATACAGTATTAAAGTACCAACGACCATCGAACCCTTTTAAGATTATCATAACATTTGAAAATCAAGCTTATTCCATCAAGTCAATTTAAACAGTAAGTTTTATTTAAGAAAACGAACTTTGTCATGTTCTTTATTGCACATTATTATTACTAACGAAGTATCGTAAGTGTTCAACATATTGTTTTTGCAATGCATCAGATGATGTCATCAACAGTCTCGTTGTTAACGTTTACTATACCTTTTAATCAAGACCGGATACAGCAATGCCTTGACTTTCAGGTGATCTTTCACTAAGGCATAAATTAATTTTATTTATGGATATTGGTGGAACTTTTCACTCTGAAATTATCATGTCTACTTAAATGTACACATCGCTCTAGTTTTCTTTTGTCTCTCAAATCTCAAAATTCCATTAGAAAAAAGTGGAATTATTTTCACTTCTTCTAGAATTCTACCAAAATTTTATGGGCAAAATTGTACTCTGGGATAAATTGTCTCATGTCTTAACACAAAAACTCCATGAAATTGATAAAAATTTTGGAAAAAGGCCTGGGGAATAATCCTTTCTACATTCAACCTTGTTATTGGTTATAACGCTTTAATTTGCAGTAGAATACAGGTCTAGTTATAGAACGATAACCCCAATGGAGAAACAAGTTGGATCAATCGTCACTTCCGTATTACTTGCACTGACCTTCGGATGTTGGCTTACTGCCATGGTCGCACCTGGATGGTTTTTGTTTGAATTCAAGACATCATCATCTTCATTTTCCTTAACCGTAAGTTCTATATCCCCTACCACTCTTCAGAAATACCCTCTCCTAAAAAATCCACCCCTTAATATAAAAAAAAAGAAAATAGTCTAATGTCAATGAATGTAGAAAGTGAATTCAAAATTAGAATAGTGTTATTTTTTTTTTTACAAATCTTGTTCGAAAGTACATAAAAAATAAACTATTGCTTTGAAGAAAAAAGTGTTTAATTTTTACTTTTGGCTTTGATTTTATTTATAGAATGCTTCCTTGGGACAATCGTCTGAAATGAACTTCATGGTAACTGCATGTACATAGTTGTAGCATTTTTTTTAAAAAAGTTAAAGTGAAATTAATAATAGATCAGTAATACCACACTTTTTTTCCTCTTGTTTGTTCCCTTATTCTTTCTCTCTCTCTTTCTCTCTTTCTCTCTCTCTCTCTCTGTCCATATCAATCATTCATTAATCTTAAATGAACAAATAAAGTTTAACATAGATAGTAATTGCCGCTGTTTAGTCATTTCTTTATCATAACAGTAATATGATCGTACTTTGTTACCTGTTATCATTTTTGTCTTTTACGTAAAAATAGAAAATACATTCTATTAAAAAATAGTTCTTTTAATCTGATCGAAAAGTCACTAACGAAAGGTTCTGTTACTCATTTTATTTTAACATATTTTTCATTTTTCATTGAATGTAAAATTGTTTGCCTTTTACTTGTTTACACGGAATTCGCGAGGAAATGAAAGAACCAACCTTGACTACCTAGCTTACGTTAATTTCTCTAACAAAGTCATATTTGCATCGTGAAACAAAATACCCCGGCGTGTTATAATTGCGATTTTTGCGTGTTAATAATAATACACGCAAATAACCACGCTTCACAATTATGATCTCTAAATTCGTTGATATATCTTTACTTTGCAAGATTACAGCAGAAGTTGATATGGGTCTTTTCTTCATCCACGTTTGCATCAACGACGTCTGTGAACAGATCGACTATGAGAAGCTGAAATCAATGCAAACACACCAAGCAATGCGTAATTTATCAAGCAACTCGCAAACAAACTCAAAGAAAAATACATAAGACTTAGTTATCTTTCCTAATGATAATAATATTAATTCAATCAAAATGCATAAATTCCCGTTTTATTTAATAGTGAAATCATCATTTATCCGAATAATGTATTCAAAATTATGTCCTTTTTATTTTTTTTAAATCAATTAAATAGTGTTTTATCTCTTTCAAAGAATAATAAATCTATGTATACAGGAATTGCCTTTTTTTTCTTTACAGCGGAGTTAATAGAACTTCAAGTGGAGAGTGTACTCGCTCTCGCTCTGTGCACAATAAGCGGTCTGTTGGTGATGATTCCAGCTCGGTCCAAGTCAATTAAATATCGTGTTGCTTCGAGTCTGATGTCCACTGCAGGTAATACACTTAAATACGTTTATTTATATTTTCTAATTTTGAAAAAGTGAAGATCTTTACGTTTATATTTGCCATACAAAAATACTGAGAGTGTGCAAAAATTATGTCATCTTTCCTTTTTCTTGGTTTCTTTTTTTTTACGGCAATACAGCCTTGTACTGTATATTCATATGACTTTCTCTCTGACAAATAAACCGATACATATTGTGTTTCATATAGTGTCGTTCCTAATTCACTTTAATCCTTAGATAAAATTAGCAATTTTTGTTTCAGAAATAAAATGTCTCAGAAACGACACTAATCAATTTATGCATATATGTATGAACCACTTAAATTGCTCTTAAAGAGGTACTTTTAAAATTGGATTTGATACTAACACAGTTTTTAGCTCACCTGAGCCAAAGGCTCAAGTGAGCTTTTATGATCAAAATCTGCCCGTTGTCTGTCGTCGTTGGCGTTGGCGTCGTTGTCGTAAACTTTTCACAGTTTCATCTTCTTCTCCAGAACCACTGGTCCAATTTCAACCAAACTTGGCACAAAGTATCATTGGGTAAAGGGGATTCAAGTTTGTTCAAAAGAAGGGCCACACCCTCTTTAAAGGGGAGATAATTTAGAATTATTGAAAATTTGTTGGTATTTTTCAAAAACCATTTGGCCAGAAAAGCTGAAACTTGTGTGGAAGCATCTTCAGGAAGTGTACATTCAAGTTTGTTGAAATCATGGTCCCCTGGGGTAGGGTAGGGCAACAATGGGGGATGAATTTTTACATAGGATTACATATAAAAAATCTTTAAAAATCTTCTTCTCAAAAACTATTTGGCCAGAAAAGCTGAAACTTGCTTGGAAACATCCTCAGGTAGGTAGATTCAAGTTTCTTCAAATCATGGTCCCCGGTGGTAGGATGGGACCACAATGGGGGGGGGGGGGGGGGAAATTTTATATAGGAAATTACTGAGAAAAAATCTTTAAAATTTTTCTTCGCTAAAACCAAGTGGCCAGAAAAGCTGTAACTTGTGGGAAACATCCTCAGGTAGTTTAGAATCAAGTTTGTTAAAATCATGATCCCGGGGGATACGGTTGAGCCACAAAATGGGGGGGGGGGTATACAATTTTTTTTTTTACATAGGAATATACATAGAGAAAAACCTTTAAAAATCCTCTGGAAAAGCATTCAGCCCCAAATGCTGAAACTTGTGTAAAAGCACAGGTTGTGCAGATTAAAGTTTGATCAAATCATGGTTCCCTGAAGAAGGTTGGGGCCACAAAAGGGGGGGGGGGTGTTAAAATAGGAATACAGAAAAATCTTCTCACAAATACTGAAACATCAAAAGGGGCTTGACTTTTAACATAAAAATATGTGGATAGAAATAGGAAGATTTTTTAACTTTTTGTGCAAGATCTACTCCACCAAATTGTCAATATATTTTGAATTAGATACTGTAATACTGATTTGATCAGAGTTATTACTATTGTTCCTTAGGTGAGCAATGTGGCCCCTGAACCTCTTGTTAAATTAACATTTAACCTCTTCGTTTTAGTGATCTTTGAATCCATTCTGATCTATCGAATGACATCAGCGAATATAAAGGTTTATGATGCCTGGGATAAAGTAAAAGAAATGAAAACAGATCTCGCTGACACGTCCATGGAGATGAAGTTTCCATACTCCATACTGATCGCTGGGTTTGGAGCTCTGCTAGGAGTTATGGGATGTGTATCAAGCGCTGGCATGTACAGGAAGTCACGTGATTGTGCAGAGCAGGGCCAAGTTATGAATGTGTTTCACGCAGCTCCAGCAACTGGTTATACAGTTCTGAAGGAAACATAGTAACTCTCCCGTAAATTAGCGAAGATGACGAAATTATGACGTATTTGCTCGAATAGATTATTATACCACTTAACATAGATTTTTTAAGCGTAAAAAGTGTCTTGTACAATGTATACTAACCAATGCTTCCTTTTTATATCTTAGACTTCTAAACGTAAATTGTGCCTCGTATATTAACCAATTCTTTTTTTTATAAACTGTGATCTATCTATAAATAGAACTAGGTCATATTTTAATATTTTTTCTCCAAGTAAAACGTTTCGCTATCCATAGCATGGAATTGTATTTTATAGTCTAGAGCTCTTAACAAAAAAGTGCCCTGCATTACCAATGCCTCTACTTCTGTTATAAACGATTATCTACCTATAATAAGAACAAGGTCTAGTTTTCCTGTTCGTTGTCCGTATTTCGAAATGAGTGAATAATGCCTCCTGTTTGGTAGGTAAGATATAAGGGTGTCATACATGCGTTTGACCACCATATCGTAGTAGAAACATCAAATGGTTCAAGTTGGTCATGTCCAATCTTATTTTTTTAAATTATTCATTCAGGTTTGTTTGTTTGTTTGTTGTTTTTTTGTTTTTTTTTAAATACAATTTTCCAAAATCATAAAAGGTGTACAGTAAAAGTGTGGAGACGTCGATCAGTAATGAATCATCTTTACAAACAAAACCACCGAAAAAATAACTATAAGATATTGTGTCTTCTTGTACACTTTTTAAAGTCATCTGCTGACTGTCTTGAAAAAGTATTCATATTCGATCTTCTATAAACTGATCTAGTACTTAGGCTAATAAAAATTAAGTCAGTAGTTATCTTTCTTTTCCACTAAAAAAGAAGAAGAAAATTACCTTAAAGGAGGGTGACTTTAGTTTTCTAGTAAAATACAATGTATATATACCTTTTATGATTTTTTTCCATATCACTTATTAAATTGAACATTTTTTGAACATTAATAAGCATCGAAGTGCAGATAATAACGATGTCTTATATATTCATATAGTGAATTTACCTGTTTTTTGAGAACCAGAAAAACCTAACCTAAAAAGAACCAGATGGTAGATTTTCTTGAAACTTCGCATAAACTAGAGTTAGTGTAAATTACATATGGTTAAAAAATAAAGAATTTTGCCATTGTAGTTTTGTTTTGATAAAACCGCCAAATCGGCCTTCTTAAATCCCAAAATCATATATCTTTTATCATAAAGCCTTTTTTTATTATTCACTCACAAATTTTTACCATGACATATGCTAAATGTGGGTATTTTGAATTGTAAATTACTATATATTGAATAGTAGTATATCATTTGAGTTTTTTTGTTCAATAAATTTTTGAGAGGGTTCACAAGTGTTATGAATGAAATGTGGTGATAACGAACAGTATTCAAAATCAAAAGTCCAAAGGGAAAATACAAAACAGGAGCAGAGCAAACATGGACCTCTAAAAAAATTAGAGGTAAGATCAGGTGCCATGGAGGAGTGAGCATCCTCTGCTGACCGATCACATCCGCCGTGTGCTCTTTGTCGTAGTTGGGAAAACGGAAAAATCCGTAAACAATTCGGTGAATAAAAATGGTCTAACAATATGTATGAAAAACGTCAGTCAGCATCTTGTTTTATCAACTTGTTTGTCAGTGGCTTGCCTCGTTTTAGAAATTAATCATACATAGAGCATACCCTAGCGTATCGAATCAACTGAGAGACAGTTTGAACATACATCTACACATGAACTAGCTTGAGACAATTACATATACAAGTACAAGTACAAGACTAGTATTATCGGATTTCTAACCCCTCTCCCACCCGGCAGTTGGTAGCTCCAGTAATAAATTGTATATTTACAATGTAATTTAAATACTACTTAATACAATGAAAAACTAATAAATAATGCAATACATGTATATGAACATCTATTGCAGACTAAGGTTTATATGAGAACTTAAGAGAAGAAAACTTGCTGTGGTCTATGCGTTTAGAGGTATATCTTCCTTTTTTGTCTGTTCCCTAATGCTAAGACGTAGAGTGATTCAACTAAAAACCTATCAAATTCAATTAGTAGTCAATATGCTATTTCGGATGTAGAGTTGCATTTTATATTATATGTTTTACGAGTTTTTTACTATTTACAGTGACAAATCTACTATTTTTGTTGTAAAATCTAAAATAGATTTTCTGACAAATTGTCTTCATCAGGGGTGCTACATGTAATGTCAACTTTATAAAACATAGACGGGTCTTTGTAGGACAGTTATACATACATGCTATTCCATGTTATGGTAAAGTTATTTCTTAGCTCTTCTTTCTAACATACATGTAACACGCCAATCTTCTAAGGCATACAAGTAGTTGGGTTTTTTTGTTGTTGTTGTTTTTATTTTTATTTTTTTTTTAAGATACACTTAAAGGACTTTAAGCAGATTGTCCTTTTTTAATATGTGGCCAAGGGGAAAAAACTGGAGTTACGCAAGATCTATCAAAAACCGGACAGGTCTCATTTTTCATACCATTATCTTTACGTGCAATCTGAACAGTCTCCTTTTATTTTATAATTCATTATGAAATCTGATTAACAATCATCACCAACCAAAAAAAAAAGGGAAGCACTACTTTTTAAACCATGACATTGGATGTCTGGTACATATAATTATGCAGATATGATAACATCAAATCATTGAAGTGTTCGTTATTTGTTACAAGGGTGGTGTTTCCCATAACAGGGAAATTCCCACTGGAAAACCACAGAAACGAAGAGCATGTTCATAAATCTAATTTCTATGTATTTATCAATACATTCAGACATGTCATTAAAAAGAAGGTAATAAGTAATTTCTTAGATATAATCAATTGTTAACATTTAATTAAAGTGGCTAGTACGATAACTTAAATGTAAAACAACAAGAGGCCTTAAAGCTATATTGCTTACCTGAGTATCCATCAAGTTTTTTTTTTCGTTTTTTTTTTTTATATATTTTTCAACAAAGATATGCAGTCGGTAATTACCATTACTAAACTAGTTTTCGGTTAAGATATGTTAGAAAAGTGTATTCGTATCGCAAGCTACATGAAATTTGAAATATATGTATTTGAATAAAAACAAATAAGGGCATTCAGAAGTTGGAGTATTATTTGCTTTTCACTATTCAAATAGCGGATAGTATTATCTGGTCGGTTCACTATTCAAATTCCCGTAAGTATGCCAATAAACATAAATTCAAAATCCACATCAGCTGCCTTTTTTAATCGAAACAAACAGTGATGAAGAAAAAAATGTCACTATCTGTAATGACCTTACAATAATTACCTGACCTTGCGAGAAGGTAAAAATACATCAAATACTGTTGCAATGAGAATAGTATTCACGTTGCTGGCCAACACCCATGTATCCCATAGTTGGACCTTCATATTTGGTGAAGATGGGGCCCTGGGGAACACCAGTCGACCCTCAAAAGGAATTGAGTTTACACGACCATTTACGCTACGTATAACTGAATTATGCGAAATGTCCCTATTTTCCTCAGGCTAGCTATGCCTGTTAATGGTCTTGTTAACCCAATTTCTTTTGAAGGTCGACTTGACTTTCTTGGGACCCAATCCTCACCAAATAGAAGGCTTAAATATAGGATGCAGTTTGTTAACCATCCCCTTGAACAATGCAGCATTTTAAAATATTTAACCAAAAAATAGCTTTTGAAAAAAATTGGAGAGGTAAAAAATGTAAAACCCCAAGCCGTATTCGAACTCATGACTTACAGATTCGTAGTAAACCCTCTAAGCCACTGCGCTACGCTGTAAGACGACAATATTAGGAAAGAAACTACTCTATAATTACACTTCATTTCATTGTTTATTTCGATAAACAATACGCCACAACATGGAGGTGTCCCATACCACCTTAATTATATTAGATTTCTCATCATTTTGTTCTTTGTTCATTTGCTGTTGGATCAATACCGTGCTTCACAAAATGATAATGGAAAATGCAATTAATAGAGGCATCGACATTAATATGAGTCCCTTTTCACTAATTGAATTGAACGTGATCATTGACAAGATAAAAATATTGCCTATCGATGACGTTTCTGTTCTTCAAAATCCTTCACACACCCGATGTAACAAAAACAAATGCCAAAGATAGCCGCTGATATTGTGTGTGATTATTCTTGTTTAAAAAGTTTTTCAATAGAAAAAGATGATTTTGGTGTTTTAACCAATGCATCAAAAATGCAAACCCATCCTTGTAGATTTGCACTACAACATTTTCCATCTGTTCAGTCTAGATTTGTTGTTTAAACGCTAGAGACACTCCCATGGTCGAATTTAAATCTCTTATCATTAAATTTATTGTACCTAATTATCGACACAATAAAACTATGCTAATTGAATAAGTCTCTGTTTATAAAAACATATTAAAACCCCGTTGAAAAATTAATAAAATATAAACGCTGATGAACTATGTATTATTATGTAATTCCCTTTAAAAAACTTCCTCAAAAGGGATTGCGCATGATGGAATTTGAATGTCATGAACATAAACATTTAAACCGGTCTTTCTTTATTTGCACAACACTTTTACATCTAATAAGTTGAATAAGGCGTCTTTGATGGTTTTGTCCGTTAAAAATACATTTTTTTACTTTTTTCTCTCACTTAATCTGTATTTGAACAGACGATGCATTTTTGTTACAGTGACAATGACATTTTGAAAATCAGTCTTAGTCAATAAAGTTATCTATAACAGGTTATATTTTAGAGATTATACATGTACTTTATTGGGTTCATTTTCGCACATGTTTATTACAATAACTAATGAACGGTTTATGGTAAATTCACGTTGCACGTACTTGTAGCTAATATTAGGGTCACTGATATACATTAGCATGTACATGTATAAAGAAATTGCTATACATTTTATTCCATTAATGGCAATCAAAGAGTAAACCATATACTGTCTGGGGCAAAGTATTACAAAATGGCGTAATGTTTATATTGGGGATAAAAGTACAGAAACATAACAAGCTTAATTTCTATAAGGAACTTAAAAATAAAAAAAATAACTACTAACGATTTAATATCTGCTATATGTTCTTTAAATCTAATGACATGTTGGATGAGATTGGGAAATGCTAAAATAATCGGACAAGGTCGTTTGTTTTTTACTTTCGTTTTAACGCCCAAACAAATTACCATTTGTGACAAAATACTTATTGCACGTGTCTGTAGTACTTGTGAAGCAGATAATATTGCAATGCACATTCAACTCAGTATTCTGACTTCAAAGGAAATACAAGCTTTTATTAAACTGAACAAGATTTTTTTCAAAATATTTTTGTCAACTCTTCACTCTAAATGTTTCTGCTTTGTTTGATTATAAAATGATGAAATAAAACACACTGCTGAATAGAAGTTGGTCTTTAAATGACAAAATGATGATTATCTTTATCATATATAAATATATATACAACATGAAAAATAATATAAAACTTTAACATAGTTAAAAAGTATCCACTGTAATCAAAGGTCAATATCCCATGTCCCCTATGGTTTTAATGTTTGTCACCTATTCCATCGCCATACGTTATGCATGTACTCAATTTATGGTTTTGTAATGGTTATGATATCTTTTCATTTTTTTTAGTTTTTTCAGCAAGAACAAAATACTCAGAAGTGGATAAAACGCCTGAGTATCCAGGTTTTGTTAAGCTTTTCTTTGCGATTTTGTAATATAATTGTAGAATACAATTATGTCGAAGAATCCTGGAACAATACTGGTTTTGACTTGTTCAGTGATAGCCTTTGTCTTTTGGCTTTCATCTATGGTTATGCCCGGTTGGATACGTGAAAGTAGGAATGATACTTATACAAATGTAAGTGTGTTTACCATTTTACTATTTCATATCTTAATTACTTGTATAATATAATGTTATAAGTATAAATGAATAACTTACTTTCTCCGTACAGTGAAAATGTTATAAGTTTTTTGTAGCGCTTTACAAAACATGGATATTTAGGTGAAAGTAGTTTTCAGAGAGATTTGATGGTTCAAAAGAATTAATAAAACCTCAAAATATCTTTTACTTCAAAACCTGATACGAGCTCCCGGGTCACATCTAATTGAGTAAATGGAGCGAATCCACACTATATTGTTTTAAAATGAACAAGGTCTACGAAGGATCTTGCAGTCTATCGAAGTATTATAAAATTATGGAATTAAAATAGAGCACATAATAGGAATGTAGCTAGGAGAGCGCAGCAGAGGTTTTTTTTATTTTTTTTTTTTAAGAAATGTACGCATCAGCTTTGTATTCGAAGGGGAGAGTTTACGGTAAAGTTGTGCATTACATGAAACGGCTGTTCTATTTAAAACAATTGGTGCATTTTGCATTAAAGAATTCAACACATGCAATCAATCTCTGTACATCAAATTCTTATTTTTTTTTCAAAAATACTATTTGAAATGGCGCTGTGGCGTTGTCGTTGTCAAACTAATGAGTTTAAGAGTTTGGATCACATTTTACATTGTACAAATTCTGTCTTGAACTGTGACAACAAGCGATAAAAAGAGAAAATATTTCTAATGCACACAAAAAATGTTATTTTAAGCATATGAAAAACATATACGAATTCGCAAGGGGTCGGGGTGGTTTGGAAATCTAACACAGAGGTGGGAGACTCTTTTCCATAATCTTTGCCTTTAAAGTCAAATGAAAAAAAATATTTTAGAGAGAATCCATAAATTGCAGAAACGGCATTCTTTCAGCAGTATTTTAATTATCTCCATCTTCACATTCTGCTCATCGCAAGGAATCAAATCGTCTTTTGCGACGTTTCCATGAAAACAACGTTTGAGGATTATTCGCACATCCACTATACAGTCTAGATTAATCTCTGACAGAAAATGCGAGAAATGACCGACACCCTAATATTTTGTAAAAATAAATTCTAAAGTCCAAAGACTCTTAGGTGAATCTAAAATTCGCGCACATTACTGCTTATTAACATGCTAAAGCAATGGCAGATTGACATTTGATTTCAGACTTAAACTGATATGTAATAAATTATTTTAGAATAATTGGAATATAAAAAAAATCAAAATTTAATAGTATTCCAACCTACAGCATTATTAGAGCATTCACACGCATTTGTGTATCGGTTGCTTTGATGCCGACAATTCACAAAGCCTCGATGATAAGCGATTGAATTCAGTGAGCGGTCGATGTAAAGAAGACTGATACGCATTAAAGTTGTATTAAAAATTCACAACTAGTTTCTCATATTGTATTAAATTGATTCATTAATCATAATGATCCATGTTTTAGTATGCATTGATGCTCTGCAATTCCAAACACAATATAATCTATTTTCAATGTCAATAGAATTTGAATGATAATACCATGAATTCACTATTGCATGCCCTTTCAGAATATCACTGAACCCTTTTTCAGAGTTGTGGAAACTTCATGTAAACATTGAAAAGACTCTGTGGAAACTTCATGTAAACAATGAAAAGACTAAAGTATTAATTATTTCAAAAGGTCGCATTCCAAAAAGATTTTTTTATACAGAGATGTACCTCTTGAAATTGTAAACGAGTTTAAATATCTGGGTGTTATTTTGTCTCGTAGTAGATCGTTTAAAAGAACGAAAAAGCATTTAACTGAGCAAGCCTCAACTGTTTTCGATGGATTAATTAGAAAAATAAGATATTTTAACTTACCAATCGACAGTCAAAAACAAATGACCCCCCTAATGTCCTTTCTCTATCCCCCCCCCCCCCCCCCCCCCTCGGGCGTAATGGTACAAACAATATTGGGCGTTCAAGTATATTCCAAGTGTCTTTTCCATAAATAAATGTTCGATATTCTTTGATTTTTTTTCGATTATTTTCTGTAATGAACTTTCAATCTTGTAAAACTCCCGACTCTCGGGTATAGTTGTTTTAATTTGAATAAACTTCAATAATCTACCATGGATACAGATATTGTGTTTATCTTTTAGATTATACTGGTTATTAAATTTTTGGAATTTTTCGAATCTTTTACAACGCAGTTTAAAACTCTTGACTAAAAATGAAGCTTCATAATGAAACATTATACATCCACTGAATGGGTTTGAATGTATTGAAATGAGGTGCATTTCTTCACGGGGAGAGCGTGGTGTTGAAGGGGATTTCCTTTTAAAATTCCCCAGAAACGATAGGAGTATCATCACATGTATGGGAACAAGATTCTGCAAAAACCATATCATGCAGCTGTAATTGTGTTAAGAGAGAGAGAGAGAGAGAGAGAGAGAGAGAGAGAGAGAGAGAGAGA
>WFKH01002636.1:33366069-33391051 GCA_016163765.1 Magallana hongkongensis
AGGTATCGCAGTTTATACTGAAATAGCTAGTGCACGCATTACAGATGTTTCATCCACCTCTAAATTTATTGCTGGAAATATAGCGCGAGATCACTGTGACGTCATACGTTAAATTCCATAATCATTTGTTTACGTATCTCAACTCAATACGATGGAATGAAAGCATGTAAAAATCTCTTGGGTATCACCAAAGCTTGTGCGGTACTCAAAACATGTCTTCAAACCTCAAGGCACCGTAAATTACGAGTTAAATGTCAGCCATTTTTGGCATAGCCCCACGGGTGAAAACATAAGAGAGCATTATGGGACCTAGACAAATTTTTTTTCTTGATGAATATGTAGGTTTAGCTCGTTCTTTTTCCCACGGGCACTAGTTCTTAGAGCTCGCTTCGCTCGCTATTAATATAGCAAACCATAATACTTATATGTAAAAAGTTAAAATCATTGTATAGTTCAATGAATACCCACTTTCATTCATGCTAAACGTGCTTTAAACGAACCTGGTCTAGTCATTCAGTACACATATTTTTCACCAAAGCTTCTCCTCCTTAATTAATGGAAAAATGGATGTTTAAATGTTTTAAAAAAGATTTCAAATATGAGTTTCCATAGAAACATTGACATTTGATACTCTTTTATTCTAAATGCCATATTTTTGTTGTAATCATTTCAGCAAGAATCCAACTTGACAAAACTGGTGCATTTGGTATGTACTTTCTTATTATTTTGATACAAAAGGTTAATAAGACATCGCTGCTTTTGCATTACAAGTATGAAAAAAAATCTAAGAAGAGAATGATATCAGAAAATATTGATGCAGTTTATTTGGCTTATAATGTAGTCATACATACTTTAATAACGTCTGGAGACCGTTTTACTTTTTTCCGTTTGTTTTAAAAATATTTTTATTGCTTAACGCTTTGTCATAAAAATGAGGTATGTAAATCGCTATGCTGTTTAGTTCTTGATAAAAATAACTTTTTTTTTCATTGCCGAATTTTATCTCAAAACAAATAATGTACGTTGGGTAACCTTAAAATGGTAAATTCGGTAATCTTATACTAATTACTCCATTCTTTACTTTCGCCGTTACATGTACCTAGTTTTAATATCATCCTGGGCTTTTATAAAACTGTTTTTTGTTATCAAGAGGTCACGTTTCCATTCCTTGAACGCAAAAGAATGGATATAAACAATGACCAATTCATTGATAATTATTAGTCTTCATGATTATAATTACCCAAAAGAGATGTTACATTTATCGTTTAAGGTAACATCAATATTTAGAGAATTACCTTTGAAACATTTCTAAGCTCAACTTTGGTGACAATTTTCTAGTTGTCGAAATTTGCCTCCGTATGTACGTCATATACTAAGTCATACCTTCCCATCCCCCAAAAAGTAAATTTTAAGAAATCGTTAAACATTTTTGCATTCTGAATATCTAGATGTCTGACTTACGTAGAATAACAGCTATGAAATATTTGATCTTAAGTATATATGTTACATGGTTTAATATGTATGTGCCTGGAGTTTTGTGTGTTTGCAAATTTTTTACAATATGAGAAATGATTTTATGACGTATAATGCATATGCAAATTACTTGGGTAATCATAATATGAAAAGTAATTGGCCCTTTTTGTAATCGAATTTTGCCGACTACAGTTGATTCCATATGCAGCATTCGTAAATTTCACTATTTGCGCACACATTAGGCTTTGAATTGCAATGTTTACTCTGCAGCGTTTGCTTCAATCAAATATTTAATTACATAATAAGTCTTAAAATCTATATTTTGATGCATTTTCCTTGTGATGCAAATGTTTTTTTTGTACAGTTATATAATGCTTAAAATCATATTTTTTTGTTTAATTAGGCATTTTACTCGGAAGTACAATTCATATTTGACTATATCGTTAATGCATTCATTGTGTGATATTTCGGAAAACAATAAAACATTCTATTTAGAAGAGCGCGACTAATCCTTTTTTAGCATGATGGACTCAAGACATTATATACATTTAAAAAAAAACATCCCATGTTGATGACTGTTCCGTATTGCATGTCAATCATTTCTCTTAAAAGGAATACTTTTTCATAACTCATAAGATGCTTACCTTTTGTATAATAGTTTTAATTAATAGCTTATAATTATAAATTACTTACACCACATCTGTATCTAAATTCCAACTTTGTTCCCGACCCTTGCCTTTGTCTATTGCGTCCTTGTCTATTGTTCCTATCCATTAATATGTTTTTTCTATAATATATACCAATTTTCTTTATTATTTTTGATTAATAGTGCCAACTAGGTCTTCTTAAAACTCCCGAATCTCTTATGTTTGGTCCAATTTGTTTATGTTTGCTCGAACAACTTAATGTCTTTATTGCCTTTTATAAATCATAATCAATGCAACAATCAATTTCTTGAAATCATATCGTGGGATACCTTTGAATCATATTACAAACAATGTAAGGTAACATTGTCATGTAAACTTCATTCAAAAGGTGCAAGAAGAGCATTCTTAACTTTTAAAGCACACAATCTGAAAAGAAAGATATTCATTTTGTTATGTCTTTCGAATTTTAAAATTTTGAATGAAATTTGTAAACACGATCACAAGTTAAAGTAGTTTTAAATATGAGAGAGAGAGAGAGAGAGAGAGAGAGAGAGAGAGAGAGAGAGAGAGAGAGAGAGAGAGATTACGTGAAAATTAGGTTCCATGGATACCAATGATGATATAATTTCTTCTTACCTTTTTCATGAAAAAAAAAATTGTTTGTTTCGTAAAACAGGTTGCAATGTGTTTTAAATGCATTTCACATTACGTTTGGATTTTAATCGAGAGTATCAAGTTACACAAATTATGTAATGTGAACAATAATTTTAGAGCTGCGGCAGACAATAGAAATGGGGACAAAAAGTGGAGAAATTCTGTGTTTTGTATTTGTGGCAGTTGGATTTGGGTTTTGGGTTACTGCGATGGCAACGCCTGGGTGGTTTTTGTTTCATATAACGCTAGACAGTTCGTCTTTCAAGGTAAGCTGGTTAAAATTCACCTTAATTACTGATTATTGATTAATTATTAATGCTGCTAGAATCCTTTGGTTTGTTGTTGTAAATGAAAAATACGTAGTATGTTCAATGAAATTGAAAACGTTGAGGAGGTTTCTGGTAAATAATGACAAGATTTATTTTATGCGATTAACTATAGGATTCTAGCAGCAATATTTATAAACATGAACTTATTGCCGATCGAATTATTGTATCATACATACAAATAAACTTCGGGGTACACTTTTTGATTTTTTGTTAAGGTACAAAAATGATCTATTTTTAACTGTCACGTGATACCATGGCACGGCAGCTTTAAAGATCGACTTGATTCCGAAGTAAAAACATAATATCTTGTTGAATACATTCAATTGATATTAATATTCAGCACTGATTTCATAAAAATGAACAATTTTTAAAATGACCATAATATCGGCGATCATGAAACTCTGAGTTGCCTTAACCTACCCGCGTGGGCATCTTTTCAGAGGATACAATCATATGCCACATCAGAACTTCATAATTATTCTCTTGTATTTATTTTCAGTGTAACTGAACGCTAATAGTTAATTAAAAAGATGAAATAAACAATCATTAAATGAAAAAATGTTTTATAGGCATGGTCAAAGAAAAACTGTAATTATTTCTTGGGTAGTTTTTCTAACAGGTTGATTTCATATCGTTAACTATTTTGATAAACATCTAACTTATGTATCACTCTTTTTTTTTTTTTTTAGAAACTCTTTCCTGGAGTCACAGGAATATCAACTACATTGATCAATTTAAAAGTATGTTAATATTTTTATGACAATGTTTATCTAGTATAGTTTTGAATTAGAGATACATTGTATCATAATAATCATTATTAAGTTTATTTTTTTTTAATTTGTAATAATAATTACTATCCTATTTATTCGGTAAACATTACTTTTTATAAATTAAACATAATAGCTAAATTTAAATCTATCATTAACCTTACTTCTTGGACTGTAAATGAATTAATTTTGAAAAAGACATCAATTGATTTACATGCGGTTAAACAACAAAATAACGATTCATGACAAAATCACTTATATAAAGGACGCAATGTACTGCATGTTGCTCGTTTATTTTGATATTTAAGCACTTAAAAATAAAAATGTCTTCCTAGTTATACAATTTAACTTATATAGGATAGTGCGAAAATTTAAAAGTAACGCAAAAAGGATTCATTTGTTTTGCACGTGCTTCATATCATGACATAGAAAAGTTATTTTATATGAAATAAATGAAGTTTTAGCCAATTCAGTGACAAAGAATTATTTTTATCAAAATGCTTATTCAAAATATTACAAGATGAATGTAATTGTAACGATTTGTTTTTATGTTCTTCCATGCAATTTCACGAGTGCAAATGCTGAAAAAACTTAACTAATTCATTAAAATTGCAATAAAAAATGAAAAAAAAAATCATTCAAACAAATAACGATATAAGTAAACATAGAAGTATATAAAACACACTCTATTAAATAATGGATGAAATAAATTGTTATTATGTATAAGATACAAAGAAACTAAAAATTCTTGTATTAGAGTTATGTTAACATACATAATGGATGAAAAAATTGTTATTATATATACGATACAAATAAACTGAAAATGTTTGTGTATATGTGACTGATAACTGATCGTAAATGTTAAAAAAATAAAACATCAAGACAAATGTTTTTATAGCGACGGCTACCATAGATTTTTTCATTTTATAAATTTTCAGTAAAACAGTGTTTGTAAAACTGCTTACATGTGTATGTTTGAATATATTTGTTTGTGTTTCAAGATTACACTAAGAGAAGAATGGGGCATTTTTCACATCAACACTTGCGTAGCTGATATCTGCACGAGTGTTTCCACTCACTTGCTGGAAAGCCTGAAAACAGGACAATCAACGCACCTACGTAACACATTTTTCTTGTTGCTAACATCCCTATTTCAGGATCAGAAATTATCACTGAGAGTCATTTGTCAAAAACGTATTAATTGTAAACTGCTTTTCATATTAATATTTAGGTTGGATCAGAATAGGGAAACAATCCTTAATTTCATTTTGAGTTCATTTGCAATTGATGATGGGGTTTTTAAACTATGTACTTATTCTGACTAACGACTATGATACCCTATTATTCTGGGGCCAGGAAGTTTAAGATCTAGATTAAGTTCAATCTTATTTTGATTATGTATAAAATAATTTCCACCATGTTTGATCTTCAAAGCTGTTTCCAGCGATATATTTAACTTTTCAACCATTACTACTCACTGTATGTGCTTTTTTTAGAATAAACTTTTAAAAGCGTTAATGAATTGTGATATTAGTCGAAGACGGTTTCTTTATCTTTGGACATCGAGTATATGGACATGAAATATTAAGGTAGTGCAAAACAGATAAGCTAAAATTTTCCTATCGTTCAATTTTTCTGAAATTTTGATATTTTGTTATTAGGAATGAAATCTATAAATATGTAAAATTACTTAAGCAAGTTTAAAGAAATTATTTTAGATAATGTGCTTTTATGCGTTCATTTTTGTACATGTTTATCACTTCCGATTAATTGCAAATTTACGTTTCGAGCCAATGACCTACTCGACCAAATGTTAACAAAGTACTTGAACATGTAAATATTATATATGACATTTAATGAAGAAACCCATTATCGACCATTGAAGCAGATACTATTGCAACGCACGTCTAACTCAAGGTTTTGATTCAATAAGAAATACAAGCTTGCAAATGATTAACTATGGAATTCTCTTAAAATATTTCTAAATATACGTGACGTGTCATTTCAATTAATTTGCAACATGAGTTAAACGACATTATGCAATCCAAATACAATTTCAAATCAAAATGCACAGGCAATAGTACGCTTAGAACTGCAAAAAGACCACTTTTATACCTTTTGCAATAACTACCATTTTTTATTTCCTTAAGATGTTTCAATCTTTTTTGTAAGTTAACTAGTGATTAATATCTTGCTGAGTTAAAGTGCATGTGATGTCTTTTTCTTCAATAGTAATTTTGACTAGCACCGATTAATTAAATAAGACAATGTTCTATGTATTCTGTTCCCTTGTCCCCATCAATATTTATAAACTCTCTTAGTTGGATTATATTTTTAATATAACTAACACTACTGGCTCTGAAAACCCCTGTCCGTATGAAAATCCCCTGTCTTTCCCTGTCACCCCCTGTGTTTTCCCTGTCACCCCTGTGCACCCCCTGTCAGCCCCTGTACACAGCCCCTGTACACCCTGTAATCCCCTGGCAGCCCCTGTAACCATCCCATGTGTGCACTGTAAGCCCCTGTCACCCCCTGTACGCCCCTGTCATCCCCTGTAAGCCACTGTATTTCCCTGTGCATGCCCCTGACATCCCCTGTACTGGTTTTGACTGTTCATAACAGCCTTTTCTGTTATTTAATTTCAAAATTATTTTCTTAATTCAATTATTTGAATCACATGTGTTATACATGTACTTTGAGCTAAAAATCAATTTTTGCACTCAATAGCGCCGACTCACAAGACCCACTGTTATCGTAATTTTAGAAATAATATGTTTTAATTAATTTATTAATAATTAAATAATCATGTTAACAACTAAAGGCTCGAGATTCACCGGGTGGTAAATCTCAGGTGAGGGCGGGGATTATTTTCGGTAGGTGTGAAAGCCTTCAGGGCATAATTCTACCAGCTGCGCATGTACCAGAGTTGTCTGTACTTGTTTCTCTTCCGGTTTCGGCTCGTGAAATTTCTCAAAAAATGTGATAACTAACGATATAAATCGTGGACGCAATATTTGATTTAATTTAACTATTTATTCTCAATTATTCACAAACATCTTTATTAATAAACGACGTTTTCATGGATGCATGATCGGCGCCACGTGATTTTGACAGACTATAGGTGATCAATGCGTTTGGTGTGGTACATTAACCAAGTACGAGTACATTTTAAATTCATATCTTTTAATATTTCTTTTGATTATAGTGCTAATAGATGGCGATTTATCGTCACGGTATGCATCAAAAGACAAAAGTTAATTGCACCATCGTCGCGAGCACTAGACATGGTATACACAGGACGAGTAAACGAATGGCAATCATTTTCTAACATCCAATCTGGGGCCTCAATTTAGTTGATTGACAGGGGTACACTGACCAGGTAAATTTGAAGGCGGTGCTTATTTTCTCGGTCTTTAAGCGGTCGTGAACACTGCTATTCCCTAATGTTTGAAAATACTTGATTTTGTGTATCTAAATACTTGCACACTAAAACCAGTAAATCAGTCAGAATGTAGAATGTACATGTATAAGCAGCCATTTTACGATAGAGCACGTATTTCTTTCTTTTTTTGAGTATAAACATTTGTAATATCTTTATAAGTTTTTTTTTACGTAGCAAATCTACAAAATGATTATTTCATTTTACACTGAAAGGAGGTTGAAATGATTTTTTGGCGATGTGGGCAACAAATGTGAGGTCAGATCTTTGAAATTTAAAATATGAACAGGTTCATTCCATAGAACAAAGTATTAGATTTTCAGAAAAATTGAATTCATTTATAGATATATTTTGGCTTAACTGTTTTGTCCTACTGTGATGTATTCATTTGTTTTAGCTTTGTAAAGGAAGTTTTACTCAGTGGTTGATAACCACCAAGGAAAAATATTCTGAAGTGAGTAATACATGTAGAATTGTTATTATTTCTATTTTTACTTTATTCTTTGTATTAATTTTTACAAATGAAATTGCTGATTACAAATATGTCGGAAAATATTGAAGCATTGATTTATCGATCCACGATCGTCAGCCATGTTCGACAACTCTAAAGTATCTGGATATTTTTTTTCTATTCTTACCATAAATATACCTTTTATGTAGACAAATTTAATAAGTCTTCTAGTGTTGATATTACGTTCAGTTATTCAACGAAATGCTTGACTTAGTAGTTCAACTGAGATCTACTACACATAGGTTATGGTGTTTGAACCACCGATACACCTGTACAACCTCTTTATTTTAAATATGACCACAACTTGTAAGTCTATTCTATTGAATCCATCGTCGGCAAAAAAACATGTGCGGTAGTACACATTTCAAGACCCTCAAAATTAAAGTTCTATAACTGGCTAAAAAATAAGATAATTGAAATCGTATTGAAAGAAAGTGTGCAAAAGGTTACCACCAAAGTGACGTTATATTGTAAAAAAAAGACGTCATTTAGTTTGTATTATTTTGATAAATCAATGGTCTTGAGCAAAATATAGGTGTTTTTTGACGGTTTTTTGACTAGGAAACATCGCACGCATGCTTACTAAAGTACAATTTTAAACTATGATGTGTATTATTACATGAACAAAAACATATGTTACAATCGTACTTGAGCAGATCTGCGCTCAATACAATCAAAGGCAATTTCGGAATAGGTAGAAGGTGACAAAATTCCATAATTGTTTCTTTTTGTAAATGACGTCACTTTCGATTATTAGCATCTTTTGAGTTTCCTTTTTAGCTCACCTTAGCTAAAAGCTCAAGTGAGCTTTTTCTTATCCCTTTTTTATCCGGTGTCCGTTTATCTCTCTGTTCGTCCGTCTGTAAACCTTTAACATTTTCGACTTCTTCTCCAGAACCACTGGGTCAATTTTATCTAAACTTGACACAAAGCATCACTGGGTAAAGTAGATTCAAGTTTGTAAAACTGAAAGACCACACCCTCTTTCAAAGTGAGATAATTAGGAATTAAGGAAAACTTTTCGGTATTTTTCTGAAATCTTCTTTAAAACCGTTTGGCAATAAAGGCTAAAACTTGTGTAAAAGCATCATCAAGTGGTGTAGATTCAAGTTTGTTCAAATCATAATCCCTGGGGGAAGTTTTGGCCCGGCCGCAAAGGAAACATAAATGAGAACAAAAAATTAAATTCTTCTAAAAAAAAATTCTCCAGAAAGGTTTTAACTTGTGTGGAAGCATATTCGGGTAGTGTAGATTCAATGTTGTTCAAATCATGATCCCAAGGGTAGAGTTGTGCCAAAATGGGGAGTCGAATTTTTACATAGGAATATATTAATTTTTTTTAAATTAGCGAAAAACAGTTTGCAAGAAAAGCTGAAACTTTTGTGGAAAAATTCCCAGCTTTTTGTAAATTCAGGTTGGTTTTATTTATTATACCTGGGAGAAGGGTGGGCCACAAAGGGGGCGGGGCGGGGGGGGACGGGTCAATTTTTTACATAGGAATATATAGAAAAAAATAAAAATCTTAAAAACCATTTACCTAGAAAAACTGTTACTTTAATGAAAGCAACCTCAGATAATGTTGATTCAAGTTTGTCAAAATCATCTGTTTTGGTGGATAAATCTGGGGCCACATTAGGGGTCCAATTTTACATAGGAAAAGATATTAAATTATTTTCAAAAATTCAAATGTTATGACACACGGTATTATTTATATGTAAATGTGATGATACTTTTTAACAATACACAGAGACGAAGGTGAAGCCATGACCATCGGTCTTACAATAAACCCATTATGCACGATGCCTCTTTTGATTCACTTCTACCTGATGTAGATAAACAGTGAGATCTCCATCACATTTGCACCGAACTTTACTATGTCCCTTTCAAAGTTTTAAGTAATATGCTTGAAAACTTTAAGGAAATGCCAATTTTTTATTCTTCAACTCCCGAATACAGACCCGGCTCTGTAAACCGCCACGTACAGAAGAAACTGCTCAAAAAACCACGTTTGTTCTTTAAAAGTTCAATATACCAAAAAAGAAATTGACGCAGTACAAAATAATACTACTCTCAATCGCAAAAAAGGTCCAGTCTTTAATTCCACCATATTTTTAGTTGAAATCTACTCCTTGTATTTTTTACAAATATACATGAACCATTGCTTTGAAACATTTTAACTACCCAAAAAACTCTCCAATGCCTCGATTTCAAGCATCTGAAAAGTAGTCCTTCAACGTGTTCTTGTTCTTCACCTTCACCTATACAACTGCTTGACACGCCATTACTGGAGACGTAAATTAGTAAATAATGATGACCCTATATCACTTATTCTTAATGGTAAAAAAATTAGGGAACCCCGATCTTTCAACTGGCATTATAATTTTATGCATATTATGTTTTCTGTAGAAGAATACTCCAAACGATGCGCAAAACATGAAAACAAAGATCATGAAACGTTGTCAGAATGAACTAAAAGTGTTCAATGCATGCTAAAATCTCAAAATAAGCGATTAAACCACAATAACAAAACCATTTATTCTTCTATACTAAATGATTTAGAAGTGAAAAAAAGAATAGATATATTACACGATCAGTTTGTACTGGTCCCTGCTGATAAAGCAAGAAACAACACTGTCTTTGATTGTAGGGATCATTAAATAAATTGTATTGTAGAAGAACTTTGATTTAATTCTGCAAGTGGCAATTCAACTTATACTTATAGCTCGCCTTTTAATGAGGAAATCCTTCAAACTAGCATGTCGGTTATAACTATTTTCAATAGTCCCAACAACCGAAATGAATTTTGTATTACCTTAAATTATCTATATTGGATAACTAAAATTCATAAAAATCCTTACAAACAAGGTGCATGGAGGGTTCCAGTAAATGTTCTACCAAGCCTATTTCTTTACTCCTCACTAAAATATTGACAGCAGAAAACGAAACACTTGAAGAGTACTGAACAACAGTATATTCAAGAAGCGGTGTAAATCAGATGTGAATACTTAAAAATTCCAAGAAACTTTTTACAAATTTTCACTAAAATCAATAGCATCAAAACGTACGACTTTTCCTCACTTTACACAACTCTTTCCCACGATAAATCAAAGGCCAGGCTTTTTGATATCTTTAATAGCTGCTTTTTTAAAAAAAAAAATGAATCTCGTTACTATACTTACCTTGTCATCAGTCATTTACAAAACTCCATTGTTAAAAAATCATTCGGATTGCGTACACAAGTACTCTCAAAATGATATAAAAAGATTCTTGCGTTTCTGATTGACAACATCTATGTAGTTTGTGAAAATCTATTTCTATATTCATAGACTTGTACATGCATATGAAAAACAAAATCACTTGCTGTGACCTTTAATTCAACATTAAGGTTTATCGCCGACGTATTAACAATTAACAATAAATTGTTACTTCCATTCTTACGACGACTCGATATATACCAGTATCTTTTAAATAAAAGATACCACAG
Source organism: Magallana hongkongensis (assembly GCA_016163765.1). Taxonomy (NCBI): domain Eukaryota; kingdom Metazoa; phylum Mollusca; class Bivalvia; order Ostreida; family Ostreidae; genus Magallana; species Magallana hongkongensis. The sequence continues at coordinate 33,377,374 of WFKH01002636.1, forward strand.
ATATTAATTCATCTGTTTCATATTTAGATATTTTACTAGAAAAGACATCAATGGTATCCTAACAACAAAACTTTACTATGACTTCAATTTTTTTATCGTCAACTTTCCTTACTTACATGTATGTAGCAATATACCTTCATCACCTGCATATGAAGAATTTGTCCATCAGTTGATTCGATACGCAAGGGCATACTCTATGTATGAACAATTTAAAAAACAAGGCAAGCTCCTGACAAACAAGTTGATAAAACAAGATTATCAACAGTCTCGATTGAAATAATCATTTTGTAAGTTCTATGGTCGATACAACGAACTTGTCAGCAAATACAATGTTTTACTTGTTTGAATGCTGACTGACGTTTTTCATACTTATTGTTAGGCCATTATTAATCACCGAATTGTCTACGGATTTTCCCGTTTTCCCGATTACGACAAAGAGCAAACGGCGGGTGTGACCGGTCAGCAGAGGATGCTCACTCCTCCATGGCACCTGTTCCTACCTTTAATTTTTGTTTAGGTCCGTGTTTGCTCTGCTCCTGTTTTGTATTTATTCTTTAAATTTTGATTTTCAACACTACTCGTTAACACCACATTTCATACAAGCATTTTGACATATTGGTATTCTTAAATATTTAGACTGTGGCCCTGGATAATTCTTGTGCCCCACAAGGAGTTCAAAGTTTGATGTAGCTAGGTTTATATATTTTTCCAGGGGCTACAGTCTAAATATTTAAGACTACCAATATGTCAACATGCTTGTATGAAATATGGTGATAACGAAGAGTGTTCAAAATCAAAAATTATAGGAAAAATAATAAAAAAAAAAGATCTTGACAACTACAATGCACAATAAGCGATATGATACCATCCTTGTAGAAACAGGGGCTTAATATTTAGCATGACAATATCCAAAGAAAAAAATGAAAATCTTTTATACAAGATCTATTCTACTACAGTGTCTAGATAATGTGTATATGACTCCATAAAACTGATTTTATTATGCCTATTGTTGCCCAGGTGAGCGCTGTGGTCAATGAGCCTCTTTTTTTTAATTGATCAGCTAAATATTTGAGTTAATTTATGTAAGTTTACATTTTCATAGGAGGACCTATGTGTCTGAACTCGTGTCAGTAGAAGTACATGTACGTAGCTTTTTAAAGGCTGAATTGCAAATTTATTATTATATTCTACAGCTATATGGTTTTGAATAAAAAAAATAGAAATTATGAAATCGAGAGTGAAAATGTTAAGGTACCATTACTAAACTACTTTGGATTCTCTTTTCTTTCCGAAAAACTAACACTATTTTAAAAACGTGATTCCGTACCATACGCTCTATTGATTTTAAAATAGTAGAATGACACTCCTTTAAACTATTGTACATTTTACAAGGCACAAGACACAATAGTTAAACTTCTGTCTTAGAACAGTAATTACATTAGTAATTAATTCTTTGTGATGTTTACCTGTAATTTTTAATTACATATGGACTTACATATTTTAAAATTATTAAAATAAAATTATTTTTAAAAGTGTGAAGTTACAATTATTCTCACAACTTTTTTTCTGATTCTGTTTTCATATTTGATGATGGCACCCTCTATTATTATATTTAAAAGTTCCTTGGTTTACTAAATCAAAAAAAAAAATCATTTTCTTGAACATCGAGAAAATAGAAACGCTTGCGATTAAAATATTTAAATTTAAACCACTGTAATTGTTGATTTCAAATAGAATACAGCCTAGCGGTCATGTAAAATTTTGACTCGAATAGCATTAATTCTAAGTACACGCGCTTGCAAAACAATATATGTATTAGAATTAGGAAAAAACATTGTCAAACATTCTTACCGAAATTTACTGCAATTTGTCTGTATAATTATTCAAACTTTGGACATGTGGGTTACTATAGTAGATCGATTACAATGATCTACAAAGATAACAAACCAAACTGACGTTCTGAAAACTAGATTTGCTCAACTCTCTATGTTTTAGTGATTTTAAATATATATTTCTTGCAACTTTCACTGTGTTTCAGAACTTTTAATTCCTACTCTCTATCATTTATAAATGTTTTAAAATGTTTGGTATTTTTAATGTAAAATTATAAAACAGGGATACCCGAGTTATTTATCTTTTAAATCGTATAATAGCTAAATCGTAAACCATTCAAAAGAGAGCAGAGATAGAAAAGGCATTTAAATTGGCATTTATAATGATTCTGCTCTTCCTGGTTACAGCATTTCATGCGCGGATCCAGGAAATGTTTCTTAGTGGTGGTGATTTCCAAGGTATAATAGTGTTTGCTGAGGGGGGGAGGGGGGTCCGTTGTTAACGTTTACTATACTTTATATCTAAACACATTTAATCAAGACCGGACACAGCAATGCCTGGACTTTCAGCTACCCTTTCTATAAGTCATAAATTTATTTTATTTATGGATTTTGGTGAAACTTTTTGCTCTGATATTATTATGTCAACTTAAATGTACATATTGCTCTAGTTTCTTTTTTGTCTCTCAAATCTTATAATCCCATTAGAAAAAAAGTGGAACTTTTGAACCTCGTCTAGAATTTAATCAAATCTCATTGGCAAAACTGTACTATGAGATAAATTGTCCCATCGCTTAAAGGCCGGGGTCCAGGTATAAATAGCAGCCAATCATAAAATGAATGGAAATACAATTTTTTTCTGCAGCTTTTAGTTCAGAGAGAATATTTTCAAATCAATTGTATTATTTAAGAAAACAAAAAATTCTAATTTTTGGTGTGGAAATAGCTACCAAGGCAATTTTCAATTGATATTATCTTTTTACAAACAAGAAATTATTAAAAGAGTATTCATCTTATAAAGTTCTGAAGCAGCTCATAATTTTGAATTCTAAACAAGTGATTGACATTGGAGGCGAAAATAACCAATGTTTTCTTTACACAAAAAAGTGGCTGTAGCCGTCCATGTGCTCTGTAGATTACTCACCACGGCATGAGATACGTATCAACAAAAATATATAATACCTTTGCATTGATTAGAATGTAATCTTTCACATGAATAAAACCGTTGATGTGATAATTATAGAAACTTATCAAAAACCTGAAACAACGTGGTAAATAAATTGTCAATAATGTGAGTTCAAATGCAATACTTCCTTTTTTGTTTATTAATACACCTTGGTGTCTGATCCCTGCAAACAATCCCTATGGATAACATTGTCTTAATTGAAAGCAAGATATCTGTATTTATATTGGTGTGAACTACTTTTACTTTGCTGTGCACATTTCACTAGCCATCATAGTATGTGATGCACAGACGACAGAAGCAATCCAGGTCGACATTCTTCAATCTTCAGTCTCCCGAACCTTATCTATCACAAAGTCATCATAATGTGGGTCACTGTCTTCTGATGACTGTAATAAACCCGTATTCTTGTTTTTATCAACAGGAACTTCATTGAAATCCTAACTCAGTGTGTCAAAAGCTAACAAAATGTTTTACACGACATTTGTTATGTATACTTCCAAAACTGAAATATACGGGTACCTTTCTCCCTGTTTATTGTTAATTTCTTCATTTCCCTCCATTTTGACACTGGTTCCTAGTTCCCACCACAGGGTGAATATGGGGTAAATAAGGGGTATATGAATATGTCTGCTTGTAAAGGCGGATGAAATTTATATAAATATTGTATGTGAGTTCTCAACAATCAGCTGTTTGTTAGTGTTTTTCTCACATTTTAATGCCGATCTACAGGTGTTTTAATCAGTTGAATGAAAAATATCCCTAGAGAACTTCTGGTTATCCTCAGTAAGCTTTATAATGTTGACTCAGTAATTTTGGCGAGACGCTTCGCGTCTCGTTTGATCTGATGATCCGCGCCTGGCAACTTACTGTGATCAAGTTACTGTTATAATAATATATATACAAACTAACATAAAAGAAAAAAGTCCGTCTAATATAATGGGTTTTCCCCAGTGTAAAAAAAATCGGACTGGGCGCATAGCCCCGCTTTTTGCCTTAATTTTGGCTTAATTGTCGACCAGGTGGCAGAAAATCTAGGTCGACCCAGGCCTTTAACACAAAAATCTTATGAAATTGATTAAACTTTTGGAAAAAAAGGCCTGAAGATTATTTCTGACTTATTTCATCATATTTATTAGTTATAGCGCTTTAATTTTCTGTAGAGTATAAAGGTCCAGTTGTAAGAATATAGCCGCAATGGAGAAAAAAGTTGGATCAATCGTCACTTCCGTGTTACTGGCATTAACCTTCTGTTGTTGGCTGACTGCCCTGGTCACACCTGGATGGTTTTTGTTTGAATTCAAGACATCGTCATCTTCATCTTCTATTACCGTAAGTTCTATATCCCCATCACTGTGCAGAAATACCCACTCCTTTAAAAAAAATCATTCTTTTAATAATAAAAAAAAACAAACATAAAAAAAACCCCACATCCCCCCTCCCAAAAAAACCCCCAAAAAACAAACAAACCAAAAACAAAAAAAAAAAAGAATACAAAACAAAAAATTCTTATTTTAAATAAATGTAGAAAGTGAATTCAAAATTGTTTTGTCGATTTTTACTTGTTTACACGGAATTCGCGAGGAAATGAAATAACTAACTCTAACTACCTAACTTAAATTGATATCTTAACCAAAGACATATTTGCATCGCGGAAAAAAATACCCGGCGTGTTCTGATTTTTTATTTTTTGCATGTAAATAATAATACACGCAAATAACCACGCTTCACAATTATGATCTCTAAATTCGCTGATATATCTTCATTCTGCAAGATTACGGAAGAAGTTGACATGGGTCCTTTCTTCATCCACTATTGCATCAACGACGTCTGTGAACAGATCGACTATGAGAAGCTGAAATCAATGCAAAGTCACCAAGCAATTCGTAATATTATTTATCAAGCAACTTGCAAACAAACTCAAAGAAAAATACATAAGACTCAGTTATCGCTTCTTATGATGATAAGATTAATTCATTCCAAATGCATAAATCCCCGTTTTATTAGCTCACCAGAACCGAAGGTTCAAGTGAGCTTTTCTGATCACCTGTTTTCCGTCGTCCGTCCGTCCGTCCGTCCGTCTGTCCGTCTGTAAACTTTTCACATTATTGACTTCTTCTCTGAAACCACTGGGCCAAAATAAATCAAACTTAATACAAAGCATTCTTATGGGGAAGGGATTTTGAATTGTTAAAAAAAGGCTAAACCCTTTTTAAAGGGGAGATAATTGCGAAACAGTGCGAATAGGGTGTGTGTCTTTAAAAATCTTCTTCCCAAGAACCACTGCACCAGAAATGCCAATATTTACACAAAAGCTTGTATATATAGTGAAGATTCTAAATTGTAAAAATCGTGACCCCCGGATCGAAACTGGGGCCCCAGGCGGGGTTCAAAGTTGAACATAGAAATGCGTATGAAAATGTTTAAAAATCTTCTTCTCAAGAACCACTGCACCAGAAATGCCATTATTTACACAAAAGCTTGTATATATAGTGAAGATTATAAATTGTAAAAATCGTGAACCCCGAACCAAAACTGGGGCCCAAGGGGGTTCAAAGTTCAACATAGAAGTATATAGGGATCTTCTTCTCAAAACTACAATGTTATAGTTTATGAGATTACTATGCAAGGATCTTTAAATAGTGTAGATTCTGAATTGTAAAAGCCGTGACACCCGAACCAACACTGGGGCCCCAGAAGTGGTTTAAAGTTTAACATAGAAGTATATAGGTAAAGTGTTTAAAAATCTTCTTCTCAAGAACTACAATGTTACAGTGTGTGAGATTATTATTCAAGCATCCTCAAATTGTGAAGATTCTAAATTGTGAAAGCCTTGACCCAACGACTTATACTGGGGCACCAGGCGGGGATCAAAGTTAACATAGAAATATATAGGGAACATGTTTGAAAATCTTTGTATCAAGAACTACAGAGCAGCATTTTGGATTACTGTGCAAGCATCCGTGGCTGTTGTAGATTCTAATTGTAAAAGCCGTGACCCCCGAACTTATACTGGGGCCCCATGAGGGGTTCAAAGTTTAACATAGAAGTAAATAGGAAAAATATTTATGAATCTTCTTCTTAAAAACTTCAATGCTACAGTTTGTGAGATTACTATGCATGCAACCTTGGATAATGTAGATTCAATATTTTTAAAAAAAGTGACCCCTGGAATAATACTGGGGGCTCAAGACGGGTTCAAGTTTAATATAGAAGTATATATGGAAAATGTTCAAAAATCTTCTCGAGGAACTTCAATGCTTTAATTTGTCAGATTGCTACGTAAGCATCCTCAATTAGCGTAGAGTCTAAATTATAAAAGCCGTAACCCTTGATTTAATACTGGGGCCCCAGAAGGGGTTCAAAGTTTAACACAGAAACATAGATGGAAAATGTTTTAAAATCTTCTTCTGGAGAACTACAATGCTTCAATTTGTGAGATTATTTTGCAAGCATCCTTAAATAATGTATATTCTAAATAAATAAAGTTGTGACCACCGGACTGATACTGGGGCCGAAAGACGGGTTTAAAGTTTAACATAGAAATATATATGGAAAATGTTTATAATATTTTTTTCGAGAACTACAATGCTACAGATTGTGAGATTACTATGCAAGGATCCTCGAATAGTGTAGATTCTAAATTGTTAAAGCCAACCATAAACCACGGACCAATATTGGGGCCCCAGAAAGGGGTTCAAAGTTAAAAATAGAAATAGCCTCTGCTACGAAATAGAATGTTACAAGGAATTGTTGTTCAGGTGAGCGATGTGGCCCATGGGCCTCTTGTCTAACTGTTTAACTATCATTTATCTAAAAATGTATTCTAAATTATGTCATTTTGATTTTTTCAAATAAAGGAAATAGCGTTTTATCTCCTTTAAAGAATAAGAAATTAAAGTAAATGGGAATTGCCGGTTTTTTTTCTTTACAGCGGAGTTAATAGAAATTCAAGTGGAAAACTTACTCGCCCTGGCTCTGTGCACAATAAGCTGTCTGTTGGTGATGATTCCAGGTCGGTCCAATTCAAGAAGATATCGTATTGCTATGAGTCTGATGTTCACTGCAGGTAATACACTTAAATACGTTTATTTATATTAAAAGTGAGGATCTTTGCGTTTATATTTGCCATACAAAAACACACTAAAAGTGTGCAAAAATTATGCCATCTTTCTTTTTTATTTGTTCCTTTTTTACGGCAATACAGCCTTGTATTGTATATTCATATGACTTTTTCTTTGACAAATAAACCGATACATATTGTGTTTCATATATTGTCGCTTCTGATTCACTTTGATCCTTAGAAAAAATTGCAGTTTTTTTTTAGAAATACAGTGTATCAGAAACGACACTAATTAATTAATGCATATATGTATGAAACACTTAAATTGCTCTTGAAAAGGTACTTTTATAATTGGATTTAATACTAACACAGTTTTTAAATTATCAATTAACTTCATTCGTTTTAGTGATAATTGAATCCATTCTGATCTATCGAATGGCATCAGCAAATATGAAGGTTCCTGACGCCTGGGATAAAGTAAAAGAAATGAAACCAGATCTCGCTGACACGTCCATGGAGGTGAAGTTTCCATACTCCCTACTGATCGCTGGGTTTGGAGCTCTGTTCGGAGTTATGGGATGTGTATCAAGCGCAGGCATGTACGGGAAGGCACGTGATTGTGCGCAGCAGGGCCAAGTTCTGAATGTGATTCCCGCAGCTCCAGCCACTGGCTATACAATTCTGAAGGAAACATAGTAACTCTCTCGTAAATTAGCGAAGAAGACGAAATTATGACGTGTTTGCTCGAATAGAATATTATACCACCTAACATAGACTTCTACACGTAAAATGTATCTTGTACGATGTATATTAACCAGTGCTTCTGTTTTTATATCATAAACTTTTAAACGTAAAATGTGTCTCGTATATTAACCAATTCTTTTTTTTTTTTTTTATAAACGATGATCTATCTATAAATAGAACTATGTCATATTTTACAATTTTTTCTCCAAGTAAAACGTTTTGCTTTCCATAGAGTGAAATTGTATTTTATAGTCTAACCCTCTTAACATAAAAGAGTGCCTTATAGCCAATGTCTCTACTTTTGTTATAAACGATGTTCTACCTATAAAAAAAAAAACTAGGTCTAGTTTTCCTATTCGTTCTCCGTATTTTGAATAAATAAATATTTCCTCCTGTTTAGTAGGTAAGATGAAGGGGTGTCATACATGCGTTTGACCACCATATGGGAGTAGAACCATCAAATGGTTCAAGTTGGTCATGTTCAATCTAATTTCATAAACATAATCATTCACATTAAAGTTTGTTTCTTTGTATGTTTTTTTTCTTCAAACGTACAATTCTCCAAAATCGTAAGAGTTGTACAGTTAAAGTGTCGAGACGTCGATCAGTGATGAATTATCTTTACAAATAAAACCCCGAAAAAAATATATGCTAATGTGCGTATTTTGAATTCTAAATCACTATACATTGCATACTAGTATATCATTTGAGGTTTTTTTCAGTAATTGTTTTGAAAGTTTTCATGAGTGTTATATTTTGTGAATATTTTTTAATACATTGGATACGAGAACGTGATTTTGTTATGGTGTTAATCACACACCATAACACTCACTTTGTTCATAGTTACAATGAGCAATGAGACATTTGATAAAAATAAATCCTTTAAAAAACTTCAAATCATTGATAAACAGTTTTAAAATATATGAATATCACGAGGAGTTTTAATGATAAAAAAATTAAATCAGCTTGGCACATGTAGATGCTGTTAGTTTGAACATATACATAAACTATTTTTAGACAATTACATATTATACAAGTGCAAGATTAGTACTGCCCATCGGATTTGTAACCCCTCTCCCGTCCGACTCAAAATTTGCAGTTGGTAGCTCCAATAATAAATTGCATAAACAATTTAAGTACTACTTAATACAAAAAAATATTATATTAAATAATGCAATATACATGTATGAACATCCTTTGAAGTCTAAGGTTTACATGTATATGAGAACTTAAGTAAAAAAATCGCTGTGGTTTATGTGTTCAGGGGTATATCTTCCTTTTTTATATGTTCCTTAATTCTAAAACATAAAGTAATTCAATTAAAAAACTTATCAATAAGTAGTGAATATGCATTCATAAGTACAGCTGCATTTTATATTACATGTATTATGAGTTTTTCACCATTTATATTGACAGATCTTCTATTTCTGTTGTAAAGTCTAAAATTGTATAAACTTTGATTTTTCGACAAAAGGTGTTCATCAGGTACGGTGCTAAATGTCAACTTTGTATAACGTAGACGGGTCTATATATGCTATTCCATCTTATAGTAAAATTATTTCTTAGCTCTTCTTTCTAACATACATGTAACACGCCAATCTTCTAAGGCATTTTTTTTTTTAAAGATACACTTAATAGAACTTTAAGCAGGTTTTCCTTTTTAAACTATGATGCCAATGAGAAAAAAACTTGAATTACACAAGATCTATAAAACACGGTATGACCAATCTTTCATACCATTAGCTTTACTTGCAACATGAACTGTCTCATATTCTTTTATAAAATCTGATTCACAATCATCAACAACCTAAAGAGGAAAGCATTGCTTTTTAAACCTTGACATTGGACGTTTGGTTCGTATAAATATTGCAGATATTATAGCATCAAATCATTAAAGCGTTCGTTATTTGTTAAGAGGGTAGTGTACCATAACAGGGAAATTCCCACTAGAAACCACAGATACGAAGAGCATGTTCATAATTTTTATGTATTTAAAAAGTAATGAGTAATTCCTTAGATATAATCAATTGCTAACATTTATTGAAAGTGGATTTGACGATATTGTTTTAAATAAAAAAGATAAAATCAAGAGACCTTTTAGCTATATTGCTTACCTCGATAAAGTTTATTCAGTTCTTGTTTTTTTTTATATCTTAAACAAAGATCTAAAGTCGGTAATTAGCATTACTAATCTAGTTTGCGATTAGATAGAGAGATATGTAAAGAATGTGTATCTGTAAAGCAAGCTCTATTTAATTCGAAATACATGTACTTAAATGAAAACAAATAATTATGGGAATTAAAAAGTTGTACTATCTGCTTTTAGCTATTTGAATAGCGAATAGTATTCTCTGTTAGGTTCACTATTCAAATTACTGTAAGTATGCTAATAAACGTAAATTCAAAATCCACATCTGAAGACTTCGAAAGAAAAAAAATGTCACTTGCTGAATGCCCTGGCAATTGACATAACTACCTAGCCTGGCGAGAAGGTATGAAATACATCAAATACTGTTGTGATAAGAATAGTATTTACGGGGCTGGCTAACACCCATGCATCCCATATTTGGGTCTTCATATTTGGTGAGGATGGGGCCCTGGGAAAGACCAGTCGACCCTAAAACAGAAATTGGGTTTACACAACAATTTACTCGACGTATAACTGTATTATACGAAATTTCCTATCTTCACCAGGCTAGCTATATATGTAAGTAGTAGTATGAAACCAATTCCTTTTGAGGGTCGACTTTCCTGTGGCCGAATCCTCATAAAATATGAAGGCTTAAATATGGGGTACAGGGTGTTTACCATCCCCTTGAACAATGCAACATTCGTTTAAAAAGACGTAATTATGTTTAATTTTCCTTTCCTTTTTTCTGTCTTTATTTTCCTGTTGGATCAAGACCGTGCTCCACAAAATGATGATAGAAATTAATGCAATTAGTAGAGCCATCGACATAAATTAATGATGAGTCTGTTTTCATGAAATGATTTGGACGTGATCATGGACAAGAAAAGAATGTCTATTGAGGACGTTTCTGCTCTTGAAAAAACTTCACCCTCCCGATGTAACAAATATTTTGTGTGATTATTGTTGTTTAAAATATACTTCAATAAAAGAATATACGCACGAATGAATATCCGTGATACGATATTTACTATTTACCGAAAAATAAAAACAAACCCATTCTTCTAGATTTCCACCACAACAGTTTTTCATCTGCTCAGTCTAGATTTGTTGTTTAATAGCTAGAGGCATTGCCATAGATGAATTTGAGTCTCTTATCATAAAAAAAATTAATTGAACCTGATTATCTACATGATAAAATTCTTGTAATTGAGTAAGTCTGTTTATAAAAAAAATCTTTCAAAACCCGTTTAAAATATACTTAAAGGTAAACGCTCAAGACCTATATAAATATTTTGTAATTCCCTTTAAACAAGTTATTTAAAACAATATACGCATGAGAAAATTTGAATACCATGAACAGAAAAAAATTCATACCAGTCCTTCTGTATTTGCGCAGCAGTTTTCCATTAGGTAAGTTGACTTAACAGTTATTGTTTTTTATCGCCTCTTAAAAATAGATTTTTGCTTGTTTTCACTTATTTGTATTTGAACCAATAGTGCATTTTACTTACAGTGAAAATGACATTGGGTTGATTATTTCACATGTTTATTACAATAGCTTATGAGTGATTTATGGTAAATTCACGATTCACTTACTTGTATCTAATATAAGGGTCACTGAATTTTATTAGCAAGTACATGTATAAAGAAATATCTGGACAAGTTGATTCTATTTATAGCAATCAATGGGTAAACCATATACAGTCAAGTGAAAAAAGTACTCGGTCACATAATAGCAGCGTGTTTACATTGGCGATGCATCGATAGTCGCTAACATTTAGTCTCTAATATAACTAGCTAAATTTCTATTAAAACTTTGAAATTTAATAAAAACATAAAACTACGTACGATTAAATTTGTGTTATATGTTCTTTAAATCTTTTGACATGTTGGATAGATTGGGAATAGCGTCATACAAACTTAAAATGTAAGCATAGGAGATTTAAGACCAAAGTTTTTTCGATCAATTTTCTTTCGTTTTAATTGTGCTAGTTTTCTTTTCTTTTCTTTTTTTAAAAACCCACACATTTTCAAATATATTTACCTCTGGCAACTGAGTAGGCCTGCTTAAACATTGCAAGAACGGGTCAGAAGTTTTTCTTTAAAATGTCTTGATACTTTGGTGCATTTCTGTTTCAATCTATAGGCGTCATAGTTCCAACACCTTCCCAACAAATGTATTTCCATATAATGAGTTCAAACTTGACCTGTGAATTCCTCTTCTCCACCTTTCGTCTTTTTTCCTTTAAATCCGAATTTTTTTGTCATGCCCAATTATGATTCTACTTTTGTCTGATTTTTTTTTTACACGTTTCCAATTTTAAACAGACAGTTGTCTTTTCCTTCGACACCACGTTAGGCGCTTTTCCCGATTTATTTCCTTTATAACTTATATCTTTCTCCGTGAATTTCCGCTTTGCATTAAGTCCACAATGACTTTTTTGGCGTCCGCTTTCATTTACTTTCCTTTCCGACCCACGGTTATAAGTACTTAATTTCTTTTTTCATTTGTAACAAGCAGACAATAAATAAAAGTGTCACCTGATAAATTATGATCAGCTTCATGTATGTGACTAATATTTTACTTTCTGTGTTGCTTAAATTATCTGACAAGGTTTTTTTTTTTAACTTTCGTTTTCACGCGTAAACACACCGCCGTTTTGTAACCAAATACTTACTGCACGTATTTAAAGTACTTGTTAAGTAGATAATATTGCAATGCACATTTGACTCAGTAATCTGACTCCATGGAAATACAAACTTTTATCGAACTGAACAAGAATTTTCATTAAAATATTTCTAGACACATTATCGCATATCGTCCATGTTTTAGTGGCTGCTCCCCTTTTTCTCGTAATGCGTCATAGGTCTACATATCCTCATGTTCAATTATGCTAATAATATCTTTTCATTTGATTTAATTTTGCAGAGAAAATTTCTTCAGTTAATAGTCAGCAAGGAAAATATATTCAGAAGTGAATAAAGCGCCCGAGTTTTTACATAGGATGGTCATAAGTAACAACATATAACTCTTTCACAAATGTAAGTGTTTTGGCCATTTAATAATAAAATATATTAATTACTTTTATAATAAAACATTATTATTATAAACGATTAGTTTATTTTCTGCTTACAGTAAGAATGATATAAGTTTCCTTATAGGGTTTTACAATCCATTAATATCTAGGTGGAAGTTGTTTGCAGAGAGATGTAATGGTTTATATGAGTTTTGTGTATTTATCGTTGAATATACACTTTATTTAATAAAAAAAAAAATATCACGAAGAAACTTTTTATTTAATATAAAATTATCACTCTATAAAAATTTCAATGACTCTAGGTTTTGTCATACTTTTTTCTGTAATTTGCCAAAAGTATAAACATATAATTTTGACGTTGTACTTGATAAAGATCAGCAGCCCCCTTAAAAATCAAAAATTGATTATTATGACTAAACACAGTTTCTGATTGTTTTCAAGTGATAAATTAGTTATTGGATTTGACGTGTAGGCATACATAAGATTTTTGTTTTGTAAAAAAAAATAACACAAATAAAATAGAGCGCCATTCTGCTAGCCACTCTGCCACATAGGCAAGACAAAAATTTTGCTTTCGATGACGAACGAAACCTAGTTCGCTGGTTACGCACTAAACGTTCGTTTGATTAACAAGTGGAATACAGTTGAACGACAATATGAGAGGATCGGAACGATACACATTGGATA
>WFKH01002636.1:33391451-33405715 GCA_016163765.1 Magallana hongkongensis
AAACTTATTGTTCTTTACATGTACTGTAAAACCAATGGAAATATCGTGATACGTATCGTATCGCCATGCAAATATCGTGATATGTATCGATACGGCAAACACTGTATCGTCCCAGCCCTATTTATTTGATATTGTGAATGTTGTTCTTACAGCCACTAAGTATATGTAAACTGTATTTTTAAAAAATATTTTATTTAAATCATCTCAGTATATTTACAGCACAATTTACGGATTTCGTATACGTTAGTTTTGAAACATGCTGCATGTACATTTTCATGCATACTCATTCCTGTACAATGCTACATGTATAGTTCATGTAGCTATCAATACCCATCTTATGAACCGGTATTTTTCGGTAGTTTAATGTGCTATATAAAAAGTTTACATGTTACATGTACTATAAACATGTACGATGAACAAGATTGAAAAAAACCCGTAAATTTTCCATAAATAAAAATTATGCATAATAGAATATATACATGTAGCAACTTAATTGTTGTACAGGATGACGATCATGTAATTTTGCTTCAATTTAATTTATAAATTAAGTTTTTCTCAAACAAACAGATGATTACATGCGTAAGGGTAGGTATAAGATGCAGTTCCTCCCTGTAGATTTTTCGGAGTTTAAAAATTTCGTCAATGAAATTGTTATATCAAGTGCTTCAGAACGTCAAATATCCTCTTGACATAACCAGGAAAAAGGAGTCTGAAAGTTTTAAGTATATTTATTTAAATTGCGTAGAGCAAGTTCCAGTTCAAAGACAGTTCAAACTTTTGTAATTGGGGTCAATTCTCAACAAGATTTTCAACGGGTGCAGGTCATCAGAGAGAAGAAAATTCAAGCTGTTTTAATTTAATTTCGGGTATAAAGGATCTATTGCGAATAACAATTAAATTGACCTATAGGGGAGATGGATTTCCCGGAAAAAATCACTTTTTAAAATCAAAGTTGTTTTGTTATTTTCTATCGTACATATTTCTGAATTTTTCGAATTTGCATTTTGAACCTATCATATTGCTCTTGCAATTTTATTATTAATAATCAAAGTTGGCTAAAACAGCATTCCCTCAGTAAAATGGTACATTTCTGCATGGTTTTTGGCCTAGATATCCTTCAGGACCGGCCTGGCTCTAAAAAAATCTTAGATATTTTGATAAGTTTTGTTCAAAGAAATAAATTAAGATAGATTTTTTTAGAAGCACCCCGGCCCTGGGATTGAATTTTGCAAGAAACCGACAAAAATTTCGGAAACTGATTTCTATCATAGTGGTCTAAATTTACATCACTATGAGTGATTTCTGGATAGATCAGTAGGTTAAACCGCTCGCTATGTTACACAGGATGTTTAGTGCCCTGGTTCGATTCCATCTGTAGGCGTACTTTTTATTTTTTAAAAGTGTCGGTTTGTATAAACACCTTTTTACTTTTATTTTTTATACAGGATTGTGTATTTTGTATCTTACTCCGATTTTCTTCCTTTAATGCACGTTTGCTCTTCCAATTGAAGACATTTATGACAAAGTATGTACTGAACTGAAAGCTCTCACCGTAACTATACCTTAGTGTAAGCATGCTTTGTTTGAGGACAAGAATTATTCACTCTGTGTTACTCGAAACAGGTGCCACGTAAAAAAAATCATGCCCAGCAAAGATTTTGCGTTTGCCTTTCCAGAAAGAACATCTATAGGAAATGGTACAATTGTGGGAGAAGTACATGTACTGCAAAGTAAATGCAGTTCGTTCTTTGCAAAGAACGTGTGCATTGGTGACATTTTATGCCAAAAATGCAGTAGGAAGGTTAATAGATTAGAAAAAAATGTGGATGGGTAAGTTGGACAATTGACAACCAGCATTGCTAATTTTTTTAATGAATAACTGACAATATTCTATAATCTGATCCTGTTCAAGCTGTAGGGCTACATTTAAGTATCGACACAACTTCTTAAATTTCCCTTTTTTTATAATTTGCATTTCTTACACCAATGACATTTTTCGAAATTAAATGTATCATCTCCAAAGAAATAAGTTGTAAAAGGACGTATGTACACTAACGGGATTAGCAACTTTTTTACCGCCATGTTTACATTTACTTCAGAAAATATCATGCACGCTTTGAAAAAAATTGCAAAGTTTGCGTTATCCTCCCACATTAAGTACCACATCGCGTAAAGCATCCGTACCAACGAGAGACATTAAAATAAAAACTTACTTGTCAATTGTTGTGGAATAAATAAGTTCAAATACAAAATAATCTTGTAAAGACATTGCTACTGATTAAAGCAAATGAATGTGTTCTTGCTGATACGAATCTGTTTCATAAATTTTGAATTATCATGTTTAAAACTGAATGAGATATAAGGAAAATAAATACCCAATTTTACCGCCTTTGTGGACACGGCATATGTTAGAATTATGTCGTAATTATGATCCTATACCGGAATGAAGTAAAATAAAATATTCCTTATTTTTTAAAGGATATTGTGTTAATGTTTCAAAAGAGTAAGAAAAAAAAAGATGCATAAAACGATCTTTAAAATCGCTTCACGCGAGACTTTCGATAGTTGCTAATATGTCCCTGGTTGTAAATAAACGCATATAAAGTACATGTATCGTATTATAGAAAGTAAACTGAAAACAAAATTTAAAGATAATAAAAAAAAAAGGCGTCCAATCGATATGCTATTTGTAAAGACAGAAACCAATACCGGCCCTAGGCCCTATAGGTCAATTCATTTGTAATAGACAATTGATCCTTTCACGCCTTTTGGTATCAATATTCAACGTTGAAAAATGTTGATACCCACTGTGCAAGTCAGAGTCTAAATTTTAAATTAATTCCCCCAATTGCCATATGTGCAAACAAAGGTATTCTAAGATAAAAATTTAACATACATGTAAAATTCATTTTTGAATGACCAATGAAATGATATCGCGTATGTTAAATCAAAAGCAAGAAATATCAAATTAAAGAGAATTATGAAATGTAAAAAAGTTACGCTACTTTCACGCTAAAATATTACATATCATTTTATGTCAATTACAGTATTAATAATAAGATTACCATTTTACATATTTATTTGGGAGAAATTATGTACTTTAAAAACCTTTCGATTAATTTGTTATTTTGTATTCGTCAATATTTGTCTTGAAAATGAATAAGTACATAAAACCATCTACAAAAAATAAGAAAATATACAGTCTTGGGTCAAAAGTATTCGTAAAAAATGGCGGCCGTCATTTTCACTACCGCGCTTCGCTCCCCATTTCAGCGTCGTTATTGACGCACAAAGTAGAGTTATCCCTCTTACTTGGTACAAATATACACAAGCACATGACAGATCACGTGGCTGTGTTATGACGTATTTTGTCGTCTGCAAATGTTTTGTTTCCGCTATCAAAACAAATGGGTAGAAAAGGATCTGAACTGTGTGCATCCGAAAAAGAAAGTATTTTATCATTGTATAAAGCTAATATAAAGTTAAAAGAAATATCAGAAATAACAGGAAGACCAATATCTACAATATGCAGTTTTTTAAAGCGACAGGAAAGACGTGGAATTACAGAAAACAAGAATCAAAGTGGCAGGCCGCGTAAGTGTAGTGTCCAAGGGGAAAGGCAACTTATTCGACTAGTGAAAAATAATCGTCGAAGGACTTTGACTGAATTAACGAATGTTTCCAATGAGAATGGAGCTAGTAGACTGTCGGAAAGTACGGTAAAAAGAATTTTGAGAAAAGGGGGATATCGGAGAAGGCTTGTAAAGAAAAAACTCCGGATTCGTGAAGGGAACAAGAAAAAGCGAGTTAATTGGTGTAAACAATACAGACACAAAACTGTCGATGATTTTTGGAATAATATAATATTCAGTGATGAATGTAAGGTGATGATTGATGGAGAACAACGCGTATATGTATGGCGAAAGGATGGTGAAGAGTGGGACCCCCCTTGTGTTGCACCCCCTCCTGGACGGCGCCTTGATTTGATGGTGTGGGGATGTATAACAGCTCACGGTGTAGGTACTTTATGTATTGTCGACGGTAACATAAATGCCGAAAAATATATTGAAATCATTGATAGCAACTTATGGCCTGTTGTAGCCATGCATTTCCCTAACAATCAGTATATATTTCAAGACGACAATGCGCCTGTGCATAGAGCGAGAGTAGTGAAAGATTTCCTGACTAGAGAGGGAATAACAACACTTGAATGGCCAGCCAAAAGTCCTGACTTAAATATTATTGAAAATTGCTGGAAAAAAATGAAACACGAAATTAATAGAAATGTTCATAATCTGAGGACCAACGATGACCTGGCAGCTGCCGTTCGACAGGCCTGGGAAAACATCCCGCTTCAATTTATTCAGAGGCTTTACCAGTCGAAAATAGTCCGAAAAACGAAAAACACAAATTTATGCAATCAATTAACATAATTCATAAAATATCATTAAACATAAACATTACAATATCTTATATTAAAAATAAATTTAAACATCTATGAACCTTTCCAAACAAATCATATGGACTACATTTTTGTAAAAAAAAATCCTCACGCGCCCTGTTTAGACTCCCTATTTAACAGTATGATAGCGTCAACTCAGCGCCCTCTGGCGCCAGAAATCGGTGTTAATATTGCCCCTTTTGGGGCCGGGGATCCCGAGGGGCACTCGTGCCTCCAAGAATCCAATGTCACCTGGGTGGCACAAGTCTTAGTTTGGGCGCTGGGCGCCCTGTTTAGACTCCCTATTTAACAGTATGATAGGGTCAACTCAGCGCCCTGGCGCTAGAAATCGGTGTTAAAATTGCCCCTTTTGGGGCCGGGGATCCCGAGGGGACACTCGTGCCTCCAAGAATCCAATGTCACCTGGGTGGCACAAGTCCTAGTTTGGGCGTTGGGCGCCCTGTTTAGACTCCCTATTCAACAGTATGATAGGGTCAACTCAGCGCCCTGACGCTAGAAATCGGTGCTAATATTGCCCTTTTTGGGGCCGGGGATTCCGAGGGGACACCCGTGCTCCCAAGAATCCAATGTCACCTGGGTGGCACAAGTCCTAGTTTGGGCGCTGGGCGCCATGTTTAGACTCCCTTTTCAACAGTATGATAGGGTCAACTCAGCGCCCTGGCGCCAAAAATCGATGCTAAAATTGCCCCTTTTGGGGCCGGGGATCCCGAGGGGACACTCATGCCCCCAAGAATCCAATGTCACCTGGGTGGCACAATTCCTAGTTTGGACGCTGGGCGCCCTGTTTAGACTCCCTATTCAACAGTATGATAGGGTCAACTCAGCGCCCTGGCGCTAGAAATCGGTGCTAATATTGCCCCTTTTGGGGCCGGAGATTCCGAGGGGACACTCGTGCCCCTAAGAATCCAATGTCACCTGGGTGGCACAAGTCTTAGTTTTGGGCGCTGGGCGCCCTGTTTAGACTCCTTATTTAACAGTATGATAGGGTCAACTCAGCGCCCTGGCGCCAGAAATTGGTGTTAATATTGCCCCTTATGGGGCCGGAGATTCCGAGGGGACACTCGTGCCCCCAAGAATCTAATGTCACCTGGGTGGCACAAATCCTAGTTTGGGCGTTGGGCGCCCTGTTTAGACTCCTTATTTAACAGTATGATAGGGTCAACTCAGCGCCCTGGCGCCAGAAATCGGTGCTAATATTGCCCTTTTTGGGGCCGGGGATCCCGAGGGGACACCCGTGCCCCCAAGAATCCAATGTCATCTGGGTGGCACAAGTCCTAGTTTTGGCGCTGGGCGCCCTGTTTTGATTATTTTTTTTTCAATCGGGATCGGAAAAATCCGTTTATATAGTCGATAAAGGTAAACAAAGTTCGTTATTGCTGAGCAGCGTATTGCTGAGTAGCTTGACTTTGGTAAATCTCCATATATGCAGAGCAGAGCAGGTCCTGCCACTACCACAAGCGCTACCGCCGTTGCCAGAGATCAACCACTTCCCAGTCAGGCACCTCTCCCCAGTCAGGCTGTGTCTACAGACACCCTTCCCCTGATAGCACTTTTGGACCAAGTCCTCAATGTACAAGCTCCTGTGGGCCAAGGTACGGATGTATTTCCTCCGAACCCTGCACCGTTGTGTAGCATCACTGACGCCTTAGGTGCTGATTTACCCATCAACATTAGGTAAGCTATATTTAGCAATGAATTCATTCACTTACACAAACTCTTGCCCACCAAAGCTAGTGAAGAGCTGCAACAACAATTGACATTTGTTAACGGCGAAATAGTTATTAAGCCTACAACTAAGGATGCTAAGATCACCAATATCGAAACATGGACCAATGCATTCCTTATTTTTAATATGTAAACGGGGTACATGTAACCGTTGGGCCGAGCGCAGATTATTTGGTTAAAACAGAGACAGTACTGTTTGATTTTTGTAAAAGAGAGAAAAAAAATCATTGTCTGCTTTAAATCATAAACCAAAGTTAAAACTAAACGTCGCGTGCAGTCTACTTTATGTCGTCATGTTTCCACGTAACACATGTTTTGTCGGGAATAGCCGACGAAATGTACTTGATATTTCCGATAAAATTCCTTTGTCTTCTTTCAGTCCTTTTCAATTTTATATATTGATGAACTGAAAATTTTGCTATTTTATTTTTTGTTCTAAATATCGGTACCTTCGTGTCAATGTTTTTATTTTCCATCTAATAATTTGACAAGACATACGTAAAACTTGTCGTATTTATTGATTAAAGCATTGCTGATACTTATCTGGTTTGCATACTCATTTAATTTAATTCAAATTACTTACAAATGAAACCTTGAAAAAATTTTAATTGACTTTAGGGGCAATACACATCGATAAGCGCAAGTCATTTGATGATCGAGCTAACTTTTTCAAAAACAAAATGGCGGCCAATATGGCGGCGTCCAGGGCTGGAAGAAATTTTTTTGGCCCTTAGTACTCCTGATTCAACTCTCATTTCTCACTGATTTTCTTATATACGTGTTACCATTAAGCCTCGCTTCGCAAGGCGGGCTTCGCCCGCCTCTCGCTGCACTCAGTACTAGTGTTTTTCTGGCTAAATTTCCAGACCAAACCCAACAGCTCCTTAAGTATATTAACATTGTTCGCACAGCAGCTCCCCCAGCATCAGCTGGTTGGACTACGATATTCAGTTTAGGCTCAAGCGTTCTCGCGATCCATATGGCAGAATTGCTATACAAGCCATCGCTGGTTAACTGTTGTCCTCCTTCCAGGATAACCAGTAATTTATGGCTCATTGACATTGAATGGAACTGTTGGCTGTAAAATGCCAGTTTAGGATCGGCGCCATCTATCGTTTTGTCATTTGCTTTAAAATCTCGGAATTGATTGTATATTTTATGTAATTCGTGTTCAACTTTGTTTAACTGTCTATTAATCATACCATACGAATTAATAATAAAGCCATGACAGTACAGCCATTTATCTTTTGTGTCTTCCTTCTGCTTCTTTGACCGTTTTGTTCCGTAAACGAAACTAGAATAGCTTGCCTCTATCATGCCCAAAGAAAATCATTATGCTCTTGAATCTGATTAATTCTGTGATAGATTTTTCTCTGAAAATGCCTAAGTAGTCTCTAACTCATCTTTCAATCGCGTTGTTTTCAAATTTCCAACCGCTCTGTGAGTACAACGGAAGTGGTACTATTACGGCAAGCTTCAGTCTTTTTTTTCAATTGTTCAAATGGATTTTTGTTTATTGTTTCACTTTATTACAATAAAAAAGTGTTGTCTTGTCATAAGTAGTGTCATATTTATTTATTATGATAAGTAAATACTTGCAACATTGTTAAAATACTTTTTGTTACGTCATGTTAATCAAGCCGGCTTTCTAGGTCAACACAAAAAGGGAGTATGAAGTAATGTCATCGTCATAATATTCCGAAGGGGTTTATGCGATTTGATCACTTGACTAACCCGTATTTATACCCCGATATACATTCGAAAGTGATACCTTATTTCTTAACAATATTTAATATCATAGTGAAATGTTTATCCTGTAGAAAAGGTAAACAGCGTTGAGTGTTGCCATGCTTTTCTTGTTACATGTACACCTTTTAAAACTCGGACAGCGGACTTCTGATGATACCAGATAACTTGGTACATACCATGTGAAAGCTTCTAGGTTCAGTTGTCATGCTACATGTATATATTGCTCATATTTTGGAATGATTGGTAATCGAAACCAAGTAACCATTGACTTAGCATGGCCGGTTGAAAGAAAAAAGAAAGACTAAATAAATGCTGTTTAAACGAATAAAAGCGATGAATAGAAATAAATTAAATTTAGAACAAGCAAAAAAAAAAAACAAGTTACTCCGGTCATTTATAATTTGATTCTCTTGTCTTGTCACATTTGGTTAAATGGTGTCTCAAATTCCCCCTTTCGCGATCGGCTGTTCTGTCTGTTGTCCATGCATGCGTTCGATATAATTGTACAATTACCTGCTGCAGCAGTTCGATCTGCGGTCTATAGTATCATAAATAAAACCACCACGTTTTAATACTGTAAAGCAACATTTTTTTCGCGTGCGAGAAATATTAACGAGGTTTGCGAGAGCCTCGTAGTCGCAAATATTTCTCACGCGAAACACTTCTTGTTGTATGGGTGTAATACGAGGGGCGTTCAATAAATAATGGCATCGTTGTTACAAAAAAAAACACAATAAGATATTTTTTTGTTATTTTTTAATGGTTACCTTCAAAATCTTTTCTTTAACAGACATACATAATTTAATCGATTTATCCAAGCTTCGAATGCATTTAATATATATTAATGTTTGGGGGTTTTTTTTGGTTTTTTTGGGTTTTTTTTTGGGGGGGGGGGGGTGGGGGGGGGGGGGGGGATGGTATTCATATACTGATAAATGACAGAGCCAAAAACATTCCTTGAAGCATATCTTCTTCCTGACAAATCGGGTGAATAGGGAGGATGGGGCAAAACATGAACCTTTTTTTTCCAAAAATGATCTCACAATCTGGGATTTATATGCTGGGACGTTGTCATGAAAAAGTAGAATGTTGCGAATTCCAACCTTTGGTCTCTTCCTTTCGTAATATTTCTTACCTTTCTTCGGCACATGGTTTTTGTATATATGTCCGGTGATTGATCGGCCTTTTAAAATAGCAAGTTGAACTACAGGACCTTCGCTATTTACGATCTCCGATCCTCAGCAATGTTCGATAACTCTATGTTATCCGGATTTTTCTTTATTCGTACCATAAATCTGTCTTTTATATAGAAAAATTTAATAAGTCTTGTAGTGTTAATATTACACTCAAATGTCCAACGAATTGCTTTGCTTAGTGGCTTAACGGAGACCTACTACTTCAAGGTAAAGGGGATCTTGCCACCGATGCACCAGTACTTCCCGGAGGAGGGGGGGGGGGGGGGGGGGGGGGGGGTGTTTTGGGTTTTGGGGGGGGTTGTTGGGTAGTCGATGATTATTTAGTTTTTTGGTGGTGTTTATTGTCTTGGGCCTTTTTTTGGTAAGTTTACAATGTAAATTTAATAAGTTAGAATTTCTAGGAGATCCGTATTTCGTAACCCTTAGCTCACCCCCATCTCCTAGACTTGCATATGACATGATGTTTACTAAAAATGATGAAATAAAGAAAACGATTGCCGTAAAGGTGGACGGTTTTTGTGGTGTTATTATTCAAATGATTTGTTTTCTTATAAAAAAAAAAAAAAAAAAAGATGTACTTGTAAACGGTGGAGATATTCTTTGAAAGATAATTGCTTTGAAAAATATATTGTTTAATTCAAAAATTGTCGTAAATAGTAAGTTTTTTTTTCAAAAAAAGTTTTAGATCTGCAGAACCTATATATAAATGAGAAGGTCAAATCGATGTTACCATTCGCGGATCTAGAGTTTGTGCGTGTGCGTGTGCGTGTGTGTGTGTTTTCCTTCCGGAAAAAAATTGATCTGCGCATGTTATCAATGAGCATGAAGCTTTCGTGCTCATTTTCTGGATATAACCATGAAAAATATATTTGGTTTCGCCAGTGAGGGGAAAATACAATCAAATATATACACTGCATTACCACCCTTTACTACCTGTAAATTGATTTTTTTTTTTTGCATTGAGTTAACATACAGGTAAAATTCGTAATGTCTCTAATCCCGATTTTCAAATACCTCGCTGTCTATATATGCAACATAACTTTAGCGCGTTAAACATGGGCATTGAAAAGAGGGGGATGTTGCAGATAAAAATGGCATTAAGTATGTTTGAAAATACATTAATTGATAAATAAATAAAAAATACATACATACTTACATTACATACATACATACATACATACATACATACATACATACATACATACATACATACATAATGTAACTAATATCAAAAAGAAGCTTTTGGGTGTTAATCGTGGTATTGGATCGATTGCAATACATACTTAATTACAAAACTTTATAGCATATATTAAATCGTTTCGAACCAAGAAAAATAATCATTAGAAAACAATTTCTTATAAAAAGGTATTACACGAAAAAAACCCGGAAATTTTCTATTGTGTCAAATGTAAGGTGGTAACAGTCTGTTAAAAATTATCATTTTCATTATGCATCTTTTAAAGCTGCTTGCATAATATGCAGGTTGAACAAAATTTTATACTTCAGGGGACGAAACCAAACGGTTCCCTTCTCTAAACTTGTCAATAATGCTAATAATAACTTGAATAATGGTTTGGGGTTTTTTTCGTGTTTCCATAAAGAAATTATTTTTTATTTACATTGAATATTATAACATTAAAGGAGACCGATTCCGCTGGCTGGTGTAAATAGGCGAAAGTATAAACCTTCTAAGATAATTGGTTTGTATGAAAATTTATTGAATGCTGTAATAGACAAAAAAACGAATCATGCAGCTTTAAGAATTAAAATCAAAAATACAAGGGCCTTGTCTGTGAATTACATGTAGTATCACAAAGCTTGTACCCTGTGCAGTTCTGTAAAACATTATTGGGGAAGGGGGTCCGAGTGGGTTTTTTGTTTGTTAGCGGGAAATATTATATTACCATTTTTCATTTACTTTTCTTATTAATATATGAATTGATAAGTCTAAATTTTCAAAGAAAGGGTGTATGTGTCTAATTCCTTGTAAGCTGAAGTGCGTAGCGTTTCTAAAACAAAACTGCAGATTTGTTGGTATGATTCTATTCTACAGATATAGGATTTTGAAAAAAAAAAAATGATTGATGAGATCGAACGTGAAAAGGATTGGTAACCCTCTATAAACTACTATGTCTTTCCGAATAGCGGAGAAATATGTTAGAAACGTGCCTCCGTACGGCAAACCCTATTGATTTGAAATAGTAGAATGAAAACAAATTATGCACATTTAAATTATAGTACAAGGCACAAGACGCAATAGGTTTACTTCCGACTTTGAATGGTATGTACAATTGTATTTAATTCTTAAATTGTTTGCTGTCTACCTCTAATTTTTATATTACACGTATGAGAGTTGGTTGTTTTTACCAAATAAAATGAAATTGTCTTATTAATTTACTTATAATGAGCATTTGGAAACACTTGATCAAAATATCAATATTTCAACCATTGTAATTTTTTTTATTTCATTATCATTGTCAAATAGAATACAGCTAAGTGGTCATACAATGTTTTCAAATCAACTTGAATGAAGTTGTTTGTTTTACTTTATGTAAACACGTTTGCATGTATTGAAAAGTAAAGGGAAAAACAATTGTCAAACATTCGTATCGCAATTTACAGCAACTAACCTGTAGTTGAACGACTACAATGGATCTACATAGAAAATAAACCAGACTGACGACCTAAAAGCTAGACTTGCTGAAGTCTCTATGTGTTAGTGCCATTTTTTTTTCTTGCGAATTTCACTGTATTCAGAAATTTTAAACCCTGCTCATTTCCATTCTAAATGTTATCACATGTTTGGCATTATATGAAAGTAAAATAGAAAACAAAGGGACTTGAGCAAGTCTACCTGAAAACATTTCACAAGACTTTGTGTTTTGAAGAATTGGCATAAATATATGCAAAGAATTATAAATGCGCTAGTCCTGAATTACCGGTTCAATGAATAACATAATGTAATATGTTCTTTTGATGCGATTTAAACATATCGCATATACAAAATCTTAAGACGCATTTAAAATTTGAAATTCTACACTTCCTGGTCACAGCATTAATTTCATACGCGCAACCAGGACATTTTTCCAGCGGGAGGGGGGGGGGTGTCCAAGGAGAAATATTGTATTTGCTGGGGATGGGGTGCGTATTTTCGGTAATCTTACAATGGAAATTTTATAAGTTTGAATTTTCCTATGCAGTTCCGTCTTATTTGGGGATAGGGTTCCGAATTGGGTTTTGTTTGTTACATGTAGCAGGAAATGTTCTCGCAGCAATGTTAAGGATGTCCGAAGCTAAATTTATATCGAAAAAGATGCTATTTTAATTATCGAAAAAATACTTTAACCGGGCGAATTTCTTTACATTTTTATTACATGAATTAATAGCGATATCCAACACTATATTTAATGCATTTTTCTGACGTCATATGTTTTTCTTAAGCACGTGACGTGCATATCCTAACACGGCAAATGATCTATATAAATCGCATTGGCGCAAGTGATTTATGACATTAAATGAAAAATAATATGTTGAAAAATCCTTCTTTAAGGAGTATCGGGGGAGAATGTTTCAACCATACGATTTCCTTTAATTTTTTCCAGTGAAAGGTCAACTTATGAGTAAACTATGTGCAAAATATAAAGTAAACTGACCGAATAGTTTATCTTTTTACCGCGCTCAAACTTTGGTCGTATGTCTGAATCATCCCCGACATTTTATATAGGATTATATAGAAAAAAAGGGGGTTATCATTTTCAATCTAATATGTAAAAAAAATACATACATACGATTTTCTTTTAATTTTTAGCGATGGTAGGTTAACGTATAAGTAAACTTTTTGCCAAATTAAAACAAAATTGACCGGATACTTTTTATGCTATCCGCTCTCATAGTTTGGTCCTATAAACGTGTCTTGCAAGCCATTTTACAAATAAAATTGTTTAGAATAAAAGGATGTCTACGAATTTAATTTTATTTTATTTGTAATAGATAAAAATACCTTTCCACTCACACAGAACATGAAAGGATCGTACATATGGTTTTATTTTTCAAATTATATTTTCAATTTTAAATATTGACGCTGCAATAAAAAAATGCAAGACGTTTATTTTTGTAAATTGTTACGTCAAAGTCTCAACTGACGTCATCGTAAGACGTTGATTCCGACATGGATAACGTCGATTTTGAAGAAGCGGCGAAATGATTAAAATACTTCTGAACATTATTCTAAGGATTCATTTCACTAAAAATATTTTTTATGAAAGTAATTTTTTTAAAATAAAAACGTTACATGATAACCTGTATATTTGACCATTTTACTCTGCATTTGCGCAATACCCTGCGCAGAGGGCGCAAAATTTTAAACCCGCGACCGACCTTATGTAATGTATTTTGCAGTTGTTGATGGCGGTTTATAAAAATATTTCGTTTAATTGAAATATTGTCAAAACATTTCGCAATATCATCGAAATTAGGCCTATTTTTACCTTTTAAACTCGATTTACACAAAATTGGGTCAAATGGTAGCTTTCCCCCAGCATGATTCATATTGGTACTTATGTTCTATCCCAATTTCACGTACAATATACTAAGATTGTATTGGTTTTTACCTGCATATAAATATCTCCATTCATTAGTTTACACGTAGCAGGAGGAGTCTCCAAACAATTTGTTTATAAATAGTTATTTACATAATACGAAGCTTTTAAACTACCGATCTCTTGATACTCAATATTGATAATATTTAACTTAGTATATACAACAGCATCTATGAAAAGAAATCACGCGGTTTTAAAATGTTCAATAAAATTCACTTATTACGTTACGATACATTCCCTGAGAACGATTGAAAGGAATGCAGATTCTGAAGTCGAAGTTAATTATGACGCCGTATCTTACGAAGTACAGACAAGTGACTTTCTACACATCGCTGTAAAATCAATCGGGCAGCCTTAACTTACCCGCGCTATTACCTTTTTTCATTTACTTTTCTAATTATATGAACTGATAAGTCTTAATTTTCTAAGAAGGGTGTATGTGTCCAATTCCTTGTCAGTAGAAGTACGAAGCGTTTCTAAAACAAAACTGCAAATTTGTTGGTATAATGATATATGATTTTGTAGAAAAAAAAA
>WFKH01002636.1:33450076-33463949 GCA_016163765.1 Magallana hongkongensis
GTTCTACAATTTACTTTTTAAAAAGTTTTTCTCTCATTGCAACTTTTTAATACATGCATGTAAATCGTCACTGCATTTGAAGCAATTACAATGTAAAAATTATGTTGCAAATGTGCCATTAAATTTTAATCATATTTGATTTTAATCTACAATCTCTAGATTTTTGTACTAATTTTGTTTAACCACCGTCATTTTTGCTGTATTTAATAATTTTTTAATTTAAGTTTTTTTGTTTTTTTTTTTTGTTTTTTTTGTTTTTTTTTTGGGGGGGGGGGTTGGAGTCTTCGAGTTTCAAATCATTCTAACTAGTTTGTCTCTGCGTTTCGAAACCTTCTAACAAGATAATCAAATCTAGTCAAAAGATATACATTAATAACTCTTTAACTGGATCTTTTTTTTTCATTACAGCGACTGTTGAATGCATCCTGGTTCTTCAATTTCTTATTGCAAATGTAAGAATTGCCTTCGCTGAGCACAATGACATGTGGTTAAATTTTCCATACTCAATTGTACTTAGTACACTTGGCATAGTGTTTGCCATCATAACCTGTTTTATTAGCGTTCTCGTGTATCATACGTCCCGAGAAGAGGATTTTCAGAGGAAACGTTTTCACAACGGATCGTGTAATGCCACTTACTTGGTCTTTTTATAATTCAAAGTAAAAAATGTTTCTTATTTATGCTACAATATGTTGGTTAGATATTGTAAACTTATTCTACGAACGTCATTCCTAGTTTATTCTTTTTTTTTATATCAGTTTGAGATTTTTGTTTAAAAACTTGAAAGTTCTTTGTTTGTTTTGTTAGATTTTATCAAATCATTTTATTTAGTTGGTATATGTTGTTATGATAAATGTGGTTTTTAGATTGGTTAATTGTAGTTTGGAACTTATAAGCCAACATTTACTTTACGACTGTTTCTTTAATGTTACCCGGCCTGTTTCTTTTGTGCCTGTCAGCAAATATTGTCAAAAGAACACAATCAGTGTTATATATATATATATATATATATATATATATATATATATATATATATCAACTTAGTAAATAAAGCATTCAGAAATAGCACATGTTTAAAGAACGGAAATGAATATTACGGCTGCATATATAACAGAAATACGCTGAAATCAATGTACATTTGATTGAATGTGCTAATTGTGCCATTTATCAAATAACGTCCTTGATGTAGTTGTTATGGTAAAAAAATGTCATGTAACTTTAACGCTTGATTTGTTAACATGTTTTACAGTGCGACCGTTGGAGCGAGCGCAGCATAAATTCAATTGTAAAAACAATTGGTTACATCTATAATTATAAATTAAGACATTTTGCCAATAAACTACACAGTGCCTGCACCAGAGTAACTGCTTACATCCCTGGTACATCAACACGGGTTATATGTTGTCCGTAAGCTATAATTGAATTTTACCTGGTGACTAATTATTGCAAAATTAATTAATAACCTACTTTCATTTTCGATAAACAAGCACGAATTAGCAAAAATGAGAGTAAGGTGGTGGACAAGCTTTGGCTGATCCAAGTCAGTGGTAGTTAGCATCAAAATATATGTACTTGCAATGAAATAATATTGAATGATTATGTAAAAAGTAAATATATTTGCTGGGAAGTGGGAACTTACTTAGAGTATACATAGAAGATAATATTTGATAAATGTTGAATAAATAAAAAAGGGCAAATTCATTTCTTAAATGCGTGATTTTGGTTTTGATGGATAGCTTGCGAACCCGGCCTGGAATAGAACTTTCCAGAGGGGGTAACCAAGAACGCAGGTTGATTAATTAACGTCCTGGCGAAAAGTGTATGACGGGTTCATCATGCATCGCGGCAGATAACTTAGATCGGACATCTTTGGTTACATGTAGTACAAAAAAGTTGATGAATAAAATGAAACGATTTGATGCGATTTTAGTTTTGATGAAGAAACTTTCCAGAACGGAGTGCACGGGAACGCGGTTACTAATTAACGCCATTGCGGAAGGTGTAGGGCGAGTTAACCATCGGGCAGATACTTCGGATATGCAATTAAATATGCATACACAAGCACTTTATTTATTTCAAACATTTTTAAACCACGACAAATTGGTAGTAAACCTTATACATTTATTTGTGAACAATGAACAAATTGTGTTCTACGTACGTCTATGTGAATAAATGATGTATGCATGAAGGGGAAAGTTGAAGGGGATGCCTTCCCCCCCCCCCCCAATGTTTTATCATAACGGTCTTCAATCTGAAACTCTTGAAACTTTGACACAGTGATAAATATTTTAGTACCTTTTAGTTTGGATTTGTAGTCCCTGCTCGCTGCTCTAAATATATCAAGCCATGCAGTTGGTTTTTTACTTCAATTTTAAAGAATAGGTTTAGAAAGCAATTTTAAAAGAAAAATTTTGGACACAGTATATACAAAAATAAACGAAAAATATTGTTCAACATATTTAGCATTGTATCATAATAATGCGTGCAGTGTTAATTTCCGCATTTCCGCGCTTGCGCGGGATACCTTCTAGTGATAATAAACGTGGTTTTCCAAATGGATGCACCAACGTGAATAAAAATAAAATATTTCACGCCCCAGTATACAGTTATGTTTTACGGTGTAGCGATCTGGAGGGCGAAACCATTAACAACGATAACAATTTCATTGTAAGATTCATCAGAAACGTCCACAGTTGGATCAACCTATCTATTTATTCATTACGCTAAAGGTTGCCTACTTTGTGACGCCACGTTAGCAGAACAGACATCATTCGACAGTTTCCATTAAAATAACAATGCTCCGAACAAATTATTAAGAAATATTGTGAAACAAATAGTTTTAAACCATTTTTTTAGAATCAGAAGAATGTTTTATTAATCTTTTAAATGCATGACATTCTTAAAACACAAGTTGGGATAAAACTTCAATTGCGCTTGTGTAAATTGGAATTCTGGGAAGGAAGTAGATAGTCGGTGTTGGAGAAATCCGTAGAAGTTATGAAACTGGTCAGTTTTTAGGTCAATCTGCGCATCGTCGTTTTGTGAGACTGTACATGGGTATCGTCCGCACCCACGGTCCGGAGTCCGCATATATATCTTCTCGACTCTCTTAGTAAGAATGGAGAGGATATACATTGCCAGTGGTTTTCGACGGGACCATGAAATTCAGAGGGCAATCTATGCAAAGTTACAACTTTAAGTAATAAGGAGACATGCAGTCATACATTGTATGTATACTGCTACACGCTTGTCTCCTCACTTACAGCCATAAAAATTAAAGCTGCAAACTGAATGTACATAATTATGTAATGTAAACGTATATTATTATTGTTCTGTAAACGGTTTTTCTTGTATTTTACTAGATTGTGGACTTTTGACCCAAGATTATTATTCTGCTGGCTGACTATTTTTTAGCTTTTTAAAAAGCTAACCTTGTACCTGTTCTCGTAAGAACATGACATTGGTAGCCATTTGCAATTTACACGGTATTCTGGGTATAAATCTGACGACAGAACTTTCAGTATGTCAAAGGTAGCAATAGTCCGAATTTTCTCTTCACCCAGGCGTTGTCGTTGGAGCTCGCTACGTGAGCGGCGCTTGCTGCGCTCGCAATAATTATCTAAGATTGTTAATATTAAATATATTTAGACATTTCGACATAATTTAATAATAACCAATTGTTACAAAAAAAAATTGAAAGCTTTAGAATGTGTTGTCAAACAGGTACGCTGTAAATAGAGTTGTGTTGAATATAGATGTGAATATTTAGCTTGCATAGTGTATTCTGATTGATACTTTACAGGTGGCTGAGTGGGTTTTTTTGGGGGGATGTATACTCTAATAACACGTGATATGCCCGAAATATCAAATGTGAGATCAATTTTCGAAGAAACGTAATTTCATGCATAATGGATCTATTAACGTAAATTTTTGTAAAATGTAATTATTTCTATTTTGATGAACCATGATTTTTTAGATCCGCTAAACGATCTAAAAAAAAAAAAAAACCAACATGTTTCTCAACAAATTATGATAAAACCTGAAATTAAAATTGAGGATGTGCATAATGATATCTCGCTCCTTTGAAAAGCTATTATATTGACAGTGTTTCCAAATGATGATTTTGGTTACATGGTGTTTTTATATCGTTTAATATTTATTAGTTTGACGAGATATTGGGGCTTCTGATTGGTCGAAAAATTTCTTTGATCTTTTGACCTACATCAATAAAATTTAAGACGGATCTACTTTTCTCAACTGTTATGATTTAACACTATTTATAGAGCGGGAATTTTCAAAATAAAACACTATCAACAAAATGTACAGTTGTGTCTGTTTAATTGTAAGCAAACAAAATGCAACCTAATTAATATAAAAAATTAAAAGTTTAACCTTGAAAAATAAACAATACCCAATAATTTATTCACGAAATAGAAAAGTGTCTTCTCACGATCTAGTCTGCTTGAGGCGACGATCCACATTCACGGCGAGGCAGGCTGTTTCAGGAATAGTTATAATGAACATGTAGGTCTATACACTTTCACAGTAACACTGCTGTTCAAATTTGCTAATGATGAGTTTCAAATAACCCACGTACATGATCGGTCATCAGAATAAAGCGTCGTAAAGCAAAGCTATGGGTAGTGCATCAACTCTTTCAGCGTATTTCAAGCGGCAGATATACCATTTAAGACCCTTACTGGCTATCTAGTTACCAAAGCATTTACAAAAGTCGCACATACATACTATTCTTTATCGACATATCAACTATTTTTGTCCACGATCGCGTCTTCTTGCATCATGGTTTTGCCCAGTTGCATATTCCAGCGATCTAACTCACATTAAAACCAGTTTTAACGATTCTTGCTGTACAGTGGATAATATTACAAGCCATCGAATGTATTTCCCTTTCGTTTTCAATTCAGCCGGTCCAGATTTCAACTTTCTATTCGTGGTTAATTCATTAAATTCAGCTCAATAGCTCTGTATCAGCTGAGGATGCATCCATTTTGAATATTGTTGCTGTTATTGTTTTGTATTCATACGCGCCATTTCAGTTTCATTATTTACATTTTTTGATCAATGACACTTCACGTTTTATGATTTGAATAAGTTTATATGTTTTATTAAATGATAAGAAATAAATCAAATAATTTTTCTTTTGATCGACGTATCAAAGAAAGAAATGACCAGAAAACTGCAATAAAATCAGAGAATGACGATCCCACAGTACAAAAGAGCAACTGAACCTTTAAACAACAAATCAGTAAAGGAAAATGTACAGTTGATGCTGTGTTTTCCGAAGGTTCAAGTGACCTTGTCTGATCACCTGTTGTCCGTCGTCTGTCCGTCTGCCTGTCCGTCTGTCTGTTCACCTGTCTAAAAACATTTCACTATTTGACTTCTTCTCTAGAATTACTAGACCAATTTTAATCAAACTTGGTACATATCATCCTTGGGAAGAGGATTCTAAATTCTTAAATTTTAAAAAGGGAGATAATTGCAAAACAGCTAAAAAAGGTTGTGTATCTTGAAACATTTTCTTCTCAAGAACCACTGCACCAGATATGCTAATATTTACTCCAAAGCTTGTGTGTATATATATATATATATATTGTTAAAATCGTGACCCTAGGACTATTACTGGGGCCCCAAGAGTGGTTCAAAATTCAACATAAAAATATATAGGGAAAATGCTTTTAAAAATTCTTCCCAAGAACTATAATGCTACAGTTTGTGAGATTACTATGTAAACATCGTAAGAAAGTGTAATTTCTAAATTAATAAGATTGTGACCCCCTGACCAACACTCGGGCCCCAAGAGAGGTTCAAATTTAATATAGATGTATAGGGAAAAGGTTTTAAAAAAAACTGATATAGAATGATGCAAGGAAATGCTGTTTAGGTGAGCGATATGACCTCTTGTTGAAACCATATATGAGTCTTTAGTTTGAAAAGTAAACCTAATGCGATATGAATGTGCATATATGAATCATACATGTAGGTATATTAATCCGTACAACAAATAGGTGCAAAAACAGTACCATGCAGTTAACTGCTCTCTGAAGCAGATAAACTGTTGTACAAACAAAGACGATTATGTTGGTCTCGCTTCTATAATTTGAGAACAAAAAGCTGCAAATACCTAAATAAATAATATAGTTAGAAATAATGTCTAAATGAATTCAATTCATTGTTGTAGTACCATTCATTTCTTTTCTCTTTCACATATGTAAATATCAGCTTACTTATTATCTTAAAAATAGTCTACAATGTGTTGATTAAAGTAGGTACCAGTGACCGGAATTACTGTAACGCACAAGTTTTGCGTTGGAAATGATTGAAATTGTCGAATATTTATCTTATCGATCGTTGTGTTTAAACATATTAATAACAAGTAGATAAAATCGTCAAAAAAGTTACGATTACCACGCCATTAAAGTAAAGCTAAAGAATGTAGTTTAAAAATTCATTTAAGGAGGCCGACTTTAGTTTTCATTGCGCAATGCATGTTGTTGTTTTTTGCGTATTTTAGTAAAATACAGTGTATCTATACATTTTATGATATTGTTTCATAAACATTTATTAAGTTGAACACAATTTAAAAATATCAAGATTTTTAGGAAAATTTTTATTAAAATGAAGCTTTGTAGCTAGGAGTACGTTATAAGAAATAACATAAAACAAAAAGTGAAAAGTATACACCTTTGAAGTTTTACTCACATGGAATGCTATCCTTAGGGATAATTTTCTTAAATTTTTGAATGAATCCATTGTACCAATCTACATTGATACTCCAAATATATGGCTAAATTTGATGCATTTTGATATTTGAAATATCCCAGTAAGCATCTAATTTTGATATCTTACATGGTAAATAGTCATCATATATATTTACTGACAGCATTCGATTTTCCTTGTTTCTAATATCTGAGCATCTCGGCCACAACTCTGTTAATGTATCAAAAAAAAAAGAAAAAAATGTTAATCACTTAACGTTTTAAACTTTAAAAAAAAATGTATATTTTTGATTTAGTTCCTGCTTCAATAAATAACTGACTACGGCAGTATTTAATTTTCTTCTTTATTTTCATATCAAATATACAGACTTGTGTATGAAAACACGTAGTAATTAACTTAAATATTAATCTTATTTTCATACTGTAGAAGAAGAAAGATATACTTAGTTTTAAATGTCAGAGGATATCGATTGATATCATAGAATCAAATGTTTCTGGACAATAAGAATGGTAAAAAAATTATATCATATACGTACTGGCTTATTTCGCTTTTCAATTTAATGCCGAAAGACATAATAAATACTAGTACACTCACTTGACTTGGTAAGATAGCGCTTACATAAAATTGTTTTGATTCATATCAAATCTGCATTGCGAATTAATTTTATAAGACGAACTGGATTATTCTAGTTTACATGCATAAGGAAGGCAATTTTAGTATCTTTCAAGTTTCGTTCTGTATCGGTCAGCACATTACTGCTTTATGAATTTACAATGATAAGAATCCAATTAATTTTTATAGCATTTAATAAATTAAATCTGAATAATACAGTATATCTTTTTTTTATAATCACTGTAGGCAAATGGAGAAAAATTAAGATTGCCTTCTTGATCAACAAACAGAAATTTAATAGGCTATGATGATTAAAGAAGTTGAAAGAAACGTGCAAAATTGCACGCTAAAAACGAGGTCACGTTGTGGGGGTTTAACATTTATGAGAACTTGTTATGGTTTGTTTTGCTATCGGTGACCTTTGTTGGTTCGGTGTTCCAATTGGAAGCCCCAAGGTCAGAGGAAAACGATTGAAAACATACTGAATGACATTTGAAGAAAGAATGAATATTTCGGATGCCATTTGTTATGCTGTCCCATGTATATGTCCTGATATTGCAGTATCAGAAATTGATATACAATGTAGATATCAGTAAAAATATCATATACTGAAATAAAAAATTATGCGGAGTTTTGCCAGTGGGAAATGGAATGTATTATACATGTGATATATAATCATTTCTTGTTGGTTTTAAGCCGTTTCTTGCACTTTGTTATTATATGTAAAAAAAAAAATGGAGTATGAGTTTAAATGATTAACTTGTTTTTTTTTTATTAGTTTTTTTTAAATCCATAATCAGAAGAGCGAAACGACAATTAAATAAAAGAAGCTTCGATCGAAGGTTCTTATTTGCACTCAATTTTATCCAAGGTTTAAATCCCATTTACGGAAGCACATCGTAGTCATAATGTAGTTGTTGAATGCATATTTTTTTAATTATACTATAATACTACTGTCATCAAACTTGCTGTCGAAAGCAGTTGTTAGGCTGTAATTCGTGTATATTTTTATACTAATATCTACAATGATCTCAACTCGTTTTTTTGGGGACTTTTTTCAATTGTCTTTCACAAAATAATTATGAATTTGTTAACAGATTTTTTATTAACTGAATTTCGCAAATTGTGTTATAATAATAGAAGTTGTCTTTCATTTTCATCAATCATTTGCTTCAAAACATCTCTTTCCAAGAACAATATATTTTATCTAAAGTTTTTAACATCAAAATACAGTAACAAATGTAAGTTTTACTCATACAAGATTACACAGCAAAGTTTATGGATTTTAACAATTCTTTAAAAATTCATTATGATAAAATATCGCTAATTTTTAACTGATTCAAAATAAGAGCATTCTGATAATTGTCGCCTTAATCAATTTCATTTTCAGTATTTTTATATCCAGTATTTAAGAGTAAAATTAAATGGAGCCAGGTAACGTTATTTGACATTTCCAAAGACAACTTTAGGCTTCCGTATCAATATGTTGGAAACTAAGGAAGTCGCAGAAAGAAAGATATATTTTTAGATTACTATTTTTAGTTGATTTTTTTTTACTGTTTGAAAATATTTATAACAAGCTGTTTATGGTTTTATTACAGGAAACGGATAAGGAAACCACGATAATACATCCTAACACTTGAAAAACATACGTAAGTATGTTCTTATGATCTTTACTTAAAATTTTGATTTATTTTGTGTGCTATAAATGAATTGGAAACGCAATTAAAAGAAATTAAAACGCATAATGACTTTTTTGAGATAAATCCTACCTAATAAGTACTGTAAACTGCTTTTTTGTTTGTTAGTGTCTGTGTATTGCTTACGATTTTGCTAAGAGCGACTTAAGTGTTTGCATTTGATGTTGTAACATCGTTGCCGCTATGCCTTGTTTTCAATTTTTGAATAATTAAGGAATCGCCGGTTGAGACGTTACCAGATCTTTAACAACTTTTTAGATATGTAATCAAACGGATTCATTTAGCATTTTTTAAATAAAAATTTAAGATCTAGTGTACCCGTATTTTTACAAATGCAAATTAATAACAGTTATATACAATTTCTCTACCTTTACTTAATGACATAGACGCGGTTAGTTTAAGGAAGCATATGGGCAATTTAGCGTCTTATTTTGACTTTAATGTACCAACTTGTAAGATTAAATAACTGTTTTGAATCAAACCAAAAACTTAGTATTTTCCGTTTAAATAGATATCAATGAAATACAATCAAGTAGTACTTTACTACTACATGTGCCTCGGTACATTTGTCGACGACAAAGTATATGGCTCAAATGTGGTTAAAGAGGGTTGTTTTGGTCTACTTTCTGGTACATGTACCATGGCAGAACCTATGAACAAGCATAAGTTCCTGCTTACAATTATTATGTAGTTAATTTTTTAAAAAAAGTAAAAAGTAAGTAATTTTATTGGCTACTATGACAATATGAGACGGATAAATAGGGTTCACATGAAGTGCTCTAATGTGGAAATAATATTTGTTTTTCTTTTCATTATTTTTATTTCTAGCTTTGACTGCAACGATGACAAAGAAAGCTTGACATATTTTGGTTCTGGTGTTCTTAGTACTGGCTCTTGTGTTCTGGATCATCGCCATATCAACGCCTGGCTTGTTTGTGTTTGATATAATGGTTGACATTTCGCAAATTGAGGTTAGTGTGTGTAGATGGATATAATATCCGTACATACTATGTGTAAATAAATGTGCTATTGATATGGTAATAAAAACATAAATACAACATTCACATATCTTCAACCTATACCGATTCAGACATTAAAAATGCATTTAATGTTTTCTACATGAAAAAGAACTGAATGGCAAAGTATTGACATACATTTATATATTCATCTTTAACTGGGAGAAATTACTTGTCTCAGTCATCTGAGATGCGAAAAAGTAAAAAAAAATGTAAAATCTTACTAACATAAAAAATTGTATGCAAACGTCAAAACTTGTGAGGGTCCAAGAGAGCTCACAGTTTTAACCATAAGCTTAATCTTAATCTTTAAGCCCGTTTGACAATTTATTGTTTTGAGGTTTGCTTTGGATTCAATAATCTTTGCGTCTTTTTTGCAGAAAATATTTACTAAAATCAACATTACACTTTCAACATCACTTTTAACACCACAAAAAGTAAGTATGTAGTGTATTTTACTGAATTTGTAAAATTGCTCATATTCCTCAGTGTGTGCATATGAGAACGATTTATGCTTTATTATTAGTAAATTTAAATCTTCTATTTCAAATTGAATCGAAACAGTTAACTTTTTTCAAAACAATATCATAGTATTTCATTTGTGTCTCAAAGACCATGTGGTTTAAAGCTTTTTTATCAAGACTACGTGCAATCGTGATTATAAAAAAAGTTTTCACTTCGATTAAATTGTGAACACTTTAGATATGCGTATTGATTTGTTAGTAGACTTTGGTAATTGAAAATACAACCTTAATAATTTAAGATAAATGTAAAAAAAAAAAAAAAGATTCAGTATCATAAACTTAAATCATATATTTTATATTATCAACATTACAAACGTGCTTTGAATTTAAACAATAATGTGGTGTCATTCCTTTCTTTTTGCGGTCTAAAAAAATACTTTCAGCAGTCCAATTTTATTCAGCTGAATATCATAATTAGTCTAATGTTATATATCAATTTAGTATCACATTATTTTAATTCTGATATAATTTGCAAACATTTCATAATTTTAAAAAAAAATATTTGAATTGCCTGTTTAGTGAGAATTGACCGGCGAGAATCTGAAAAAAATATATAAACACATCTGTATAAAAAATTGGACTATTGGATCATATTGAAGTTTTCTCTTTATTACTTATTTTTCGTAGATCTCATTAACTGAGGAATGGTACATTTATAATGTCAAGTGCTGCGTCGGTGATGTGTGTGTCTAGACAATCAGCTGAGTGACGTCAATAAGGATCTAGACACACGTAAATTATTTATTTATTGTTTACCTGATTGATGTCATTTCATGTGATGCTTTTTTTTTAAAAAGTGCCTAATCATGAATCAATATAATATTAACATAAATGTGCCTCAAATGATTTCTATTAAGAGGACTAGATGGTAGTAGTCATTTTTACACTATATTGAATTACCTATTAAAGACATTTTAACAATATGATGATAAAGAATTAGTATGCTTTAGAAACTTTGCTGACATGCAAAATAAACATTAACTTAAGTGAATAATTTAATTTTCAGTTTTGTAACAGGGCATTCGTTTTGTCGTAATGTCTGAGAAGACACAATATAATACAATAATACGATTTGTGATATTTAACTATTCACGTTAAATGAATTGTGAATCATATGCGTTTAACTACCGATGTTTTAATCCTATTATTGATTTCATCAATTCAGAAAGAAGTAGAGCTCATTTATTAGAATAAAGTTGTTTATCTTGTTTAAATGAACAAAACAAAAGCTAATAAAATAGAGAAAATTTTTTATAACAATCAAATCACTGTTTTTATATAACCATCAACTTGACTGTTTTACTTATTATTTGCCAGAAATCCAAGCTGAAATGGTAATTGAAAAAGGCCTCGCTGTGTTATTGTGTGGGCTTACATTGTTAATGTTGATCTTCTCGGAATCACTAGACCATCAAGCTTTTGATGTCATGTACTCAGTGGGAGGTAAGCGGGTCTTGCTTCTGTAGTAAATATTACACGTACCATCGGGTTTGGGAATCCATGAATGCACAACATAATTCTATACATCGTAAACTAAGTTCGGTTGTTACCTTACTTTGCCCGAGTTAGACGTCGGTTTTATCCCTCAGACTTAAAAGGTTTTTAACAACTCACAAATCAGATTTGTGAGTATCATTGATATAAATACCTTCAAAACACTTCATTTACATGGTATCTCTACCAAATAGGTAAAAACAAATGACACAAAATGTGTCATACGAAACACGTAAGAAGGCCTGTAGATACCAAAAGAACCATAAGCACAAAACGGTTCTTTATTAGAGCATATACATGTATTGGCATGTGTCAGGACTTAGGCATGTTCGTCTTCTTCAAGATAATGCTACGATACATTCATCTGAGCTTGTGAAGCAGTTTTTAAAGTCAAGGAGGGTAACTGTCACACCCACCATATCCTCAAGATCTAGTAAAGCCCCATGCGACTTTTTTTTCTTTTTTCTAAAACCCTAAAAGTTTTTATCTGGTTGTTCCCGAAAAGTCCCGACAAGCCTTTCACTCAGCCATCAGTGAGTGCCTCGGAGGTCAACCTTATTCAGCGTACCGTGACGCATTTCAAAAATAGATTCAGAGATTGAAAACAAGTATATATTTCAAAACCCCTGAGGATAC
Organism: Magallana hongkongensis; assembly: GCA_016163765.1. Taxonomy (NCBI): domain Eukaryota; kingdom Metazoa; phylum Mollusca; class Bivalvia; order Ostreida; family Ostreidae; genus Magallana; species Magallana hongkongensis. Next base: position 33,462,800 of record WFKH01002636.1, read on the forward strand.
TTCGAAGGGATCTAATGTTCATTTTACTATGTGAGTCGAATGCTTTTGATATATCGTACAATACGCATCAAGCTCATGCGCGGATCCAGACAATTTTTGCAGGGGGGGGGGGTCCGAAGAAAAATTGTGTTTGCCAGAGGGGTACGAGGCATATTTGCTATAATTTTACTATGTAAATTTAATAAATTTTCATTTTCCGGGGAGGGGGTCGAGAACCCTCCGACCCCCCCCCCCCTCTTTCTAGATCCGCACATGAAGCTCATTGTCCATTTTGTATAATATACTCTAAAACAGCTGAGCCAATACTCATCAAATTTAATTTATCGTAGTTTGATGTCATTTGATGAAATAGAACTTAGTTTTCCTTCTTTTCAACGTATAATAAATATACATACAAATTATTAGGGTTTTTTTTGTAAATTATTTCATGACTTTAATATTTATTTAAAATTATAGAACTTCGATCAAAATTGTAACGATTCTATCTGACACAAGCATGCGTCTGTCAAAAACATGCGTGCGTTTATTACAGAAAAACTCGTTTAGTACGAACACCGATATAGCGAAATCTCGGATATAGCGAAGTTTTTTTGAGTCCCCGGTAAAAATTTTAACAAATCTTTGCAAAATTTAACGGTTATAACGAATTCGGATATAACGAATTTACGGATATAGCGAACTTAATTTGATTCCCGTAGAGGTGAATAATAACGAAATTTAACACTTTTATAACGAATTTCTTTTATAGTTTGAAAAGTTTGCACTACTCTTTAACATAATAGTTTGAATGAATTTATTTTCACATAAATTCTTCAATTCACAATCCGATTATTAAAGGTATCAAAGGAATGTATTTTCATTCTAAGCCTCAATTAGCAAAAATTGTAGTCTGGTGATAGAAACCATATATATAGTGAATTCGCTATAGTAATTATTACGAATTTGTTATACGGATATAACGAAGTAAATTCATTGGTCCCTAGAACTTCGCTATAACCAAGTTTTACTGTATATAATAATTTCAAATTGCCAATATATATGAACCAACACAATTTTAATATAACAGAAAAAGTACATATTAAACTATCTACATGTATGTAACAAATATATATATATATATATATATATATATATATATATATATATATAT
>WFKH01002636.1:33465047-33482697 GCA_016163765.1 Magallana hongkongensis
GAGAGAGAGAGAGAGAGAGAGAGAGAGAGAGAGAGAGAGAGAGAGAGTGAGAACTTAGCTAACTAAGCGAAATAAAGCTTCATCAGATTTTCAAAAAAAAGTTTCTCATTTATCTTTACCTTTAGCACGCTGAAAATTTCATGTTGTTATGCTTGCAGTCGATTGTGCTAATTAGAATGCACTCTAATTCTGGGTTGATCCCTGAACCCCATACACGTACTTGTGTAAAAGCTATGCTGTAACATCTCGGTGATGAAAACTTTTGACTGACGCCTGTCCAATCTAATCGTAGTAGGCGGAGTTAAGACATTTACCAACCGTGACTTAAATGAGAGAGAGAAGAGAGATACAGAGTAAGGAAGTAAATGTATCGATACAATTCAAACATGTAAATAATCTGTGACCTACGGTGTTCAGGAAATCAACTTAAAATAAACATTTGTCAGTAAACGCATGTATATATGCATGCATGCATGTTATCTATGTGAATAAATACTAAACAGTCCTCCTTTTAAAGTCATGTAGAATAATCGTTAAGATGGCGGCATTTCTTTGATACCGACAAAGTGGCCCAGCCAGCTCTAATGCGGTCGTACTGCGTGGGAGTTTCGGCGGCATGTCTTTGATGCCGGCGAAGCGACGGGCGTCTGGATTTAGCGAGCTCCTGACGAAAACAAGACTGTCACCAGTCGGAAAATCGACAGTTTTTTTAAACGAGCTCTAACGCATGAATCAATGTTTTTTAAATGTTTGACCCATATCTCTGAATCTGACTTCTTGAAATTAGATGTCTCAAACTTGTTTTTTAAAATGCATCAAGTTCTTTGTCAGAGTATGGTTTTAAAAGGTCTATTTGACATCGTTGTCTTTAACAAAATCGATTTTGTACAGAATAAAAAAATTAAAAAGTCATTTTTCAGAGCATCATTTTTAGCTTTTTATTTCTTAATTATCAGTAAATAACTTGTCAATTATCAGAGGAGAAATGAAGCCATTTGTCAAATGGAACTTTATGCTTAAAGAAATATAACTGATTTGATCGAGCCGTTTTTTGTATTGCATCTGAAACTGCAAATAAAAAGTAGATAATTAGACTCTAGGATATGCAAAGTGTGTAGAATCTTTTACACTATAAGATGTAGTGCTTCAGGAAGCAGACACGTTTCCACTCAGGGCGGTAGTAAATGGATTGCAACGGTATTCCTACTTCCTGTACTCAATTTAAGATTGATCACAAAAACACAAATGTCCAGGTCCCAGGATCAGAAACCAATCTAAAATTTTAGTCAGTAATTAAACACTGTCTTAATGTCTGTTTTAGTCATTAATTAAACACTGTCTTCGTGTCTTTTGATTGAAAACACTGACAAAATTTAAATGCTTCTGAATCAATATAATGTAGATATTTACACATTTAAATCGGTTTTTTATGATGAACATTTTTTATGACTAGCTGAAATTTTTAATCAAGTCTGAAAGAGCTTCATGTGCCTGAGGCCTTCAAAATATTTTTTTAATGAAGACCGCGGAACTTAAACGGACAAAATTGGAAATATACAGCTTACATCAATTTAACTTGTTATAGTCAAAACATTTCAAATTGACGCGGACGTCTGAGAAAACATTGGATTGAAACTGTAATTATAGGAAGTGTATTTTTAATCAACCTCAGCGTTCCTAACTTGCTATATAAGTTATGCGATCGAAATACATTTTATTTAGTATCAGCAAAGCGCGCGATTATTTCATCAATAAGTATATAATCAGCGAATATGAGAAGATCCCGATTCGGGAGAGATTATACCCAATGCAAAGCATTGTCCGATGCCTTCAAAGAATCAGTCGCCACTAATACACTTCCTATAGCTACAGTTTCAATCCAATGTTTTCTCAGACGTCCGCGTCAATTTGTTCCCGCCCATTTCAAATGTTTTGACTGTAACAGGTGAAATTAACGTGTATATTTCCAATCTTGCCAGTTAATGTTCCGCGGTCTTATTTTACTCAAATACTTTTTGCATTCGTCTCTAAACAAATGATGAAGAAAAAAATATTCCCTACCATTTTCTGACAGAGATGTTTGCTTTAAAAGAATTTCTGAAGAAATCATCTATTTCACAAACTTGCAACTTTTGTTTCAGTGACAAATGTCAAAAATGTTAACAATTTTTATAATTTCTAAATTAAAGCGATTAATAGAATATTTTCCGAAAAATAACAAACTATGTATTTTGGATCATATAGGCGCAGGTTTAATAACTGTTTCAATGACAAATGTCAGACAAGCATTTAACAATCATTTGGTGCCACACACCTAAATTGGTAACGGACGGTATGGCACCGCACCTTCTAGGGTAGTCCATAGCAAGGCGTTACAATATGAACTAATCGACTCCTAGGGTACCCCTTAGCGAGTCAGCGATGATATCAATGTAATTGCCTCCTAGGGGATTCCTTAGCGAGGCTACTGCCTGTTATACCGAACAGGTAAGCCCACTATACCGAGTGAGGCCAAATGAAACCACCCGTTATACCGAACGGGGTACGAGGTTACTGTTATACCAAACAGATCCCTCACACAAGCTCCTAGAGAACTCCAAAGCAAGCTTGTACGGCTCCCAGGGCAGCCTTAGCGAGCCATCATATGCTCTACCAAGCATGTAAAATAGATAATCAAAATTAATATAATCCTGTAATGATAAATAATGCCTCTGCTTGTCTGACATTTCCGTAAAGCTACGACAGCAACACAGCATCAGTCCTCAGTCCAATTAGCTCACAATCTCACGGACGTAATGTACAAAAAGTGGGCTCATAGCCACCAATAACCTGAAAAAGTAAGCAAAGAAGCAGCACAAACAGCAGTACATCAAAATTCTGCATATGTTTAATCATACAATCAACGGCTGATAACATTTAATACTCTGTAATGGGAGAGGTGGGTGGGAAACAGTTATTTTGAGTGCAGCAAACTCCGGGAATTATTGCTTGAGTAAGAGATGGAATTCACCCGTCTTTATACTTGTATTAATTGGGGGAACGTATCAAAACCTTCGCCCCTCGTGTTTTTCGGAAATCAAATTAATGCGTTTAATTTGCAACTGCATTAATCGATCTTATAAACATAAAATTGAGTCAGTCCTATAATACGGTATGTATCCTTCAGAATAACTTTTGGCTGAAACTCCATCTTCGCTGAGAATTTCAGACTTAGATCCGTGCAGACTTGAGGAGCAGTAAGAGGGCGATGATTGAATTGAGCTCTGACTGCTTGATGGGCAATCTGAAAACACAACCGATTGTCTAGCAAGCGAAGATGACGAAACCTGGTTTCTCAAATTTAAAAAGTGAAAGCCATTTAAAATCCATCCAGACAACCCCACTAAGATACCCAGCACTGCAAGAAGGGCTGAATAAGGAACGTTGAAATTCAAAGTTGGGGAATAGGCTGCTGTGGGGAAAATTATTTTAAGAACCACAATGGATTCCATTATTTCTGAAAAAAGCAAAAAATTCTTTGTTAGTTTTAAAAGAAGTATAGTTTATAAGCAAGAAGAATAGTATCTACATGTACATTGAGTACTTTTTTTTCTTACCTGCAAACATAAAAAGTAATGCTACAGTAGCTGTCTTGACTTGTGTTGGATTTCTTGAATTGTATATCGAAACAATACAACATATTGCAGAGGCTACAGTAGCTAGTATACTGTTTGCGATCATCTCCAACATGAAAACTAGATTAAGAAAATAGAATTGTAACTTAAATATACGATAATGATATATATGATGCATGAGTATGAAAATAAAAAAAGTGTTATGTAAGCGATAATCCCAAATTAAAGTTATAGCATACATCGAGCACTATTTATTTAAGTTAACGTAAGGATAATTTATTCTATTTGAAAATCACTATCTTCAGTCAATTAAAAAAAATAATAAGGTTAATTCATTTGATGGATTATCTTTATATTGTATGATAAAATAAATAGGTGGTGATTTTTTTAAAAAGTTAAGGTTTTGAATGCAGTCATAAGCTTTTGAAGTTCCTGTTTTTTGTTTTCTTGTGTTTCTTTAACATAGAAAATCAAACCACGCTTATTATAATAATCGGCATTAAGTATTATTTACGCCTAGTTGTCCTTATATCATACAAAAATATAATGAATTGGGTAATATCATGACTGACAAAATATTACACAGTCTAGAGACTTGAAGATCTTGAAGATTTTTTCAAGTTACATGTATGCAACATTCAAACTACCAATACGTATAGTATATGGATATCAAACTATGAAGAGTATTGTTGATCTAATAGGATTTCCCTCGTAAACATAGACATAATGATAGAATGGCCAGGTCGACGATAAAATAAAGGATCATTACATGTGCATACATTATAGCGAATATTTATTAAAGTCATCGTTTGTCTTACATTCTAATGTCCTTTGCTAAAAGCACCATAAACAAAAACTCTATTAGAAGTTTGATTCTTTGTGTCTTTTCTTAAGAAGCAATGCTTTCTGATAAATTTGATCGGCAGTAATAATGGCACCAGAATGCGTCCAAACTATACAAAGCTAAGATATATAATTGATTTACCTTTGAAAAAAATGTCTCGCATATATGTACCATAGAAGCCATAATCAGAATACTCAACGTCTGAGTACTTGAAATAAAATATGCTCATCTCCACTTTATAAGCAATCTAAAATTAGAAAAATCCGATTCAAACAGAAATGATTGACTAAAACGTGCAACCTTATTTCCAATATATTTACATACTGAAACTTCATTTTGTATTCTTTTCTACATGTAGACAGTATATGAGTAAAATTTAAGCATTCAACATGTACAATGCACAAAAACTTTAAACGAATATTTGTGAAATATTCAGCCTTCTCATGAAAGCACTTGAAAACACTTTGTTTCCTGAAAGTTTATCAGTTCAATTTCGCAAAAAAAAAAAAAAAAAAAAATAGTAGTAATTTACCAAATCATAAGTTGCATTATATACAGCTATGTCCATTTCGAAGACAGCCCAACCAGGGGTCACAAGGGCGACAAACCATAATGCAAACGAAATCCAGAACAAATTCCTCGTAATTTTTGGATGTGATTCTGATGGCATCTTTAGACCTTCAAAAAGTCAACAATGAATTTATCTATAACATATCAATCCACAATATGGTAGTAGTAACTCTGTAAAAAAAACAAACGAAGCAATCAACGTTGTTATCGAATGTTAGATATATTAGATACACAATGTCTCTCCTTCGAATGCATATAAAAAAGATGATAAGTGTTTACCGTATCTTTAGAATTTGTCATAGTATCTTGCTTGAAATTTTCAAATGATTGCAGATAAACTTAATGCAATAAACGTCACGGAAATCTGATGGAAATGCAAGAAAAACAACATAAACTGAGGTTATTTTCCATCACACAGTTTGCTGCTGCTTACAAGCTATTGATTTTTTTCCCACTACTGTGTTCTTATTTACACTCTGATTCAAATAGTCCATAAAATGTTGATGTAGCTATAAAATTATATTCTGAACAAAGGGTGATTTGATTAATTGACGTAAGGTAATAAATTATTATTTTATCGTTGAAGAAATTTCATACCGATTTTTAATCCTAAATGATGATGTAAATTATAAAGGTATATGTAAAAAAAATTATACAAGTCAACTTGATGAAAACGGTTATTTTATTTTTAAGAATAAGCAAACCAAACATACGTACCAATATACAAGAATTTAATATTGCACCTCTACTTGTACGTGTACTTAAAAAAAAAAACAAGTTATGGGAGAAGTAAATACAGTCTTAAATATATATTCTCCAAGTCATTGAAAAATGAGGTCATTAACCGAGATTTACAGACCCTATCGATTGGTGGATAAACCATTCTATTTTAGAACTGGGAATACCCTGGTTGTTTTGTGGAATTTTTTTTCACATTACCATAAATCAATATAGCACAGCTAAACAAACCTAAGACGCATAAAAAGAGAAAGAAAAATGCAATGATTTTCTAAACTATTTTAACAACAATTTTTAAAACTCTATTAACCAAAAATTATTTTAAGTGTTAAAGTGAGGATACTGAAGAAAGCGTATAAAATATAGGCCGGCATTGAATATTCTTTCAATAATATGAGTATAAATAGACTTGTTAATTAGGTATTTGTGAGATTAGTGGTTACATGTACCGTGGTGTTTGCAACAAGTTCTACGAAGTTTTTCTTCGCATTGTTGTCATTCAGTATACGCATAGATGAATATGAAAACACCCGAGACACATTAATAATATTATATGTCAAAATACAAGCATGTGCGACATTATTGAGTATGAAAGCGAAATTTCGGATAAATAACTAAAATTGAAAGAATACTTAAATCAAGATCCCTAAGTAAACATTTAGAGATACAGAGATGCGTTAAGGGACGTTCAGGCAGATCTGATACCAACACACAGTCGAGAACTTGTTTTCATTGTGGTCATTTAGTTCTGGACTGTATAATTAGATAAACAGTTTTCACAGCAAAAATATTAGACAGTTTCACAACAAATCTGATCTGATCATGAAAATCATGAACAATATAACGACTTTGTGTCGCACTAAATGTTGGTGTTTAAACTGTATATGGAAATATAAACCCAGATAATTGTAAGCGTTAAAACAGTTATAAGGGAAAACGAATACTCTAATATCATTGATATTCATGGGCATCAAATTTTCGCCGCTGTAGTGAAAATCACAATTTTGAGGTTAGGTAAAACTTTGGCTGATCAATATTTTAATGCACTTCATGAGCTATGAACATCTAACTTCGCTGTTCAACGCAGTTCGCGAAAACATTTATATATTTTATTTTGTATAAACGAATGTTGACGAAGCAACATTTATGAAACTACAGTTTATTTTCTGTTTACTTTCTACAATACGATTCATGTACTTTATATGCGTTTATTTACAACAAGGGACATATTAGCAACCATCGAAAGTCTCGCGCGATGCGATGATTAAATTCTCACAAATGCCATGTCCACAATGACGTTGTAATCGGGGTATTTATTTTTCTTATTTTTCAATTGGTTTTGAACATGGTCATTCGAAAGTTATGAAACAGATCCGTATCAACATGAAGAACACATTAATTTGCTTTGATCAGATGCAATGTTTTTACAAGATTTTGTTTAAATTTGAACTTATTTATTTTAGAACGATCGACAAAGCAAGTTCTTATATGAATGTCTCTCGTTGGTACGGATGTTTTACGCGATGTGTTTCTCAATGTGGGATGATGACGCAAAATTTGCGATTTGTTTTCAAAACGTGCATGATATTATGGGAAGTAAATCTAAACATGGCTGTAAAGACGTTGGCAATCTCTTTAGTGTATATACATCTTTTTAAAACTCATTTCTTCGGAGATGATACATTTAATTTTGAAAAATGTCATTGGTGTAAAAATGCAAATTGTTAAAAAACATTCAATTAAATATAACCAATACACACATTAGTTGCAAAGAACGAACCGCATCTACTTTGTATTCTCCCACAATTGTACAATTTCCTATAGATGTTATGGAAAGGCAAAGGCAACATTTTTTGCTGGGCATGATTTTTTTTTTACTTGGCACATGTCTCGAATAACACAGAGTGAACGATTTTTGTCCTAAAACGAAGCGTGCTTACGCTAAGGTATATTTAGGGTTGATTGCTTTCAGTTCTGTACATACCTTTTTCATAATTTCTTTCATTTGAAGCGCAAACATGCATTAAAGGACGAAAATCAGAGTAAAATGCAAAATACACAATTCTTTGTAAAAATTAAAAAAAAATAATAATGTGTTTATATAAAAACGATAATTTTTAAGAAAGAAAAATCATGCCAACAGATCGAATCGAACCAGGATACAAAAAAAAAACTTCAGACGCTGTAAGTGACAGCGGTGAAACTAACTGAGCTATTAAAACCTTACAGGTGTAACACGTATATATACATGTACTATTAATAATACAAATAAGTTTTAAACATTTTTGTAGGATTTTTGCAGATTTCGACCTCAAGACAGGAGTGCCCCTTAAAATCATATCTTAATTTATTCCTGTGATCAAAATCTATCAAAATATCGTGTTTTTCTTTAGGCAGGCCTGTCCTGATGGATTTCTAGGACAAAATTCATGTAGAAATATACCGCTTTACTACAAAATTGATGTTTTATCCAACTTTGAAGGTTACATTAGGAATTACAAGCGCAATATTCTAGGTTGGGTTCTAAATTAGAATTCGAACAATTTAGAAAATTCATATGTACAGTAGAAAATTTCAAACGAACCTTGATATCTAAAAGTGAGTTTTTCGGGAAAAAGCTTCCCCTATAGGTTAGTTCTTTTGTTAAATACAAGTTATTCTTTGGCTCTGATAATTTAAAACTTTCTACATGCATGTGTATGCATGGTTTTATGCTCAGGGTCCATCAATCTATTTTATATTAATAACTAGATGTTTAACAGGCCTATGCATTATGTTTAAAAATATTATATATGTTGAAGGTTGCGTGCACAAGAAAAAAAATAAAATGTTAAAAGTTAGGAGATTTTTTTAAGAATTACGATTTTGATATCTTTTCTCTAGAAAGATTTACGCACGAAAATATAGTTCTCCCAAAACTTACCTAGTTATTAGTTTTGGATAAATTTGATTATGACTGCTGTGTGTTTATGACGAAAATTCTTTCTTTGCTTAATTCATTAATATATTCATACTTACTCAAAAAAAATATCATGTGGCAGTGAACTTGAAATGTAACGAGTGAAATACCTAAGCATACCGGTGTAATGGAATTCTGACTCAAGTGTTATAAAGATCACACATGTATTAGTGAGAGCTGAACACTACACAGATATGTATGTTACAATTTTTCAAATTCAGTGCTATAGGTAACATTGTTTAAAAAATCATTTTTTTTTAATCTGCTGAAGGAAAAACAGAGTCAAAAATGAGGTGTTTTAATAATAAGGCTAATTTAAAACGTGCTATAATTCATTAATTTGACAAGATTCAGGATATGGAATTAATTTTTTTGGATGCAAAATATACTGTTGGAATGTTGGATATATGAAAAGTCGAATGACAAAGCCAATATTGATAAAAGATTTGTACCACTTACTTAAACTGAGAGGCGTTGATGTTAAAAATGTGATATTTATAGAATATTTCGAATTAGTATTATACTCCTATAAAAAATGGGGGTTCAAAGTATGACCGATTTGTTGTGTATTTTAATAAAGATTCGTGCAAAGTGATATAGTGTTAAACAAAAAATAACACGAGTGATATGTTCTTACTTTTATTTTAACTACATTTTATTACAGAAAAAGGAAACATGTCTTTAAACTTAATATATCGACATATGTTTGTTCATGGACATTCTGTAATAACGATGGTAAGCATGCTTGGTAACGCATTATGAATAAGATATGATTTGTCTTGATGGACCTAATACTGACAAATGAGGCATGGATTTGTTGACTGTGGGTAATTATAATTTCTTCGTTTTTTTGAGGGAATTGCAGTATCCTTAAAAAATAATATTGATACAAGTGACACACTAATCTATACACTTTACTTGGATTTTTTTTTTAATTTTCATATCACAGTTTCTTTTAAAAAAAAACATAACCGTTTACAAAAACTCGTATTAAATTGATTCACAGTATCAAACAAATAATCGACTCGTTTATGTTGCACGGGAGTAAACAAATCGGAAAGAAAAATAATGTTCTTGGTTCTTCAAAACATAAAGACAGTTATAGTATCCCACTCCTCAATGTTCTTGTATCAAGAATTTCTTGAGAAGTATATGATTGAAATTTGTAGACAAAACATATTTAAAAATATAAAAAAATATTGGGGGGGGGTTGTCATTGTTCATCCCTCTGAGTTATGGCCAATTTAATTTGACCTTTTTGCACCTAAAATGCAATTTCAGACTGATTAGGATTTGTTGTCAGTAGTTTTGGTTGAGCAAATATGTTCCTTCAAATATTGTTTTTAACTATGCACAATGGTCACACTGAATAGAGAATAAGAAAAAAAATTGTACGAAGCTGCATAATTTTTTTTGTGACTTTTTGCACTTAAAATAGACAATTTCTAAAATAGTTACAATTTACAATTTGATTTAAAATAAAAACATTTTGAGACTTAAAAATATTCATTTTCTATTTATTTGCATGATTCTATGCTAAATGTCCATCACTCTCTCAAGATTTAATTTTGTACATGTCACACAGAACCTATAGAATAAGTTACTAACCTATCAAATGTTAAAAATGTGAATAATGAATAAAGTATGAGAAAAAGAAAAATATATTGAAAATTCATAAAATTGATTGTTCTTGTCATTTTCGTCTAAAAATTTTCTGCACGAAAAAATAGTTTCCCCAAAAACTTGTTTGTTTTTTGAATTTAAATGGATTTTCTTTTTAAATAGTGTGTAATTATGCGATAATAATCTTTCTGTGATGATTGAATAAATAAAATCATATTCATTTAAAATATATTGATCATCTGCGCAATGAAATCAAAACATAAGGAGCGAGACACCTTAAAGATAGTTATTTAAGATGGTAAAATATGACTGGAAAGTTGTCAACACTTGGTACACTACGATGCAGATTTGTTGTAGAATATCTTATCTTTAATAATTAACTTTCATTTGAAATGTTAAAAAATATGGGAAAAGTGAAATATTTATGCCATTGTAAACAGCGACTGTCCTCCATACTTTCTTTCATCCGAGACTTGATCACTTTTGGAACCATTTGCTGAAATAACATCATTTCTTCTGGGTGGTTCATTGTTTAGAGTTATTGGCTGATCAGCGGTTGGACTTTGAGAAATTGGGTTTCTCATACTGTTATACTGAACAAAGTTCATCACCCATCCGGACACACCTGTTAGAATGCCTACTGCTGCAAGAATGGCTGAATATGGAGTCTTGAAGCTCATAGTGCTTAAACCAGCGAAAACTATTGATGGGGCAATTAGTTTGAGGACCACAATGCATTCCATAATTTCTAAAGAAATAAAAAACAAATGATTTGCCGTTAATGAAGATTTGCAGAGAGGCGTATTGATTTCTTATGTTTATGCACTTTTCAAAAAAATTCCTCATTGTACTCACCAGCAAATAAAAATATAAAGGCAACAATTAAAGCCTTTGTTGATGTCGGGTTTTTTAGATTGCACATTAACACAATGCAGCAAATTCCAGATGCAACAATAGCCAGGAAAGTTTCAGCTTGTGTCTCAAACATGAAAGCTGAAAACATAGAATATGTTTTTTTTTTAATTAAAAACTTTTCTTATTTATTGACGGAGTGATAAAAAACACGGTACTACCTAGCAGTTTTTTTTTATACTTTATGATAGTGATCAGTGAATAATTATTAAATGCCAGTAGATATAGAAATATTTCACATTATTTAACAGAGCAAGGTCGGTTGAAGTCACTGAACATTACTCTTTTTTTCTCTTTTCCTTTCTTTTAGCTAATTAATCAATGCATGTGGATATATGTTAATATGTTAAGCTAAAAAAATTATTCAAAAAATAGTTTCAAGCAACACATTAATATAACTCTTCAAAGTGTATGGTATATTCTTTTTCAAACTTTTGTTCTGTCTCAGTGGTAAAGTTCAATCAAATGAAAACAAAATGGAGAGCGATTTTTAATCAAGACTTCCTTCAATTACAGCTGTATGAATGTATTTAAACACATTTCAAAACATTGCAAATATTTTCAGTTACTTTTGAAATTGGTATATCAGGTATACGATAAAAAAAATCACGGAAATATACAAATATAAAGTTAGACCTACCACTGAAAAATATATTTCCTGTAGGTCTGTAGGTGTGAACTTCACATCCATCATCATTACACACTCTCAGGTAGAAAATGCTCATCTGGTATTCATTCTCCTGAAATAATAAAATTGGGATTTATTTGTAATTGAGTCTGTTTTCAATTACAAGTAATTTATTGTTATTGAATACATTCCGAAATATTTCAATTACTTTTCAATTACATTTCAGGGGTTTTTTTTAATGTTAAAATTTTAAAAAGGGTGGCTTTTATTGATTCATAGTTTTTATACTATGGGTCCTATTTGCAAAGAGCTTGATTTGTGAAAACTAAATAATAAATGTTAAATTTTTGATAGAGCATGACACAAAAACTATGGTAATATCGACTAATTCTATTCAGGAGCAAAGCTTCCTCATACCGAAGAACAAAAAAACCTAATAAAACTTTTTAGCGTTGCTCGAAAAATCTTCAGATATGAAAGATGTCGTTTGTAAGATGATGTATTTGAAAATTTAATGATAATTAAAATGATCCAAAAAATGTAAAGACATACTTGTACACAATGCCTTATGTTTACCATGGGTGTTGTCATTCTGGTTCTGTTTTGGGATAGGATTTTAAAATAAAATTGACTGAGGTAGTTTATATGTATCTAATTATATATGTAACTATAATCGAGAAAAATAATTATAACTGAATTTTAAAACAATTATCGTGATTTAATTGCAAGACACTGTCAAAACCATCTATGTATTTGAAAGTATTTAATTACATTCCAAAGCAACTGACTCCAGCCATGTTAAATACATGATATTTTTTTTTTTTTAAAAAGATGCAGTTTAACATTTATTTCGTGCAAACGAATCATTTTTCTGAGAGAAAATAAGAATAAAAACATGATTTTAAGTCATGTCTTACTGAAAGCAAAGTCATTGCTTTAGGCTGAGTAATTGCAAAATGGAATTTATAAATAGCAAACCTTAAAAAATCCAAAAAACAATCAAACAAGAGGCCTACATGTTTCTGCTACGTGTGTAGCATCTAAGTACTCGTACCATCGCCTATACACAGACCTGTCGGGGAAGCTCATGTATGCATTAAATTACATGTATGTTACAAATCATTCTGGAACTAACAATTCTAAATTAAAGTTGAAATTGAGCCCCCTCCCCTACCTTAGGTATTGCAACAATGACCATTGAATCTCTTATTTTTTTTTCATAACTTGAAAATAAAAAAAAGCATTCCCGATCATTGAAAAGCTGCAAGACTCTATTGATAGGATGTATTTTCCTCATAATTTGGTCACTGTTAAGATTGCTTTTACATGTTATCATTATAAAATATCTTGCAAAATTTCCTCACCCGGGGCATTTTTTCTTTAAATGGTAGAGTGCCCGTGGCCTTTCTTAATTTGGATTTATTCGTAGCATAATGTCGAAAGAACAGAACTTATCTCTTGTTTAGCATATTCAAAGAAAGAACATAAATTCCCCTCTACAACTGAACGCCTTTCCTAAGGAGCTATCTTAACTTTGCTTGATGGCTCCGTTTTATTCAACAGCAGTTCAAAAAAGAAAGATTTTTTAATATGTATATACTTTATGACCCCCCTTTCTCCCCCTTTGGAGTCAGAATCCTTGCATTTGTGACATAAACTTCACAATTCAAGTTAAGAAGATAGCTTAATGGTCGTTCTTAATTTGCAGTCAGTACTGTAGATTCCTAATTAAACGCGAGGAATTTATATCCGCGTAAAATCGCGAGAAGCATACCTCGCAAATTTTAAAATCTCGCTTTTATTTTTCGGATATATGTAAACTACATGAAACTATGATAAAAATTCGGCGTTCGCGATTTTATGTTCTCGCGATATGATGGAAAACGACTGAATCGCGGATTTCAGTACTCGAGTAAAATAAGGAATCTACAGTATATTTTCAGTGTCAATAGAAGTGAAGAAAAAGATTAAAACATTATATACAATTACACCATTTGACAATTTCGCTCCCACCCTGCAGTAAGAACCTGTATCATGGGATTGACAAACATTGCAAAAGAGTTAGACGACTTAACTTTCTTTATATATTATGAACAGTCACTTTTTCATCAATGCTAGAAAATGTAAAGAAGATTGTAAAATGGTACACCTATATATACTTTATCACTATATTAACATTTTTGAACCGCTCTAGAGTCAAACTCTTAGCCCCTGAGGACATGAAATTGAAAGTTTTTGTAGATGGCTTTCTCGTCTGAATAACTATGAACCAATTTTTGCTTTTAGATTTGCAGTAGACAAGAAGGTTTTTGTATTTTTCAATAATCCAAGTTTGGCAATGTTGGCCCCGTCCTTAGGGCACCTTTGGAGCAAGAGTCCTTGAATGTAGAATTTACATACGGTCCTATTACCTGCAGTATATCACAATACAAAAGAAATGATCGCGCAGTTTTCAAGATTTTTAAAATGTTTAAATGTTATTAATAATGCACGAAGACGGACGAAAACCAATTGTAACATTTCACCCAAGTGACCTAAAAAGAAACATCATGATTGTCAAATTGCCTAAGTAACGAAAATAGCAATATTTGATCAAATCATGTAGAAATACCTCTTAAAAATACAAACATTTCCTAAAACAGATAAAGAGAGATTAATAGAGACATAACAAATCGCACAAAATGCAAATTTTTCAAATCTATTACGCTTTTCTTTTTCTTAAGAATCAGTTTTTTAAGTTGAAATGCCAAACTGCCCCTGATCTTTTGTATCTATCGAACCGACAAAATTTCTCCTTTGATGGCAATGAACTCTTTAAACGAGTTATTACAACCTATTACAACACGATTGCTAAGATATTTTGTTTTTCAGTCTAAATCTAACAAATAATTACGCAGCCCGGATTTTTTTTCTTCTTAATACAAACCTTTATTAACAATGTTAATGTCACACATTTTTCTTAACCAAGATTGAGATTAAAAGCAACAATGTCCGTAATTATTTTACAATCAGTAAAAAATCTGAAATAAAAAAAAAAAAAAAAAAGATTTTAAAATAGAAAAATGGAATGTACAATCGTGAACCAATTAAGTTAGAGCTTACCCAATAATGCGTTTGTATATTGAACCAGTCCTGAAATTAAAAAAAAAATAAATCAAAAGCATTGCAAGTTAAATTCAAATCGAAATGATATTTTGTAACTGTTTTCACTCGGAATAAATTTTCACACTTTCATTGGTTTAAACATGACACGTGACTGCCGGATATGTCTCTATAATATGTCTCATTTGAAAGTCCTCGGGAAAACAAAACACCTCGCCTCGCCGTCTATGAGATTGATTAACTCGATATATTTCTTTAGACAGTCAATAACAAACCTATTAAGTAATATTATTATGTTTGTAATAATAAAAACTATGTAAGTTAAAATGCACTCGTGTATGAAATGACAATAATTATTGCTCTCTTATCCTGGTAATAAATGTGTTATATTGACTTAATATGAGCTCGATGAACTTTGGGTGGATTTTGCTTTTCTTGTTTACTTTTTAATGAGCTTAAAAAAATCATCTCTTTTTTTGGCGATGATACACTGTAGCCATATTGTAAACGTGGTACTTTTGACGACATGGAAATTTTGACTATATAACGACTTTTCTTTTCTCGGCAATATTTCCAATTTTCAATCTTCTTATCATTTAGTTTACCATTGCTATTTTACCGTAAAATTTCACTGTTTGATTTTAGCAATAATGACGTCAAATTCGTTATAAGAATTGTACTGAAAGTATTGTGGAATAGCATATACATTTGACTTGTTCCCTTGAGGATAAAGTTATCTCGAACTGGATGGGACTGTTTATTAACTTCGAGATATCCGAGTATTCGAGATATCGAGGGTAAAATAGTTAAAAAAAATTGGTTGGGACTTACAAATCACTTCGACATATCCATTGTATTCGAGATATCAGTGTTCGAGATATCGAAGTTCAACTGTAAATGAATATGCAGTACTAGAAACAACCCTTGTAAATTTCAGATTTATCTGGCTTACAATACACATCACATGCTTGACCCTCTTTGTCACATCGGGCAATTGATTTCGCTCAATAAAATCAAAATGCAAAATTATAATTATTAAAGAACGTTTATACATGTATCGTCAGGAACAATTTTGAAAAATCAAACAACTTGTGAGCAAAATTAATCAATGATTTTATACAGCCAACCAGCCGCTATTATCAACAGTTTAATGGACATATAAAATGCCAAATAGAACATGACCACAATGTTTGACTAAAAGAAATAAACGATTGTATATGCAAATAAATTTTCCACTTAGAATTGAAATTTTTGTAAAAATTAACACTTGTCAGCTCTTCATTATAACCATATTTACAGTATTATAATTTAACATTATTTGGAAGAAATTGAATTTCTATGAGTAATTAATAAATTTTCATTACCGTAGAATCTGATTTGATGACGGCCCAACCTGGTGTCACCAGGGCAATAAACCATAGGACAAATGTTAGGCAAAATAAAAGTAGTACCATGGTTGCCATAGATATCGATGCCATCTTTGAAACCTATATATAACAAAACTACAAAATCAAACTAAGTCATTATAACAAAAATCATAAATGACATTGTAACAAAAACACAATACACGAAAATATATGAACATAATTATTCCAACTGTATAAAATTGTTCATTTTTTTCTAAAAGATCCATTTTTAAAGCGTATGTTACTTTTCCGTCATTTCCCTAAAATCAACATTATTCCATCGGACAGTCCGTGTAAAGTAGAACTGATGGCACAGTATAATTTAATTTTTTTCTCTTTTTATATTCCTTTTTTTTTTTTTTTTTTTTTTTTTTTTTGATATTTTGTAAAGATCCTAGTTAGTAGTAACAAAAAAAACTTTTGGATCATACAAAACTTTAGTTTTATTATAACACAATTCCCTCCACCTCCAACACTATTCCACCACCCCACCACCCCACTTTTCACCACAACCCCCACCACCACCCCCAAAAAATGAATAGAGAATATATCGTTGTCGAGGGTTTAAAGGAGCTTGCTTTATTTCCTACCGCTTTTGTACATTTTCTTTTTTGGACGAGTGTTTAATTTTGGTTGATGTGAGTCTTGTGATAAATTAAATACATTAATAAGCTCACCTATTTAATTGCATATTGATAGCATATAATTTCACCCCGTAAAGTTAGTGTAAAATATCAAAGTAAACATTCGACTAAGCATATACCATAATGATTGTAAAAGGATGAACGACAGATGTCTTTTTTCATAAATATCTGATTTGAAAAAAATATTCATCCACTTAATATATTAAACAGTGTTTACAAACATGTATCAGTATGCTAATCAATGTACTACATGTACTACCCTGTGAAATTCCGTTGTCAATTTAATTCTGAAAAAAAAAAAGAAACGCAGTGAAGCATACTGGTCTAAATAATAATTAACCTCCGACTGGTTTTGATTTAAAACGAGATGTTTTTTCCACCACGAATATCCAAATCATAGCTACAGAAAATAATTTATCGATTTGTTTTTGTATTGATTTTTTTAGATTATTTTCTACATTACAAAGCTCGCTCAATGTAGGTTATATCTGCTAAATGGGGTTATGCTTATTACTTTTTAGATTTGTATTTAAACGTCGTCATTATACAACTTTGTTTTCACACTTAATATGTCCCAACTTGATAATAACAAATCAAATAATTACTTAAA
>WFKH01002636.1:33490514-33500785 GCA_016163765.1 Magallana hongkongensis
CCCAGGGTGTAAATCATGTGACCGACCAAAATAGCTGCCTAAGGCATGTAGAAAGTACAGTTTCGGATCAAAATACGATGACCGCTGACTGCGTTAGACAGGTGACCGCTTTTTAAAGGGCAATCATATAGGATGTTTTATCGGGAGGAAATAAAATGACCGCAAACAAACTGTCATGCTAAATAGGGGTGACAGTTTCGGCAGTTTAGACTGTACTAGATTGTTTTGATATAGATATTTGATAAGTTGTTTAACTAATCCTCTTAAAAGAACCGAGATGTTCTTTGAATTATGTATTTTTACTAAATGCATTTCTTTTGTTCCTTGAATGTTTCGTCTACATGTTTATATTTAAATTCGTTTAAAATGTTCGGGTGGTTTCTTTTTAATATCAAATAGTATTCCATTGTTTCGCATTTTAAGTTATCAGTTAGTTAACAATTGAATATAATTGTCGAAAGAAAAGAACATACACGAAATTCATTATATGAGCAAATTGAGATTCATACAATTTAATAGTGAAAGTACATGTCAATATGATATCTGAATGATTTACATAAATTTTGTATAATATTACATGAAACGATTTCTTACGGAAATAAAATGCGCTGTCCAATTTTTTTCTTGCTTACATTTAGGCAAACAATTAAACAGAGCCTTAAATTGTACAATTTGAATTAAGTGAATACATTTGTTTAAGCATTTTTACATGTTACATCACATATGTAGATGCATAATTATTACTTTAACAATTAATGGTTTTAGTTTAACTAAAAATTCAACTAACAAATGATTGTTAAAAATTGCCTTCATACTTCAAATAAACTTTAAGGAGGTTGGCACCTGAAATAATAGTCATGTCAATCATCCGAAAACCACTTGGATATAAAGATGGGGACCTAAAATGTTCATTTATTTTATTTGTGACCCATGTCACATGCCATTTTTTGGAAATTCTGGGCTCCAAACAGAAATGATAATTTTCCTGAAATTTTTGCTAAAATTTGACATGGAAATTGATAATTTGAAGAAATCAAACAAATATTTATAGTTTGAACTATTATTTAGTTATGATTTTTATACAAAATGAAGTTGAACACATGTAGTGACTATAAAAGTAAAATCTAAGTCAAAGTTTAAAAATTCTTGCTCTACTGGTGGCTTCAAAGGCCAGTACATAAAGAACACAACAACAGATGTTACAAAATTTTGGAGTAATCAAATTACAACGCAAATAAAAAGAAATATAGTAATGTCATCTTTCCAAAACTTTGCATACAAATAGACATACATTTAATGTCTCATTTAAAAGTAAAACAAGTAGGGGTCACATCTCAAAAATTTGAGATATAGCATGAAATAAGCTAATTTCAGGCCAAAATTGGAGTTATTTTTTTTCTTAACTTCTATGAAATATAAGCTAAATATGCCAAAATATATCGATAGAAATATTAAAATAATGTTTAAATATGTTTATTAGAACATCATGAATATATCATAATACACAAACTATCCAGAAGTTTGGTCTGTGCTGAAAATTAGGAAGCTAAAGTAACAGTACTCTAAAACTAATGAGTTATGAAAATTGTTCATTTTCTTCTTGAAAACCTTCCGCCACAAAATATAGTCCCTTACTAAACTCTTTAAAAATGAAATTTTTTTGAAACAATTTTATTCAATAAAGTTTATTTGGCATTGTAAAATATAAATATACTATTAGAATTAATATGCGATGCAGAATTTTCAGACTAGAGGTGACCCAAAATAGCTACCCAAAACTTGAGGAGCGAACCTCTTTAATTCCCAATTTGATTGAGTCAACATGTGTGGTTGTTTCTGAACCGAGACTTTTAATGTTTAGTATATACATTTATTTATCAGCACTTATTATATACAGCTCCCATTGTGTTCAGAACTGAGGTTTTTTTTGCAGAAGCTATGATGAAGAAAAAGTCGTAAACTGATTTAGGAAACAAAATGCAAATTATGAACGTTGGTATGAACGTATTATTATTTCAATTTGTTAAAATGTTTGTAAACCATGTCACTGAAAAGGGTAACAACTTTTCTTAATATTTATATGTATTTTTTTTTCTTTTAAAATTAAACCCACAACTGAATTAATTGTAACAGGGCATTAACGTATAATGAAAACATTTGAAGTGTTCATATTATACTTAAGAACGGATTTTTTCCCGATTACGACAAAGAGCACACGGCGGGTGTGACCGGTCAGCAGAGGATGCTCACTCCTCCTAGGCACCTGATCCTACCTCTATCATTTTGGAGGTCCGTGTTGCTCTGCTTTGAATTTGTATTTCGTTTTATGGATTTTTGAGATGAGTGTCGGTTTGTTATTGTCATTTTTTCATTGATAAGTTCAAAATGTTATAGCGGATATTTGCCTTATAAACATAGTGTTTTACATGTAACAATACGGATTTATCCGTGACCAGATGTATACTGTAGTTTATGTATCGGGTATTTTCGTGTCAAAAAACGTCCCACTAGGTGGTTAATAGAAATATATACAGATATCAAGGTAAAGTAATGCATTGTAATGACAACGATCTCGGCACTATAATAAAAGAAAAAACTGTTTAAACATTTAAACATTACTTTTTCAATTTTGTTTTCAAATTATTAGTTTAAAGAGAATGCCAAATCAAAAAGTATCATCGTGGTCAATCAGATTGATACAATTATGAACATATTTGGCTCATTATTCTATCTTGGTATTAATTGTATAAACAATTTCAAGAATACAAGACATCCTATTTGTTTCCTATTTATATATATCTTATGTTTATAAAGTATATGACTGATATGCTAATACATGTACATACCTAATCTCAAAAATATTTTACATTTACGATGGGAGACCAATGAACAATGTTTATAGCATTCAAAAATGCTATTTGAAATAGAAATAAATCATTAGCAATAGATAAGAGAATTTTTTGAAAATTAACAAGAATTTAAAGAGAAAATACATTATAACAGTTAAATGAAAGAGACTGGTGCTTTAAAAACAAAGTACATTTTGAACAGATTTTGCACTACATTAACCAAATAATAAGGTGGAACAAACTCTGCATATTTTAGATATAAGGTGTAAAGACAATGTTCGTTTTATTATTTACTTTTATTTCTAAAGCAATCTCACATTTTTTTTCAAATTCGTAAAACTGAAAACGTCGTACATAAACGCACTAAGATATATTACACATAAGAAAACAGACAGTATATCTCCATGTTTAAGATAGTATACATCTACACATCATGCATACATATAGTACAAATAAACTGATTGTGCTTTAATCATCCAAAAACACGATTTACAGAATACAATAATCGGATAAATAAACCCCAATTCCATTTCAAGCCTAAAAGAAATAGTGGAATAGTCCTTATGTCTTGATCAAAATTTTAAATTTTTTAAGAATTTAATGTTACATATGCTTGATTTGTTGCATTTGTTTTCTTTCCATTAATTGTTTACTACACATCTAAACGACAACAATTAATTCAATTTCAATAATAAAAAACTAAATTAAGTTATCATCGTCACACATTTTGTGCGATCAAAGTGTCTAATATATGTAGATGGATTTTGAAATTCATATTCCTATCAAGGAATATGATATGTCTTATGAAGTAGTATTATAAAACATTTTGTATCGTTTCATTTTTCATGCACTTTCCTTTTCTCCCTTTGGTTAAATATATGACATTTTAAACGGATGTTTTAAAGTTGTCAATGATAACCTTTTCTCAGAGTTTGAGTTTTTTTTTTTCAAAAACATCTTTCAAATAATTTTAATATCGTCTGTCAAAAATTATTTTCTAACACAACATAACAGCAATGTCGTTAGTAAATTGATTTGATATTTTTTATTAGAAAAAAGATATGCAAGGCCGAAAAAAGATCAATTCTTTTCATTCATTCATACAATTTCACATATCTGGACCACAGGCAGTAGGAACAATCTAAAACAAATAAAATTTGTCAATGTTTTGTACTATTTTATAAAAAAGATGGTATAATTTTAAAAAAAAAACAGATGAACTCTTGAAAAAAAATATTAAAAATTTGAGGTTCATATAACGTATTGCAATTCATCAAAAAAAAAACCCATTCATATTTCATTCTTTTTTACTGAAACTCTGAAAAATTGCAATATTTACAATAAAAGAAAACCTTGATAATAATGTGAAATACTGAGAGATGATTCAAGGAACATTAAGAGGAACTAACATGAAAGAAAGGCTATCATACTAATCTGCTGGTGAACTATAGAATTACAGTATTTGGGATAGATAGTGTACATGTGGTTGTTTTTCAGTATTTTAAGTACATGTAACGGTTCAGCCATTTGAATAAATCTATTTCTCAAATGAAAAATAATAAAAAAAAAAACCAAAATCTATTTACATTTAGGTTTTGATATACCCGGTATGTTCATGTTGATTTTAACCTTTTGATTTTGACATTGTGTCGAATTTCTGATATAACATGCTTTCATTTCACTAATTTAATCTCAAACAATATATGAGTTTAAAACATTATTTAAATGCAAATTACTTGAACCCTTTGTGGCATAAATTTCATCTTCCTGTGTCTTCGATTCACTGAATAACGCCACTTGTCTACGCTATTTTGGGACAACCCTCGTACATGCAATTATTTTGTGGTTTTACAGAAGTTAATTCTTTGTTGGACATTTTGCGGTTTTACATAAGTTGATTTTGTGTTGGATATAACAGGTCCTTGGTCCATATTCTGAGCATTACTCTCACGAGATCTTCGGTGCAAAATAATGCATAAAACCCAGCCTAGAAAGGCAAATATTATGCCGATTCCGCTTATAAGCATAGAATATGGAAACTTCATATCTACTTTCAAAGGCACGAGAGCTTCCAACCGCCTAAAAGCAACTGACATTTCTTTATAAGCTAATGTTGCTCGAATAATAAGAATGATTTCCAAAATACCTGCAAATCAAAGAAAAAACCAGTCAAATCAAATTGTAACATGAATAGTTCGTAATTGCCTACAAATTGAATAAACGTGTAGAATAGAACGAAATGAATCGCATTACGTTCATTTTAATTAGTGCAAACTACATGCAAATGTTGTAAGTAAAAGAAATATCATAGAAATTAAAATCCTTCCATTATTCCTTATCCGTGCATTTAGAATGATTTTGAAAAGTATATTGTATAGTCTAAAGTTCCACGACACCTAAATTATACCCGTCTACATGGGTGTTTTTTTTTTTTAATTCTTCTTGATCTTAGTTTTAAAACCAAAAGAGTCATAATGGTATATCAACTTTGATATTTTGTATAATTTTCATTATCTGGTAATATTATATAATATAATGGTATACAATGTATAAAATTTGATATTTTGTATAGTTTTCATTATTTGTTAATAAAATAGTGTAGGAGTATGGACAACGTATTACATGCAATTGGCAGGATAGCAACAACAATAGTCACAAATCTTGTGGAGCTGCATTTCGGTAGGCCTTTCTTTGAAATCAGCAGTAATACAAAGGATACTGAACAAACCAGTAGTGCCGAAATGCTTTCTATCTGTAATTCTAGCATGGCAGCTAAAAATAGCCAAAAAGTAAAATTAAAAATTCAAATAATCTGAATTATGGTTATTACTTTTTTGTCTTTTGGGTATTTATAAGAAGTGCTTCGTGTCAGAATAACAACTCAATGTTTTTACATGGTAATTTCTTTTGACTCAAGAGTGAAAGACAAACATTTTTCACAATTCAAATGTAAAACTTAGGTAGGATGATAAAGAAAATATAATATATTGACAAGATACATGTAAGAAGGATGTTTTCATATAATACAATTAGTTAATCATTATAAATTATGATTTGCAGCATACATTATTATTTCCCTATACACATCAGATAAAATTTTACAGCACAAACAGAATCTGCTCTCTGAATGTCAATCCATCAAAAAGATTAAAATTATAATATTACAATTCTTTTTTTCTGATTGTAATATCTTATATCTGAGAGAAATTTGAATTATTTTAAAAAAAAATATTTCTAAAACTAACTTTCATAACATGGTTGTACTAAGTTAAACTTTAATTTGATATTTGGAAACATATAAGACAAAAATCAAATCTTTACATGCAATTTTATTGAATTTCTTGTACATGTAGTCAATCGACTCTTAGAAAGTAAACTTAAATATATTTACGCATAAGACTGCTATATGGACGATTATTTTTGGAATGGGAAACGTGCCAACAAGAGCCTTGTCTGCATTCGTAATTGTAAAGGAGGCCAATTCTTGCTTCCTCAATATACTGAATTAAATAGAATAGCATTTCTTCTCATAGCAAAAGATACTGTAGTCATTACACAATGGAATTCAACTTACCAATTTTAATTTGTCAAACTCCATAGAAAACACGAACCACGAAGGCAATAAAAGTGCTGAAAGCCATAGGACACAGGTGAGAAATAAGAAAACGTAGGTCAACGCTCCAACACCATTTGCCAACATTATCAAAACCTGAAGACGATAGATTTACATTGTTTTTATTATTATTATCTTTATTTAAGATATTGAAACTTTAAAGGCTTTTCTTTTGAAATGTTGGTAGTTTTTTTTTAAAATCAGCCATTTCATTTTATATAAACCAAATGATTTTTTTTACAAAAAGCCCTTTTATTCCTGATAGCTTCCACATACCGGATCTAACAATTCTTATACAGCTGTTATAGTAAATTTCCGTAGTAAATAGAGTCGCTAAAGAAAACGTGCAGTGTATTAGAGCGTGAAGCAGTAAACATAGATACTCTTGAGATAAATCTATTATATGACGGTATTTAATTCCTTTAATCGGGCAGACTATACACGTAGTAAATGTACTGGCTTCCAATTTTAATTTGATCATTGTTCCTGTTGCTTGTTTTTAAGATTTGCTGTTTTCATTGTGTTGAGTTTCGGAAAGCAATTAAATAGAGTTTATTACAAACAAAAATTGATTTTATGAAGCAAATTTAATATGTCGTTGTTTTAATTTTTATATCAAGTTGTATTGTGCAACTATATGTATAGCTTTTATCTTATACAATTCATTTTTATACAGTACAGTGTGCATGTAACTGCATTCTGTGATATTTCAACCTGAATAAAATCAGAAGAGAAAAAACATCCTACAACACTGTTGCTTACTTGTATATACCCAAGCAACCATGAACCAGACATCTTTATTTCTGGGGGCTGGATGATCATCAAATTAAATATCAGATCAACCAAAACCTTTAAGATTTAACCCATAAATTATAATTAAGCAAAGAAAAAATCCATGTTTTTTACCTTTTATATTTGTACATTTTTCCTATATTTGTATATAGAGCCCTTTTTCCAAAGAATATCAATACAGTTTTAAAATGGCCACGACCATTGAGCCCTCTGTTAAAAATCCCATAAGTCAATGAGGTGCGCCAAGTGGCTAATTCAAATAATGATTTCACAATCAAAGTCTATATAATATGAAAATAAAATAAATATGAAACTGCCCAAATCCATCTTTGCCAGCGTAGAAAGTCTTGCTTCATCTTCTTCAAATTCTTCATCAACACGGATGTCTACATCAACAGCTACAATCCAAGTTGCAAAATCCATCTTTTGTAGTGTTGATTTCCTTGCTACAAGTGATTGTCCAACAACAAAAGACCAGGTATCCGTGGACAATGCAGATGGCAGATTTATTCTCAAACAGCAGCGTGAGCAAGTGAATTCTGTAGACTGTTTGGAAATACGAGGAGAAGAGAGTTTCGATGGGATGGATCCCGACGATGACAGATCTATGGAGATAGGAGACATACACTGTGATGAATTCAACATAAGGAACTCTGAATATTAAATGCACATCGCCTAGTGCTAGTGTTTTGTTTCATTCGACGTGGCTTTACAGACTGTTTCCAGATCCTTTGTTAGGAAGTGAATTGTTGTGTTTGGTTGCGTTCTTGAAAAAGTGTGATAAAAAATTAATACCTTCAGTAATAGGATAAATGCATGTTAATTATATCATCCGCCCAATCTGCAGTGCATTTAGTTAAACATTGATAACATTAACAAGAAAACTATACACAACTGCTCTGTAGTATAAGCATTATGTATCAGTGGAAATTACATTCATTAGTTAATAAACTCATGTTTGTAAAATATACAGTGAACTGTGTATTTTCTATATCTGATTTGTACAGAATGTAACCCTTGACCCACTCTATAAGATATTAGTCGTTGTTTGTTGAATTTGGTAACTTTCCAATTATTTTTGATTTTCTGAGCTTGCATATATTTCCGTTTTGCAAGATAGCAAAACATAATTTATCCAGTGATGTATTTCTACATTGTATAAAAAAAAAACAACAAACAACAATAAACAAAATTTTTTTTTTAAAAACCATTTGCTCTTGACTTTTGATTTTGTTATAGTTAAAAACCAGAATTTTATTCCTGACCAAAAAATACCCTTGAAACGATAATAATAATAGGTTAGTTATGTTAAATATTTTCTGTGAAATAAGGGGCGTTTCAATATTTTAAAAGTTTCGTTGCTAATTCACCAAAAAAACATTTCTATCCATACAATTTGATAAAACTATCAAATTTAAGAACGAAATATTGTTGATCATTTTACCAACCACAGTGTCGTGCCATAAGTGTTTCACGTTTGCATGACGTCAGGTGCACTCAGTAATGCAATTCCGTCATTTTGGACTAAACGTAAACCAAGACACTCCGGTCTCCATTTTCCATCTGCCTTTATCCAGACATAAACGCAGCACAGTTAAGGTCTACTTTGTGGTCGCGCCGACCAGAAAGTACGGGAAATGTTAACTATGACATCACACAAAACAACAAGTCATCAAAAATGCTCAAAAATAAAGTAATTCCCTATTGTTATTGGTACGAAAACATTAAACTACATTAAAAATTACCTCTGCGTGCAACTTTGTAGTCGAGCAAGTCCAACAACGTTAAATATAAACAACTTACTGATCGCGATGCACTTCTCGATGTGACGTCATACTGTAAATTTTGACGCATATTATGTGTAGAGAGAGGCGGATCAATCAATTTTTTAACATGGGGAAAATGCATTTTATAAATGAACGGAGCATAATCTTAAAACAATTATTATACCATTAAATCCTATTTATTATGCTTGTTTTAATCCAGTATGTATTAATTTTTTAAAGCGTGTATTTTTTCTTTTCTAGAGTGTTTAATGTACAAGTTCGATGTGTTTGACATCGGGAAGCCTATCTAAATCCGCTTTTTACAAGGGCATACACTTAACAGATTATTACGATCTTTTGAATATAAATTAAGGGAATGTTTAATTTATTAAAAAGTGCTGCTGCTTTGATGAAATCTATAGAATGAATTAATAAATACGTAAAATATTAAGCGAAGGTCACATAAATTTCATCCGGAGCTCATTTATTTGATATTTATTCTAATAAAAGATGAACTCTATACAAAGCAGCAGCACTTTTCAGAATCTACTAGATAAGTGGATTTTAATTATCATTTAAATTTTTAATTCAAATAAGGGTATGCCCTTGTAATATTGAAATTTGTTTATGACCTCCATTCGGGAGAATCATCAACACATATCACGTGACTGTCCATTCAGAAGACCACACTAAGTGTCATACAAAGTGGCATTTACTATGCTGTTTCTTTTAGTATCAAATTTATATCATGATAAAATAACTTTCCATAAATATTTTGTTAAAATAGATGCATCGTTTTATGAACGTTTAATATTCCGTTGATATTTTCATAGTATGCCTTAACAGTGCTGCGAACTTTATGATATGTTCCTAACGCAACTTGCGTTTCATCGGACAATATGAAATAATTGTTTTCAAATTTTGATCAACAGACCAGTTTTTATAATCATGGCAACTTTTAGCACGCTTTAAGGAGGCTGGGTGGTCAACAAATTAACAAACAGATCTACCTTAAATTTTTAGAAATGAAGTTTTAAGCTATTGAGATATATCTGGTAAAGAAATATTATATATATAGTCTAAAAAATGGCCACAACCATCGAACCCTCTCGCTCAATGTAGGTTATATCTGCTAAATGGGGTTATGCTTATTACTTTTTAGATTTGTATTTAAACGTCGTCATTATACAACTTTGTTTTCACGCTTAATATGTCCCAACTTGATAATAACAAATCAAATAATTACTTAAA
>WFKH01002636.1:33500885-33511633 GCA_016163765.1 Magallana hongkongensis
CTTAATATGTCCCAACTTGATAATAACAAATCAAATAATTACTTAAATGATATACCATATGATAAATTAAAAATACGTGTACTAAACAAAATCAATATTTTAAGTATCGCTTGATCTGCATTCGTTCTTATTTAAATATATTATAAAATAAAGTGGGAAGTTGACACTGATACCTTAATTTCTAGAAATATATATATTAATAGTCCTGCAAATTTTGGATTTGTAATTACTCAAATATATACAAGAAGATATGTTGGATAAACACTTACCAAAATACGACACACAAACGTGAACAGTTCATTAAGAAATAGTCTACCTTTGTAATATCATTTGTAGATATACCTCACACATGTGCTGTTTTACTAATTATTATATTTAAAAGCAATTTGAATTAAAAAAAAAAAGGTTAGATCCGTTTTTTTCTACTAATGAACAAAAAAAAAGATATACAAATATACAAACCAAATATGTCACAGTATTCCGTGTTTTAAATCTAAGTATTTTATTTTATATAAATATTTTATTCCAGAGCTCCAAAGACAATATCATGGACATTGAAGAAAATATTCGCAATGCATTTTGCTTTATACTTGTTCCTGATCGCAGGGAGAAAATAGATCGTTGATCGAGTAATTCCGAATCAGTAAATATCCTGGTACACGGGTACTTTAAATACAGGGGATTCCCCGACTGAAATTCTGGTTGGAAAGTTTTATTCCATTAACACGTGTCGAAGGAAAAGGACGTATGATGATAGATTTCACGATTGTCTTAAGAGGCTCCACTCTATGGAAAATTGCATGGAAAAAAATAATGGATGTATTTTTTTTTAATTCAAAAATTGGGTTTGTTTTTTTTTTAGATTAAATATCTAAATTAACATCGAATATTCAACGTGCTTTCCAAACCATTTGAAAATTTAAAAAATTGTTTATGATTGATGTAATGGTTTTGAAACTCTCTCTCTCTCTCTCTCTCTCTCTCTCTCTCTCTCTCTCATGTTTTAAACTGACTTGTTTTGTTTTCAGGAAATAAAATGGTTTTTAAATAATGATAAATTTTAAATGTAGCTTTCATTTTTTTTTAAGTTTTCATATTTACAACATTCATAAAAGATTCGTAAAAGTTATAAATTCAACTTATTAGCTGGCATTCTATTTCGTGTAAGAATGCACTTATGTCCTTATTTTTGTATCAATATCAAGTTTTTGTTGCTGGACATAATATGCAGACTCCACGTGCAACAGGAAATAGTATCGCATCAACGTGCAAAGAACGGATATGTGTATATCATTAATGTGTTGCGATTTTTTAATGAGCAGAGAAATGGACAAAGTAAGCTATATATGAATGACTTATAAAACTGTCACTGGAAATCTGAAATTTTACCCGTGGTTTTTCTTTAGTTGTGTACTACAGTTCTTCTAGCGGAATTCCCTTGCCAAAATCTTTAAAGATGACATGTGGTGATAGCGAACAGTGTTCAAATTCAAAAGTCCAAAAGAAAATTACGAAACAGGAGCAGAGCAAACACGGACCTCTTTAAAAAATAGAGGTAGGATCAGGTGCCATGGAGGAGTGAGCATCCTCTGCTGACCGGTCACACCCGCCGTGTGCTCTTTGTCGTAATCGGGAAAAACGGAAAAGTCCGTACACAATTAGGTGATTAATTATGGTCTAACAATTAGTATGAAAAACGTCAGTCAGCATGCGACCCAGTGGAAGATTGTATTTGCTGACAAAGTCGTTGTATCGACTATAGAACTTACGAAAATATGACTTCAAACGAGACTGTTGATAGTCCTGTTTTATCAACTTGTTTGTCAGTAGCTTGCATCGCATCAGAAACTTTTCATACGAAGAGCATGTCCTTGCGTATCGAATTAACTGAGAGACAAAAACACCATACGCAGGTGATAAAGGTATATTGCTACATAAGTAAGGAAAGTTGGCTATAGAAAAATTGAAGTCATCACGTTTTTCATAAAGTTTTGTTTTATGATCCATCAGGTGGTTCCCAGACTTATATAGAAAGCAGGGTAATGTAATTATTTGGCACTATTCACTATTTTTATTGCCTGATTGGCAATTAAAAAGTTATCTTTAACGGTTATAAAAATCTGCTTCTTTTGAAACAAGAGTGACAAACCATATCGTTGTGATCAATAGGTTTCAAATTGGTACAATCAGGAAATAACCGTCTTTTTTCAAACGGATCTTGGCAAAAATATTTGTCTGATGACAAATAAGTCTGACGACACCCTGCCTATTTAATGATTACATTTTGCTTATAGTATGATTGCATTTATCTTATTGTATATGTTAAATACAAAAAGTTTTGTATAGTTTTTTTCAAAAATGTTTAAAAAAAAACTAATTAACAATGTAGGTGACATTTTATAAAGTTTTTCGAAGAAGAAAAACGTCTTTTATTCTTTCATTCACTTTTTTCACGACAGATTCAGAACATGGTAAATAAATGACATCTTTTGTAAGGTTTATAAGACTGAAAAAATATAAACACATGTAGTTACATAAGCAAAAAACCCCAGGTAATAGGCATTAGCTACATGTATATGTTTAATTTTAAAAAGAGAAAACAAGATAAATAAAAGTAAAATTAAATTAACACAATTATTGTTATAAAGGTAGACGAAACAATATATCTTTGAATGTACTTGGCTTAAAAAAAACCTGAATTCTTAAAATAAACATGTTAAGCTTGAATTATTAGTATTGCAATTTTCCATCCATTTTAACTAAATTCTTGTCCTAATCCTTGTATTTGGTTAATAGTTTCCTATGAGGTATAATATGAAGTGGAAAATTTATGTAACTTTTTTTAACAAATTACATCATTTTAAAATGTGTTGGTTATCATAAAAATCATATCTGACCTTTAACACATGATATCTTTAATTAAAAAATAACAATACTCGACGTACAATTTAGAGCAATGCTTGTGCGTGAAAAGTAACAACACTCAGAATGTGATAGTTTGATTTAAACAATTAGTATCCTATATCAAAATTTGATATTTTGATATATGAAATTTAAAAAATATATATATCTCGTTTATTGCTCTCTCTCTCTCTCTCTCTCTCTCTCTCTCTCTCTCTCTCTCTCTCTCTCTCTGTTTTCATACATACACTACATCATTTATGATTTTATTATGCGTTTATGCTATTATGAAATAAACTGACTTTTATGGAACACAATAATATGCTTTTGATAAGTCTACTAATAATCCATATCTAAGATACGTAGAAAAACCCCCATAAAGTTTATGGTATACAATCGTTACGTACATAGTAAATATATGATGAAGTGTTCACTTAACAAACGTTTACAATAGCATAAGAAAAAAGTAGTGCGTTACATCTAATCTAAGTGTATGTTTTTATCAAACGTAGATTAACTCTGATGTATGAAATTGTTTACTTTATTTGATTGACTTTACCCGACACATCTACATGCGTTCCATTGTTTGTTTACGGATTCACAAACAATTATTTTCTAAATTAATATGCTAATGACCCCCAATGACTGCTTTATATTTCTGTGGTACATCATTCAAATGAATTTGTGGATTTACAGAAGTTTATTTCTTGGACATAAATATTCCGTCGCCCATATTTTGAACATGACTTCTTCGAGACATGCGGTACATAACTATACTTATAAACCAGCTCATGATGGCAAACACCGTACCAATCCCGCTCAAAAGTATTGAAGATGGAAACTTCATCTCTACTTTCAGTAAAGAGAAGAAAGGTTGTGTTTCCCATTCTTTAAATGAAGCAGACATTTCTTTATATGCTAATGTGGCTCGAATAATAAGAATAATATCCAGAATATCTGAAGAATAAAAAAGAAACAAATTAGTATCGTCAAAACAATAGTAAACATATAAAGGGTCCTCTACACCCCTTGACTTTTACCTTTCTGACAATATGTGACAACAGGAGGATTTCAACCTATTGTGGAAAGGTATATATCGCGATATCGTATTAGTATATATCTCTGTAGCGCAGTCGGCTTAGATTAAATCTATTAACCTACTGGTCCCGAAATCGAATACAACATAGACTTTTTAGTAATTTGTTTGTAGTTTTTAAAGTGACGTGATCAAATTTTGAAAGTTGACCTTTTCCCCTAAAATTTAACTTTTTTCTTGGCACTTTCTGGTCAAACACGTGGTAGAAGGTTTGTATGACCCGTAAAAGCGTGTAAAATACATCGATGTTACTTTTTTGTTCTTAAGAACAAGATATTTAAAATGAGCACTATATCTAACATTAATATGTATCAATTTGAAAATGAAAAAAGTCAATGAAATTCTGAATAATAAACATTTCTAGTTTAAAGGTAAAAAGGTAAAGGTAGGTGATTATAGTCTTGCTCGCAAAGTAAATTGCCTCGCACGACTTCTACATATTACCCCATGGCGAGACCCGTACAATCCATAGCATCCTCAACTCCATGGGGAGCATACAAGCAGAGCTGCCTAATTACAACTAATGCTTTTTCATCCATATAGCCAGCTCGTCTCATGTGTCAGATACCCATTTTAACCCCGAGGGGGGGGGGGTGCACTAGTAGAGTAAAGTAACTTGTCCAAGGTTACAATGTTACCGCGATAGCGACAGACCAGATTCAAACCCGGGGTTACCGTGTCAAAATCGGTAGACGCTATCAAATGCGCCAACACCTCAAAGACATCATTTTGCGAGGAATAAGTATTCTAAATCAAACTTCAAGGTGATGTAATTTATCTCTTTGTATATTTGACATTTGGCGGAAATTGTTTTTAACATGTTAGCGTGGAATTAAATAAGCGTATTTCCGTATGCACCTATTGAAATACATAAACGTAGTGCAATATATTTAGCGATTTTTCTTATTTCATTTAGCGGAAGCGGTTTTTAGACACAAATGTTAAAGGATACACACTACCATGTTATGCGGTTTACATTACATTTAAAACTTTTATCGCATAAAAAGAAATTTTTCAGCAAATAAAAGGAGCCAAACAGAGAATTTGTTATAAGATGTGTTCAAGTACAATTTGTTATAAGATGTGTTCAAGTACAATTTGTTATAAGATGTGTTCAAGTACAATTTGTTATAAGATGTGTTCAAGTACAATTATTAAATTCAACTATTCATTTGGTTATGTAAAATCTAATAAATGGTACCGATGTAAATAGCAAAACAAATAGGTATATGAATGCATTATACATGTTGATGATGTTGATGCCAATAATGAAATGAACCGAGACATTGATATGTGAATACATTGTAATTATGTTAAGAGTAATATACCCGTAATTCATAGGTCTAAAGCTGTATGTTAGAAAAACATATCACCAGATTAAGCATTTTATCATATTTCTCTTTCAAACACACGCATGAAAAAGTTAAGGATGTAGTTTTAGCAGGTTTCCATATCCTTTTAAGTTATTAACATTACAGAATTCCAACGATATTATCGTAATTATTGTCTACGTACTAAATCTGGCGTGTACGATATTTGAAAGATCTTTTAACCATTTATTAGTTTATATCTAATGTACTAATCTTTACAATTACCTATCAATATGCATATCTGCATGGTATTTAAATACATTTGTTTTCTTGATTCTATGGAAGCCGCTTTTCGCCAAAAAAAAACTAATAATTAGAATACAGAGACAGATGTAATTCATTTGCGTGCTCTGTAAAGGTATGACTGAAAGAATATAAAATAAAGTATTACATGCAACTGGAAGGATGACACTGACAATCAGAAATCTGGCCGATGTGGATTTTGGTGTGGATTTCATTGGAATCAGCAGTACTATACAGGATAACGCACACAATAACAGCGCAGAGATACTCTCTATCTGCAATTCTAGCAAGTCCGCTTGAAAAACAAAACAAATACACGTTAAGAACTGTTATTAAAACAAATACTTAGTACAAAATTCAAATAATATTATTTTTATTAGCATTTATCTAAGAGATTTAAGTTCTTGTTTAAAATAGCTGCTAAACAATAAGTCGATGCAAAAGCGTGGTGGGCATGCTGGTAGTTGGCTAACGCATTTTGAGAAAAAAATTGATGTTTTTAAGTCGAGGGGCTCAGTGGCAACGCACTACGATAAAATCATGCAATGAATAATGTTTCAAAGTGCATTGTATTTGGGGCCAAGATGATGCAATTTTGAAATTGTTTGAATTGCGCCTAATGAGGGTACTTTTACATTTTTTATACCGAAACTCTTAACGCATATTCAGAAAAATCTTTGTTTTCTAATTTGTTGATAGTATGATGATTTGTAAACACTATATGATTAACCGTCTTTGGAAATTCGAATTTGGGAGGGGACAACCAAAGATACAATTCAATATTACCAGCACAGCATTTAATTGATTACGGGAGAAAGGTCATCTACCCCTAATATTTCTTTCCCAAATAAATGATATTCAGCACGCCGGTATAAAGGTAAATGAGGAGATAAAGAGATGAGTGATAATGAAAGAACAAGCTGCATAGCCTAACAATAGTAACTCTCGTGGTAAGTTGAAAATTTTGCATGTATCTTAACATACTAAACACATTTTTTTTAAATTCAAACCAAATCCATCGCTGTATAATAAAAATAAAAATTACGTCTTACAAACAAATTAATATTATCAACTAAAAATTGCATTACGGTATTTTCTTTCCTTGTACTGCTATTTCAATGTGTTTCATACATAAATAAGTTAAGATGTACTTTTTTCTCACCATGTTTGTTTATACGCAATGAATTTAACATGTAAAGAAGAAAAAGGAAAGCTACCACAGTTGATAAGCGATGTAGTTTATGTCCAATTTGGATAAAAAAAAATCACACGAGTTGTTCTTTATGTGTAAATTGCTGATCAACGTTTATCAAATTAGCTTACATTATAATCCATTGGCCTCTGTTACAAGACACTTTGAAAAAAATATGCACTTCAAAAAAAAATCAAAGCGCGGTAAATAAATATTTTACCAAGTCAACGCGCTTTGAAAAAAATGCATTGATATCATCGATATTAACGCATGGAAAAAATATTTGATACTTTTAAATACGATAGAGAGATTATTATAACCTTGTAATAACAGTTTTGCAATTAACGAATTTTCTCATAAGCTTACGTAGTACAACAGGTCGTGAGATTTGTAATATTTCAATAGGTCAATAAACTGCATCACTTAGAAACTGTCCGTGCTTCTTTTCATTGCTTTTTTTACCTTGTTGAAATGTATGCAGCAAATTTGCTCCTTTTAAAGGAGCTTTGATTTAGTAAAAAGCATTGGGTAATGACAAAACCGACAATGATCATAATATAACATATTTCAAATGGCGCTGCACAAACATGATAAAAAAAATTAAACACTTATGCATATCAAACACATGATGATCTTTTAAAGTATCGGTGCAAGACAAAATACCCTAATGCTAGTTTTTTGGGGTTTTTTTAGATTATAATATTGAAATGTTTGTACAATGCAACTCATTTATATATTTTTTTTTATAATTCAGTGATTTATTTAATTTGAATTTGAGAAAGAAGGTTTATTTTAAGACACTTACATAATTTTTAGCATACAATGGGAGAAACCATTGTTTGGCAATTTTGGGGTTTTTTTATTTTCAATACATTGTATCTCTGTACTCTACTAACAGGAAAACTATTCTACTTTTCTTTTACGTTTAGTCTTGTTTGCTGAATGAATGTTGGGAAGAGTAAATGAAGGATTTGACCTTTTTCCTGTCAATCATGTTCTAGTTGTTAATCTGCATCTTCTGCATCATTAAAAATCTAATTTGAGAATACGTGATTTACACATTATTTTTCATACTGCTTTAAGACTTTCGATTTTGAAACATGTTGATGTACCTTCATAACGCACTTTGAAACAAAAAAAATTAAAGTGCGTTAACTTGGTCTCAAATTTAACGCACTTTGAAATCATTTTTTCAAAGTGGGTTGATTTGGTCCTAAATTTAACGCACTTTGAATGTTTTTTCAAAGTAAGTAAGTTTTTCAAAGAGTGTTGTTTCAGGTTTCTCTTTTTAAATAAATATATATATTGAACTTAACAACGTTAAAAAAATCATTTATTGTATACAAATTGCATGTATCAAGTATTTCGATCATACCCTGCACCATGATTTTGTTTTCAAAATGCGCTAATATAGACAATATCTATGCACTTTGAAATAAAAAGAATGTTTTCAAAGTGCTTTTACTTGGTGCAAATATTAACGCACTTTCAAAAAAAAAAATTCAAAGTGCGTAATTTTTAAAAGTTCGTCTTAACAGGGCCCCCGAAAGTGGTGATATTGATGTTCAATTTTATCTATTCTCTGATCAGAAGGGACAATGGTAGTTTATATGTTTATATTGATATTGTTTAAAGTAAGGATTGTCATGAAGCCCTGAATGTATTATTAAGTCAACGTCAAAACACCACATGCTGTTTTTCTCGAATACTTTTTTCACTACACATGTGCAAAACTACACTTACGTGAATCGTTTATAAATACGATAATAAAAAATTATCCTTACATTACAGTACCTTAATACTCTATTAAAACAAATAGATTATCTGTCGCATTTGCACCTATCTTTTCTTTTTCTATATAAAAGCTCTGATAGAAATGCAATATTATTGTTTTTACAATAACAGTACATTGTAATTATTGTATACTATTAGTTCTTTGACTTTTAAGAAGTAAGTAAAAGTATAATTACGTATAACGCTGTCGTAATTACGATTGCCAGTCTTTGAAAACGATTGCCAGCACCACCTTTCAACACATTGATAAACGTAAAAGAGGCCAACGTGTGTTTCTCCCACTGCAGACTGTATCAAATAACAAATTTTGAAGAAATAAAACAATATTATCACCGATACATTGTAAATGTGTATGCCGCTGAGAGAAATCTTTAAAAATTTGCACGGTCGGATAAATTCGGATTATTAGACAATTAAAGTTTTTATAGGAGGCATAAAAATTGCAATGGCAAACTGATAAATGATCATAAATATTTCAGGGTCATTTTTATTTAGAAACTGCTCACCACACTTCTGTATAACCGGCCGCTGGAAAACACAAACCAAGAAGGCAAGAGAATTGCTGAAACCCAAAGGATAGTTGTCACAACTAATAGAGCGCAATTCAGAGTTGCACCGCCACTTCCCAATATTTTTAGAATCTGAAAAAAGACAAATGGACGTTGAGCTTTTTAATCATTCCATAAACCTATAACAATTCTTTTTAGAAAATCGAAATTAAAAAGTCTGTATTACAAATTAAAAACAAAACATTATTAGACAACGGTCATTATAAATAAAAAATGAGTTTAACATATTTTTGTTCACTACATGTATTAAATAGCTACATGGTATTGTTTACATTTACCAGTTATTTTTCCTATAACTTCTATAATATTGGTGGATCTAGAATGTACATGTGCCATTTTTCGTCCCGTGAGTTGAATAACCTGAACACTCTATGAAAGTGACCTTGATTAAAAATAACCTTAAATAACCTTAAAAAAGGTTTATCAAAAATTATCATTCCGTTATCCATTATTTAACTTACATAAAATGTTGCAATTGCATGATAAAAGATTGATCAAACAAAATGAAAATCACGAAAATCTTCGATATTATATCATGCAACATTATTTTAAACGATTTGCAATTAAACTTTTTGTATTTGCAAGCAAAAAGGATGTCTTACAAATTGCCTGAAGAATTCTAACAATTACATGTAGGATAGTTCTGTGAATCGAGATCTTATAATTGCCAGAAGTCGGATCTTATGACAATTTTAAGATGTGTCTTATAATTAATCTTACAACAGTTTAATAAAAACCAGCGCAGTCATAAATTATTCAAAAAGAATGCTTACTTAGCAATTTAAAAAGATGTTTAAGTAAAAATGATGCCGTATTGTACTTTGTTTCCTCCTGGGGTTTTTAGATATAAAGCCGATTAAAGGTGGCCTTGAAATAGATCACGTGTCGTCAGTTATTAACATTATTCCTTGTTCAATCATACACGAAGTCAAAATAGTTGTGTGCAAATAATTCATTCTTTGAAAAAAGAAAAGCATGACGTCGACACACACGATACACATCATAAATGTATCTTTACCTTATTCATATTGTTATTTTACTTCACTGTACTCTTTACCTCAGCTAGGCGTGATGAACCTGGTTAATCAAAAAGAAAAATATACTTCGATGTCATTTAAAATATTAATAAAGTGAATCCTCTTAATGTTATAGATATAACATATATGCATGTACAGTGAATA
Organism: Magallana hongkongensis; assembly: GCA_016163765.1. Lineage (NCBI taxonomy): Eukaryota > Metazoa > Mollusca > Bivalvia > Ostreida > Ostreidae > Magallana > Magallana hongkongensis. The sequence continues at coordinate 33,511,232 of WFKH01002636.1, forward strand.
TGCAGTACAACAATAATACATGTAAATAATGCTAAAAAAAGCTGCTGCAAAGTTAAATTAGTATATTCTCTCTTGCTGAATTTTAAATCGTGGTGTCGAACATAAACGAAAATGCTAATCATCAATGTTGAACGATAAAAAATTGAATAAGCTTGGGGTTTAAAAATTTAAATTTGTATTCAATATGCGAGGAGGAGTAATCGGGGAATCCCAGGCAAGATTCATTGAAGAAAAGCCTCAGGTATGCTATCATGGTAGTCTATGTAAAAATTTTAAATGTCGATCAGTGAACTTGTTGGTAAAATGTCGGAGGAAAGATGAGTTCTATTGTTAAGTTAATATGTACGTCACAACCATTTCAATCAAAACAACCTGAATGATTTTTTAAATCTCTTGATGTGC
>WFKH01002636.1:33523704-33536581 GCA_016163765.1 Magallana hongkongensis
TATATATATATATATATATATATATATATATATATATATCGAAAAAGTGTGTGTGGAAAGAGCTCCCCCTTGTCCTCATCCCTCTCCGATACTATATGTACATGTACCAATCCTTTAATCTCAAAAATATTTTTAACAAGATAAAGCACGAGAAACGTAATGGCATAGGAAATTGAAAATTCTTTTCAGATACTACCGGTAGCAATTAGCTGCTCATCTAAATATCGAACCTATTAAAGTCTCAATTTCTTTAATTGTTTTCAAAACACAAGGCAAGTCGTAATAGAAAAACAACGAAGACGGCTATTAAAAATAACTGTTTTCATATTAATGATTATAATAATTAATTCATTTCAGCAGTTTTATCAAAATTAAATAAAAATAAATTTTGTTAACTGTAATTAAACGATGAGCAAAAAGTCTGAATACTCCATAACAGTAAAAATGAATTTAAAAAAATTAAACATAACTAAAAAAACAAAAGATAAATCAACATAATGAATTACAGGGCGAACAAGTTAATACAAAGCGCATAAGGTATGCGGGGGGGGGGGGGGGGGGGGGGGGGGGGGTGCCATTATTATCCCATATGACTTACCCACCCATCCCCCACCCCCAAAAAAAGAACACTCTTATCCCGATATTATTATTTTTCTCATGAAGTTGAATGGAATTAATATATAGAAACCAAAAAAATGCAAAATTTTCACAATTATTGAAACGGTTCTGTCATCGAATTAAAGAAAAGGAGGCCCTGATTCTCTAATTAACCGAAATGACCACACGTATTTCCGAAAATAATGGAAACAACCGAAATGCACTTACTGCTAAATAAATATTTTAAGTTCATTATACTTGAATTAAAAATTTCAATACATGCAATACATTTAAAACAGACTATTGAGAGTTCAAAGAATGGCTACTCTTACAACATACAGATGTACATACAAAATTAAAAGACATCCTTGTTAAATAAGTGTTTCTAATGAAAATTACAGAGGAGGGATTTCATACGATGTTTTGGAACTTGCTGAAAGTAATCTTGAAAACAAATAAATTTGTGCACGTAGAAATAGAATAATAACATACTTCTATATAGATGTACATGTAGGGTGTTTACAAATGCGATACACATGACACAGCTGACTTAACAATACCCGTAGGGATGAATATTTTTTTTTCATTTCACACCTTCTGCAGACATACAATGATATTTCACATTTGAAAATTCAGAGATTTGGTCACAGAATTGCTAATTTTCTTTTGGATAAATTTCTGTTTTTTATAGAAGATCTTTAAAGACGACACTCCACATAAGAAACGCTTAACTGTTTCTGAGTACACCTTGCTGTGTAAATATAGTACAGTACTGTATTTTCACCAAAGAAAAATGACATTTAGCATATCCTTGCACTCACAAGGATGCCTAGAATAAAAGGGGTATAAATGTAATATGGAAATAGATTTTTTCATCTTACTAGTAATGTTCAAAATTTTCTAGGAATGATTGAACACAGTCACAATCCCACGGTATATGCTCTGTGGTATTCTCTTCTCTGTGACAAAAGGTACACATTTTGGAGTTTACTTTTTTTAATTTTTAAAAAAAAATTAGTTTCTTCCTAAAATTTTGTTAATAATAATTCTGTATTGGAACCATTGAAGATTACACTTTTTTGTTATGGTGAAAGGTAGTTTATGAATTATTTTCCACTCCATGTCTTCTATATCTAATAATTAATTCCACCTTGTTTTACCTGTTGTCAAACTGAAACGTTTTCTTCAAATACCTTACATGTATATATGTGAGACAACAAACTATGTATATCATTATGCATGCATATATTTATAATTATGTAGTTTAATTATTGTCTTTCTAAAATTTTTTTTTTAAATAAAATCAAGGAAGCTGTAAAATGCTAGATAGATTTGTACATGTTTGAATTCTTCACCAGTTCTCATCTACAACCTGCTTTTCAATATGGCCATGCTCCACTTTACATGTACGTGTAATCAAAATAATGTATGAGATTAAGCAAATATATTATTGTTTTATGTTATCTAAAACGTAAGTAAACATACACCAATTGTACAGAAGTGAGTTTTAGAGTAAAATTGATTCTTCAAGCAATTATTTTTGCCGTGTATTTATATGAAAGAACAAGAATACAAATATTACTGGATAAGTCAATCTGGAAATGACGAAAGCGAAAAATAAACTCTCTCTCTCTCTCTCTCTCTCTCTCTCTCTCTCTCAAACAATATTTCTGAGCGATAACAAAAATCAAATTTGGAAAGACAAATATGTCATCAGATTCTTAAGACATCATTGAAGAGTGTATAGTAATTTGCAATTGTTGAAGATGAAACTAATTCAATTTAAAAAAAAATATATAAATTCAAAGACGATTCTAAAAAAATGATTTAACATATAGAGTGGTTCGTACAATGCATGAACGTAATACATGTATGTTGTAAATGATAAAATTAAAAAAAAAACAAAACAATGCAACTTGTTGATTTAAGTTCCACCGTGTAAACAAGCAGCTTACATGTAAGCAGCGGTATAAATCCTTCATATCCGTATGAACCATCAAAGATTAAAATGAATCAAAAAGGCGTTTCATAAAACTAATGTCAGTAAAAGTTAAAAACAAATTTCAATAAACATCAAAATCTGTATTTAATATTTACTAATTTCAAAGTTTACCGTATGATTAAATCTCGAAATCTGTGAGTAAATATTGCATATGTATTCATTTTAGTTGGCTAACTCTGTATCTTTCTTTCAGTAAAAATTCCAACTTGGGCCGCAATACATTACCCAGAGGACGATTCTACTGGCGTTATTTACTCCAATAGGATACTCGATCTTTCTTCCTGTGAAGAGAATGCAGAGATCCTCATTCGCTGGACCAAGGACACGCTGGTACCTGCCCGTATTATAGCCGTGTCAGGTAAATAAATTGCTTCAGAATTAAAGAATTGATTACAGTAAATCAGTTTGGAAATTAGTTTCAGTTGCAGACGTATATTTTTTTTGTCCAGATGGAAGTTAAACAAATTTTACATTTGAAGATATGTTTCCTTTTATGAATCTATAGAATAGCGAAAACGTTCAATTCTGTATAAACTTTTTCGTGACGTCACAATGATGATAGCACGCGCTTAACGCTTGTCGGTTGGATTTTTGTAAACATTAATTTAAAATCTCGGTAATTTTAACAATTCTGAACGATTTGGCTTTTTCAAATGCAAAAAATAAGATATAAACAGCAAGTTAATTAGTTTACCGGGATATGAATTTGGTTGGTACGTGATTAAATCTTCGAAAAAGTCCCGTTGGGCTTCACAGGATTTGATCACGTGACAAACCAAGTTCATATCCTGGTGAACTTTTTAACTTGCTGTTTATTTCTTAAATTAATAGGTTCATGATCGATGGAATAATCATAAAGAGGGAATGGTCATGGCCGTTTTTATGCTTTATTTACCTCATTTAGATGAAGAACTGTGTAAAAAAAGATTTAGGGAATGTTCAAATTTTAAAGCGAAAATATATGTCTACAAAATAGTAGTCTATGGCCAAAAATATCATATTTAAAAGTTAAAAGCAGATCTGATGTTAAAATAATGACCAAGAGTTATATGTCCTTACATTTAGTACATTATTTGCTTAGCTAATGGATGACCTGAAAAGATAAGTACTTTCTAAAAACTGTGTGAAATGCAAAAATGCATGACTTGTACAAATGCAATATTTTGAAGCGTATAGATCTAAACATTCTAAAAATGCAGAAAATTACACTCTGGTCTGCTACTAATGCAATATTATTCATTCAGGATCTTTTCAATAATTATTTACTTGATCAGTAATAATAATTTAATTTAAATATTTTCAATAAATGGTATACAGAACTATCAGTGATAACATCACCCGAGTAGGGACTCACTTTAAAGCCACAATATTAGTAATACCAACTTACAACTACTGTTTTTTTAAAACAAGGATCCGCTGACGTGTATTGCTACAACGTACAGATCTGCTCAAGTATAAATCGCTAACTACCTATCCGGCCACGTAGATCGCTACTTATCAGTCAAGGCGAAACCCTTGAAAGTTATGTAGCCCTCTGCCTTCGGCATCGGGCGACATAACCCTCCAGGGCTTTCCTGTCACATCGGGGCAAATACATCAATTGTATTCTTGCGTGTCGCCCTGGAAGGCATGTTACATATGTTTATTTTTTTTTTAATCTCTGTTTGCAATTAAATTTTAGGGTATGGTATACATGTATTATATAGAAATAAATGTAGGTTGCAACTACGGAAGCAAATTTTATAATTACACGTATTTCGCAGCAAAAGCGAAACAATATATGGTACGAACGATACATAAATAAATTTTAAGTCATTCGGAAAAGATATTATGTCGGTCTCAAAATATATTTCGTCCTATGCATATTTTCGGCAATTTTACTATGTGAATTCATCCAATTCAATATTTTTTTTTTATTTTCCGGGGGGGGGGGGGGTTGGACCCCCCTCCCGACCTTTTCCCCAATCCGCACATTAAGACGGGACAGATCTACTGTACCATTCCATCCAACACCACATCAATTAACACATCAAATTCAACTTACGTTACTTTTTAACTCCTGGTTTTAAAATTTATTAAATTTTGAAAATCTCTTGTATTGACGATCCCATTTCTGAGTCGGTGCGTCTAATGGAAAATTACCCGAATGGACTCGAATGAACGCATTTCAATTTAACCATGGTGAAGAAATTCATTTTAAGCGATTCACTTTTTTAATCATGTCTGTTCTTTTGAGAAAATCGAATTTTCTCCATACCTATAAAGCACATAAAACGACAATTGTTTCAAATTGAGGGGGGGGGGGGGGGGGGGAAAGGGACGAGTACTGCTTAAACTCCCATTATAATGCTTGTTATTAATAACAATATGGTGGGTCGCAATTACTAGATACATAATAGAAGATTAATACTAGATTCTAACCAGTAGTTACATCTCGAAGTCATACCTACGAGATTATAAGATAATATGTCGTACCTTTTACATTTAACACATAACATTATTTAACGAGTTTTTCGTAAGATTTAGTATCTTGTATGTGCGACATTTCATCTCGTGGTCCCATATTTAATAGAACAATATAATTCAATTTGACATTACAATTGCAGATTCATTAGAGGAACTTGAGGAAGCCATTAAACGTTTTGACGAGGACATTGACGAAGATATGTATGATCCATTCACACACCAGACACAGGCCAAACAGGTAATTTACAACAAGTACAATTAAACTGTAACACTATTTTGATTTTACATAAGATTTGTATGGTCAATTAGTCAAGGTATAAACGAGATTTTCTGATGACCTGTTTGTCTGCAACTGTCCATCTGTTTGTCTGTCAAATTTTCACATGTTTTTCACTTCTCAAGAACACTTACTAATAGTTAATTAATTTAAGAAATCAAACTTTGGGTGATAAGAAAATTAAATTGTTAAGCTTTGGTTTTCTACCTTTTGAAAAAATAAAAAAGCGAGTTTCTTTAAAATATCCCCTTTCTTACCAGACTGAATACATTTCTTTTTCATAATGTGTTTTACCTGAATTGATCAAACCATGCATATTTCATGGCAGATGGGGGTGTCTGAGTTTCTCTTATTTAATCGTCCTCTCTATATCGATAATATATCAATTTTTGAAATTAAAACGCAGGCATATTTAAAGACAGTGTCGACTGTATATTAAAAAGAATTGCAAACACATCTACTTCAAACTTCAAGTGTAGGCCAATGGTGAGTGGGTGGGTCACAGTGTGGGTGTCGTTTCAATTTTAATTTTTGATTGGCATCTCGGACGAGCTTCATAGACCATCAGTCCGATTGTTACCTGTACCAACATTTTTTAAACTCATATTATGGAACACGAAAACTTAAATATCATTATATTTACATACAGTATGGCAACATTTATGATTTGACGCGTTTAGATGTATCAGAGTTGTCTTACATTGCTGGTAATTTGACATCGTTAAAAGTAGATAACATTTTCAAATTCGAATTAAGTCCACTTGCTAGGCGCTGACGAGATTGGCAACGAGGCGGGATCCGGCTCTTTGGATCAAGTAAAGGTTAAAATTAGAAATTTATTGTATATCCTTGTCCATTGAAAAATATTAATTTATTTACAAAACTGTATCTTTGTAAAAACCAATTGTACGACGTTTACATATTCAACAAAGCTATTTTTTAAACAAACCCTTTTAGAAACGCGCTAAAAACACATTATTTATTGTGTACTACTAGTATGTTGTCAGTTTCAGAGAATTGGGTTGTAGATTCGGAAAACCAAAGTGTAGTGATCCAAAAAATCGGATTACACTTTGAAAAATTAACAGTATCAAGAAAGAAAAACTGATTGATATATAATTTATTATAATTATGCCTGAACGCTTGATATAAGTCATTTTTATTATCTTCTGAGTGTTTTTGTTGCAGAACGTACAAGTGACAACATTCAAAGAAGTTACGCCATCACAAAACACGACACCTAAAGAAATCGCCGACACGCTAGCCGGACAGGAAAACGCAAACTTAGAGACAGCTTCTGCAGATACCATCACACCGTTGCAAGAGCCATCCTCTTCTGATATGTCCACACAGGAAACCCCTAGAGACATTTCCACGCAAGAAGATTCATCAAATATGTGTACAGATACAGAACCGCAAGAGAGAGCCATACAGATGGAATTTCTACCAGCCTCTACAGAAATGGACACACAACTAGCTAGCAAAGAGACAACATCTGCAGATATTGGTATCCAGACCGCTTGCTACAATCCTTGTATGATTGAAGTTGGAACCCAGACTGTCAGTGAGAAAGTGTCCAAAGACATCTCAACACAGACGGAACCATCAGAAAACCAAGACCTAGATAACACCAGCTTCCCTCTCCTCAACTTGTCAGAATATTTAACAGTGATGGATGATCCTTATGTACAGACCCACCATCGAATGATGAAGCAAGTGGAAGACAACATGGCATCTCTGAAACGAATTCATGAGAGTGTGGACAAGATTGAGACACTGCTGAAGAAAATCGTTCATCAACCGAAGGAAGCAGAACCTTATAACAGCGATGGAATCGAACAGTCCATTTCAGCAGCGGCAAGAAGTGAAGCAGCATCCGTGTGTGTGAGTGCAGGAAACATGCTTATCCCTTCACTCTGGACATCAACACCGAAGAGATCGCAGACACCAGCAAAGATCATCCAAAGCTCCATCTTTAGCAATGTGGACACGCTAGTAGACAGGCCTTCACAGTCATTAAAATCAGCAACATCAAAGAAACTGCCCAAATCAATCTTTGCCAGCGTAGAAAGTCTTGCTTCATCTTCTTCAAATTCTTCATCAACACGGATGTCTACATCAACAGCTACAATCCAAGTTGCAAAATCCATCTTTCGTAGTGTTGATTTCCTTGCTACAAGTGATTGTCCAACAACAAAAGACCAGGTATCCGTGGTCAATGCAGATGGCAGATTTATTCTCAAACAGCAGCGTGAGCAAGTGAATTCTGTAGACTGTTTGGAAATACGAGGAGAAGAGAGTTTCGATGGGATGGACCCCGACGATGACAGATCTATGGAGATAGGAGACATACACTGTGCTGAATTCAACATAAGGAACTCTGAATATTAAATGCACATCGCCTAGTGCTAGTGTTTTGTTTCATTCGACGTGGCTTTACAGACTGTTTCCAGATCCTTTGTTAGGAAGTGAATTGTTGTGTTTGGTTGCGTTCTTGAAAAAGTGTGATAAAAAATTAATACCTTCAGTAATAGGATAAATGCATGTTAATTATATCATCCGCCCAATCTGCAGTGCATTTAGTTAAACATTGATAACATTAACAAGAAAACTATACACAACTGCTCTGTAGTATAAGCATTATGTATCAGTGGAAATTACATTCATTAGTTAATAAACTCATGTTTGTAAAATATACAGTGAACTGTGTATTTTCTATATCTGATTTGTACAGAATGTAACCCTTGACCCACTCTATAAGATATTAGTCGTTGTTTGTTGAATTTGGTAACTTTCCAATTATTTTTGATTTTCTGAGCTTGCATATATTTCCGTTTTGCAAGATAGCAAAACATAATTTATCCAGTGATGTTTTTCTACATTGTATAAAAAAAAAACAACAAACAACAATAAACAAAAATTTTTTTTAAAAAACCATTTGCTCTTGACTTTTGATTTTGTTATAGTTAAAAACCAGAATTTTATTCCTGACCAAAAAATACCCTTGAAACGATAATAATAATAGGTTATTTATGTTAAATATTTTCTGTGAAATAAGGGGCGTTTCAATATTTTAAAAGTTTCGTTGCTAATTCACCAAAAAAACATTTCTATCCATACAATTTGATAAAACTATCAAATTTAAGAACGAAATATTGTTGATCATTGTACCAACCACAGTGTCGTGCCATAAGTGTTTCACGTTTGCATGACGTCAGGTGCACTCAGTAATGCAATTCCGTCATTTTGGACTAAACGTAAACCAAGACACTCCGGTCTCCATTTTCCATCTGCCTTTATCCAGACATAAACTTTATGATATGTTCCTAACGCAACTTGCGTTTCATCGGACAATATGAAATAATTGTTTTCAAATTTTGATCAACAGACCAGTTTTTATAATCATGGCAACTTTTAGCACGCTTTAAGGAGGCTGCGTGGTCAACAAATTAACAAACAGATCTACCTTAAATTTTTAGAAATGAAGTTTTAAGCTATTGAGATATATCTGGTAAAGAAATATTATATATATAGTCTAAAAAATGGCCACAACCATCGAACCCTCTTAATGATGAGCACACTATACAATTCATACATTACATTGGCGGATCCAGAGTGGGATGGGGTGGGGTTCCGGGGGTCAGAAACTACCCCCCTTTCTCTGGGACATAAGAATTTTTTAAAAACTTTAAATGCTTATTTAAAGGTGATTGTTTAAATCTTTAATCTAAATACTATGACTATCTCAAATAATTTCTTTAAAATCGCTTATTTAAAGAATTTCGTTCAACGGACCGTAATTTCTTTCTAAGAAAAAAAAACGTATCGATATTCTATCGAAGTAAAGTACTCTCCTTCATTATCCGGTGTTTAATTCATGTTGAAAATGAAATAAAAAATACATAGTAATATGAAGCAGTATCGCTAAAAGAACAGATTTATAATTGCATCTACTAAGTATTTTCTTCTTTATTTCTCAACAATTTGAAAATCGATTATAGTTCATACAGTTTTGAACTGAAAAGCCAGATTTCATATTTTAAAAGCTGCTTTCAAACGTATTGTTTGGCTAGTTTAATGTCAGGTATATGATTGAAGTAACTCAAATAGACGAGTTTTACTTCGTTTTATACGAAAAATACAAAGAAGACATCGTCCGGTATGCTAGACGATGTCTTAATGAAAAATCTTAGATTTTTTCCTTTTCATTGTTTTAATTTTATCTAATTGATAGGTATGTTTATTGTTATCTATAATCGTCAAAACAAAGGATATTGTAATTTGGGAGAGACTTTAAGTAAGCCATGGGCTAAAACAAACCAAATGACTTTTTGACTTTTCGCCCTGAAAATGCTCCAAAACCAAATGCATGCAACACCACGGATGAAGGGTCATGTATAGGTTGTACAGCTTCATATTGATTTATGAGGACTAGTATTGTCCTTTATGATACACAACCCGTTGCAGTAGTTACTCAATTTTGACGGCTGCTAAATGGAAAGCGCAACTAAAACTACTAAGACGGGTAACGGTATTAAACTAAGCAGTGCGGTTTAATTTGTAACATATATAGTCAAAACCAATTCATCAATGACGCAAATCACGTATTGTGGGACGCACAACAAAGGACATGTAAAGGCTTGCAAAATTTAAAGGAATTAAAAATAACGTAAAAATATCAATTATCTAATATCTAATAGAAGAATTGGTAGAAATTATATGACTATAATTAAATTAAGTGATCATTCTTTGAATATAATGAGTTGATTTTAAAAATTTGTCGGGCAAATCAAATCTAAATATTAAATATATGTATCATTATTAATCCATGTAGCAGCCTCTAATGATACGGTATCCAATAATGATATAAAGTTGCTGACCAACTATGATATAATTTTATCATAATCGAATTACCTACTATCTGTCCATTGAATGTTAGAGAAAATCGAAATAAGTATTTCGTTGACCATTAATTAAGGAATGAATTCAATATTTATTAGATTTATACGATATAAAATGGTTTGGGGCAGTTTGCGCTTTTAAACCGCGAAGTGGTTTATGAAAAAGTGTAAACTGTCCCAAACCATTTTATATCGTATTAAACTACTTGCTTGTAATTTAATGTTTAGCTATTAATTGTAGATAAAAACAGTCAATTGACTTTTGAAATGACTGTACTTCACTCTTTGTGTTAAGTAGTAATCCAACGAATGATGAAATTTTGGTAATTGTTTTATCTTTACCTATTACTTATAACGGCACCTATAACTAATACATGTACATGTATCTGACCTCTGATCGAACCCAGTGGTTATTGAAAAGCCTAAAGGAAAGTTACATGTACCTATATCATCGACTTACCTATAACACTTTTTTCCTTGACACTTCGTCGTCACTTCATATACCCGTTGCAAAAGGGGATTTATGGTTAGTATAATCAAGTTTTTGAATCATTTTGATTTCTTTTCTTTTTTTTTTTGGGGGGGGGGGGGGGGGGGGGGTTATATTTTAGGGGGAGGGGTTTATGATGGTGAATTGGAGGTATGTTTGTGTTTTTGTAATATTTTGGTGGCAAACCATACCTTCATGACCTGACAATATACTGTAAGTTTCTAATTAAGCGCGAGTAATAAATATGACTGCATAAAATCGCGAGAAGCACATCTCGCAGATTTTAAAATTTCGCTTGTATTTTTTGAACAGATATAAACTAAATGAAAATAGGGTAAAAATTCGGCGTTCGCGATTTTATATGCTCGCGATTTGATGCAAAACGGTTGAGTCGCGGAATTAAGTAGTCGCGTAAAAAAAAAAGGAATCTACAGTATCAAGACCGGATATTATCTCCATGTATCTACTGAACAATTATATTTCGCACCTTGAAACAACAAAAGCTGCTGAGCAAATCAAAATATTTTCATTTCTTTTATTTAGTGTAATTTGTATTTTTGAAAAAAATGCATATCATTGATTCATTATCCAAATGAATATTAAGATAATTTAAAAATTCAAGGTACATTTTTGTAGATTAATTATTCCGGCGATGAAAGACCCGATGAAGTATGTAATGATATCCACTGTGATATCATTCATGATTTTGAATACTGTTGCCATGACAACAAACAACCGTGTCCTTCTGAGTGGTGTGTTGGTGGCTTCGGCTCTTGCTGCGTCTTATTGTAAGTACGACAAATTTTAGAGACTAGAATTTTTGTGTTCACAATCTCCCTAGTCCGTCATTTAAACAAAGCGAAGTGATTTTTTTTGTGTGAATTCTTTAAGCGTGGCACTTATGCGCTAATCTTTTTAATCCAGTGTAAATAAATAGTGTGCATTTATGTGACCATTCATAAAATTAGACATCATGGATTTTGTAATACTCCTTCGACAGTTTTCTAGTTAAAATTGGGAAATAATTACATTAGTAATAAAACATCTTACAGCCTTCATTTTCTTGAGCACCATTTAACCTATCTTACCTTTTAAGTGAAACGCTGGACAATGCATTGGAAATTTGTATCGGATAAGAAAGAGTGAGTACATTGAATCCTAATTTTCAGAGTGAAACAAAAATGTGCAGCTTTTTCTAAACACTGTTAATTGCACATGTATTGATTGCATTTTGATTACAGTTTAGTTGATTGTAATAATTTTTTGTTTTTTCCTTTTTGAAATATTTTATTTGATTTCAAAGTTTTCTTCCATGGGGAATATATGGAACTTTGGTTTTTAAGCGGTTAGCGTATACGCTAAACGCTTTATGACATGTAACCAAACCTATTACGCAACCCGGAAGCTTAGCAAAAGCGCTACCTATGACGAATTAAATTATTGAAAGTAATGGAAGTCGATCTTCATGTAATGTAATTGTAAACTTTTTTGTAACAGAAATGACAAATTCACATTTTCATTTATGATCCTGATATAATGGTTGTTCTTTCTAATGATGCAAGCAGTTTCTGAGTGTTGGCCAAGTTGATAGAAAAAAACACATACACCGGTATGACAGGAGGGTGAGATGTTGGCTAGTTATGCCATAAAATGTTGAGGTTTTTTTCAGTTATATGAAATTTTAATGCAAATACATATATTCCAAACAAGCTTGCTAACCGCTTTCCAGTACTATAAGTACTTTGATTTTATTTAATTCAGTAGACATATACACTAAGGCGCTTTCTTTTCTACATTTATCACAAGATTAAATCATTTTAACAACATGCATTTGAATATTGAACATTCTGATCAAAGTTGAATATCGATTATTTCCTGTGCGATGCACGTAAAAAATAGCAAAGTAGACACTACATGTAACTGTAAAATTTGATTTATTTCATTCAGATGGGGACTACAACTTTAGTCCACTAGAGTTGGCAACATTGACGACTGCTCTTCTTGTCTTGTACTTTCCTAGAAAACAGAAAGCGGAAGTTAACGACTAATTGAACTAATACCAAGCTGATGGAAAATTTATTATGTTTAAAAGTTAAAAACTTATTTTTGTTTCTCCATTTTTTTTCCTTTATATATATATACCA
>WFKH01002636.1:33548295-33565343 GCA_016163765.1 Magallana hongkongensis
CCCCTTTGTCCTCCTCCCTGTCCGATACTATATGTACATGTACCAATCCTTTGATCTCAAAAATATTTTTAACAAGTTAAAGCACGAGAAACGTAGATGAACATGTACATGTATGTAATGGCATTGGGAATTGAAAATTCTTTTAAGATACTACCAGTAGCAATTAGCTGCTCATCTAAATATCGAACCTATTAAAGTCTCACTTTCTTTAATTGTTTTCAAAACACAAGGCAAGTCTTAATATAAAAACAACGAAGACGGCTATTAAAAATAACTGTTTTCATATTAAATGATTATAATAATTAAGCAGTTTTATCAAAATTAAATGAAAATAAATTTTGTTAATTGTAATTAGACAATGAGCAAAAAGTCTGAATACTCCATAACAGTAAAAATGAATTTATAAAAAATTAAACATAACTAAAAAACCACAAGATAAACAACATAATGAATTACAGGGCGAACAAGTTAATACAAAGCGCACAAGGTATGCATGTTGGGGGGGGGGGGGGGGGGGGGGGAGAGAGAATTCTTATGAACGCATAGTGTTAAATCTAGGATCTAAAAAGGGCATGTTAAATAATGGTGAAAAGGGCACTTTTCTCCGGGGTAAATATTATAAAACCTAGCTTGAAAGGGGCACCTTTTTCTGCGGTAATATTATAAATCATTAATCCTTGAAACAAGCGTATTTTAAGGAAACTTTTGCATCGTAATCAAATGTGATCCGAGATGATCTGTAATGAAACAATTAAGATTATTGAACAATAAATGATTTGCTTTTGCATTCACCTAAGTCTTATTCAAAATTTTATTTTCAATCTTTTTTTTCTTTCTTAATTTGATTTGCATTTATTTTTATCCCTTAGAACAGCCATGGCATTGGTCTGACTAGTTTTAAACTATAATGCATTAAAAATTCTTTATTTCATTTAAGCTTTATGTAATATGTGAATTGAAACACATCTGTATTCAGTTATGAATCATAGGACATGTATAATGTAGACAATATTCTCTTTTGAGAAGTGGACAGGCACAGCATGGATGTAGGCTATGCCTGTCCACTTCTCAGTCAAAAGTGAATATGTAGACAACTGATGGCAAAATTATCAATCCCTTTTTACTACAGAAATATGGATGTTGAAATAGTTGTTTTAAGCTTTTTAAAAATAAATTTGCATTAAAATATGCATTACAATCTTTTATTATAAATTAAGTTTCTGCATTCTTCAAGAAGAGTAACTGTTACGTTTTTTGGGAAACAGAGAAAATTCTGGTTAATCTGACGATTGTTTAAAAGCTGAAAAAGAATAAGAAAACTTCACATCTAGATTTTTATTAAATTGTTTCATTAGTCTAAACATGGTTTTAGGTGCCTCAGTGTTAAAATTTCAAATTATCTCCATAAAATATATTCTCTATTGTGTTAATTCTATTTATAGATAACCTTACGATGTCTCAATGATAAGCTTGTACAATTAGTGAATTACTTATTTCAATGAGATAATTCAGTTGTTATTTATCAAATTATTGTACCAGTAATTAGGTGTCAAATCACCCATTTATATAGGACAGCTGTGTATACCCCTCAGCTTGGGTCTCTCCAGTTTACCTGTATCATCTATTGTCTCAGGTCACTCGTGCGTGAAGTCCAGCGAGTGTTAACTTTGCAATCAAAACAGAGGCTAGGACAATGGTGGTTTTGAATTAAATTTACTTTCGATAAAAAGGGCATCACTTTTATTTATTATTAAAAGGGCATGGCGTTTGGAAAAAGGGCATGGCGCTGATAAAAAGAGGCATGGCGCCGCGCCACGCTAGTTTGCTTTAGATTTAACACTAACGCACATACATGTCCATGTACATGGATGAACGCAAGTAAAGAGGTGTACGTAAGGGGGAATGGACTTGATACTGCAGGAAGAACAGGTAACTCCTTTTTTAATCTTATCAAATTAATTTACATACTTGGCAGATTGCAATTGGGGGGGGGGGGGTGCGATTATTATCCCATATCATGTCTTACCCACCCCCATCCCCCAACCCCAAAACAAGAACACTCTTTTTCCTGATATAATTATTATTTTTCTCATGAAGTTGAATGTAATTATATAGAAACCAAATAAATGCAAAATTTTCACAATTATTGAAACGGTTCTGTCATCGAATTAAAGAAAAGGAGGCCCTGATACTCTAACTATCCGAAATGACCACAAGTATTTCCGAAAATAATGGAAACAACCGAAATGCACTTATTGCTAGAAAAATATTTTTTAAGTTCATTATACTTGAATTAAAAATTTCAATTACATGCAATACATTCAAAACAGACTATTGAGAGTTCAAAGAATGGCTACTCTTACAACATACAGATGTACATAAAAAATTAAAAGACATCGTTGTTAAATAAGTATTTCTAATGAAAGTTACAGAGGAGGGATTTCATAAGATGTTTTGGAACTTGCTGAAAGTAATCTTGAAAACAAATAAATGTATGCACGTAGAAATAGAATAATAACATACTTCTATATAAATGTACATGTAGAGTGTTTGCAAATGCGATACACATGACACAGCTGACTTAACAATACCCGTAGGGATGAATTTTTTTTATTTCACACCTTCTGTAGACATACAATGATATTTCACATTTGAAAATTCAGAGATTTGGTCACAGAAGTGCTAATTGTCTTTTGGAGAATTGGGAGAGAGAGAGAGAGAGAGAGAGAGAGAGAGAGAGAGAGAAAAAGTGGATTCCAAATGTTCCAATGTGTATCAAAATTGCCATTTTCACCAATTTTATAAAAACAAATAATTTCTGTGTCTCATAGAAGATCTTTAAAGACGACACTCCACATAAGAAACGCTTAACTCAGTACACCTTGCTGTGTAAATATAGTACTGTATTTTCACCAAAAAAATGACATTTAGCATATCCTTGCATTCACAAGGATGCCTAGAATAAAAGGGGTATAAATGTAATATGGAAATAGATTTTTTCATCTTACTAGTAATGTTCAAAATTTTCTAGGAATGATTGAACACAGTCACAATCCCACGGTATATGCTCTATGGTTTTCACTTATCTGTGACAAAAGGTACACATTTTGGAGTTTACTTTTTTTAATTTTTAAAAAAAAATTAGTTTCTTCTTAAAATTTTGTTAATAATAATTCTGTATTGGAACCATTGAAGATTACAATTTTTTGTTATGGTGAAAGGTAGTTTATGAATTATTTTCCACTCCATGTCTTCTATATCTAATAATTAATTCCACCTTGTTTTACCTGTTGTCAAACTGAAACGTTTTCTTCAAATACCTTACATGTATATATGTGAGACAACAAACTATGTATATCATTATGCATGCATATATTTATAATTATGTAGTTTAATTATTGTCTTTCTAAAATCTTTTTTTTTTTAAAATAAAATCAAGGAAGCTGTAAAATGCTAAATAGATTTGTACATGTTGAATTCTTCATCAGTTCTCATCTACAACCTGCTTTTCAATATGGCCATGCTCCACTTTACATGTACGTGTAATCAAAATAATGTATGAGATTAAGCAAATATATTATTGTTTTATGTTATCTAAAACGTAAGTAAACATACACCAATTGTACAGAAGTGAGTTTTAGAGTAAAATTGATTCTTCAAGCAATTATTTTTGCAGTGTATTTATATGAAAGAACAATAATACAAATATTACTGGATAAGTCAATCTGGAAATGACGAAAGCGAAAAATAAAAACTCTCTCTCTCTCTCTCTCTCTCTCTCTCAATCAATCAATCAATCAATCAATCAATCAATATTTCTGAGCGATAACAAAAATCAAATTTGGAAAGACAAATATGTCATCAGGTTCTCAAGACATTGAAGAGTGTATAGCAATTTGTAATTGTTGAAGATCAAACTAATTGAATTTTAAAAAAAACAAACCATAAATTCAAAGACGATTCTAAAAAAATGATTTAACATATAGAGTGGTTCGTACAATGCATGAACGTAATACATGTATGTTGTAAAATGATAAAATATGTTTAAAAAAACCCAAAATGCAACTTGTTGATTTAAGTTCCACCGTGTAAACAAGCAGCTTACATGTAAGCAGCGGTATAAATCCTTCATATCCGTATGAACCATCAAAGATTAAAATAAATCAAAAACTTTAAGGCGTTTCATAAAACTAATGTCAGTAAAAGTTAAAAACAAATTTCAATAAACATCAAAATCTGTATTTAATATTTACTAATTTCAAAGTTTACCGTATGATTAAATCTCGAAATCTGTGAGTAAATATTGCATATGTATTCATTTTAGCTGGCTAACTCTGTATCTTTCTTTCAGTAAAAATTCCAACTTGGGCCGCAGTACATTACCCAGAGGACGATTCTACTGGCGTTATTTACACCAATAGGATACTCGATCTTTCTTCCTGTGAAGAGAATGCAGAGATTCTAATTCGCTGGACCAAGGACACGCTGGTACCTGCCCGTATTATAGCCGTGTCAGGTAAATAAATTGCTTCAGAATTAAAGAGTTGATTACAGTAAATCAGTTTGGAAATTAGTTTCAGTTGCATACGTATTTTTTTTTTGTCCAGATGGAGGTTAAACAAATATATTTACATTTGAAAATATGTTTCCTTATATGAATCTATAGAATAGCGAAAACGTCCAATTCTGTATAAACTTTTTCATGACGTCACAATGATCATAGCACGCGCTTAACGCTTGTCGGTTGAATTTTTGTAAACATTAAATCTCGGTAATTTTAACAATTCTGAACGATTTGCCTTTTTCAAATGTAAAAAATAAGTAATAAACAGCAAGTTAAATAGTTTACCGGGATATGAACTTGGTTGGTACGTGATTAAATCTTCTAAAAAGTCCCTTTGGGCTTCACAGGATTTGATCACGTGACCAACCAAGTTCATATCCTGGTGAACTTTTTAACTTGCTGTTTATTTCTAAAATTAATAGGTTCATGATCGATGGAATAATCATAAAGAGGGATGAATGGTCATGGCCGTTTTTATGCTTAATTTACCTCATTTAGATGAAGAACTGTGTAAAAAAGATTTAGGGAATGTTAAAATTTTAAAGCGAAAATATATGTCTACAAAATAGTAGTCTATGGCCAAAAATATCATATTTAAAAGTTAAAGGCAGATCTGATGTTCAAATGATGACCTAGAGTTATATGTCGTTACATTTAGTACATTATTTGCTTAGCTAATGGATGACCTGAAAAGATAAGTACTTTCTAAAAACTGTGTGAAATGCAAAAATGCATGACTTGTACAAATGCAATATTTTGAAGCGTATAGATCAAAACATTCTAAAAATGCAGAAAATTACACTCTGGTCTGCTACTAATGCAATATTATTCATTCAGGGTCTTTTCAATAATTATTTACTTGATCAGTAATAATAATTAAATATTTTCAATAAATGGTATACAGAACTATCCGTGATAACATCATCCGAGTAGGGACTCACTTTAAAGCCACAATATTAGTAATACCAACTTACAACTACTGTAATTTTATAATCAAGGATCCGCTGACGTGTATTGCTACAACGTACGGACCCGCTCAAGTATAAATCGCTAACTACCTATCCGGCCACGTAGATCGCTACTTATCAGTCAAGGAGAAGCCCTTGAAAGTTATGTAGCCCTCTGCCTTCGGCATCGGGCGACATAACCCCCCAGGGCTTTCCTGTCACATCGGGGCAAATACATCAATTGTATTCTTGCGTGTCGCCCTGGAAGCCATGTTACATATGTATATATTTTTTTTAATCTCTGTTTGCATTTAAATTTTAGGGTATTGTATACATGTATTGTATAGAAAAAAATGTAGGCCGCAACTACGGAAGCAAATTTTCTAATTATTTCGCCGCAAAAGCGAAACAATATATGGTACGTACGATACATGAATAAATTTTAAGTCATTCGGAAAAGATATTATGTCGGTCTCAAAATATATTTCGTCCGATGCATATTTTCGGCAATTTTACTGTGTGAATTCATCCAATTCAATTTTTTTCATTTTCCGGGGGGGGGGGGGGGGGGGTCGCCCCCCCCCCCCCCCCCCCACCTTCTCCCCAATCCGCACATTAAGACGGGACAGATCTACTGTACCATTCCATCCAACACCACATCAATTAACACTCATCAAATTCAACTTACGTTACTTTTTAACTCCTGGTTTTAACATTTATTAAATTTTGAAATTCTCTTGTATTGACGATCCCGTGTCTAATAACCCGAATGGACTCGAATGAACGCGTTCCAATTTAACCATGGTGAAGAAATCATTTTAAGCGATTCGCTTTTTTAATTATGTCTGTTCTTTTCGGAAAACCGAATTTTCTCCATACCTATATAGCACATAAAACGACAATTGTTACAAAATTTTTTTTTTTTGGGGGGGGGGGGGGCGGAAAGGGACGAGTACTGCTTTAACTCTCATAATGCTTGTTATTAATAACAATATGGTGGGTCGCAATTACTAGATACATAACAGTAGATAAATGCTAAACACTGTGCCGGATAATTATGCCAGTGCCAAGGTGGCATTTTTGCACCCGTCTAAGCAGCATAAAACGAAAAATTTAAATATGCCATATGATAGATCATTGCTTTAAGAGTTTACAACCACCTTTGTTATTATTGTATCTCACCTGTCAGGTGAGATATTTACCTTTCAAAAATAAAATCCTACAGGAAAATAATTTTTCCTATAGGAAAAACAATATTCCTACAGGAAATTAGAAATTAGAGATTTTAAGAAAATCCTATAGGATTGTCAATATTTCCTGTAGGAGAATCATTTCTCCTACGGGAATTATTATTTTCCTATGGGATATTAATTTTCAAAGGTAAATATCTCACCTGTCAGGTGAGACACACTAAAAACAAAAGTGGTTATATACTCTCTAGACAATGGTCTATCATTTGGTATATATGGATTTTTCCAAAAATGCATCTTAAGCGGGTGCAAAAATGCCACCTTGGCACTGGCATAATTATCCGGCACAGTGTTACTAGATAATATACAGTAGATGCATGTCGAAGTCATACCTACGAGATGATAAGATAATATGTCGTATCATTTACATTTAACACATTACATTATTTAACGAGTTTTTCGTGAGATTTAGTATCTTGTGTGTGCGACATTTCATCTCGTGGTCCCATATTTAATAAAACAATATAATTCAATTTGACATTACAATTGCAGATTCATTAGAGGAGCTTGAGGATGCCATCAGACGTTTTGACGAAGACATGGATGAAGATGTGTATGATTCATTCACACACCAGACACAGACCCAACAGGTAATTTACAACAAGAACAATTTAACATTATTTTGATTTTTAATAAGATTTGTATGGTCAATTAGTCAAGGTATAGACGAGATTTTTTGATCACCCGTTGTCTGCAGCTGTCCATCCATTTGTCTGTCAAAATTTCACACGGTTTTGACGTTTTAACCCTGAGTTAATTAACTAAGAAATCCAACATTACTTTATTAGAAAATTAAGATTGTTAAGCTTTGGTTTCACAACTTTAAAAAGAGCGAGTTTCTTTAAAATATGCTTTTACTAACCAGACTGTAGACAATTATTTTGCATAGTGTGTTTTACCTAAATTGGTCAAACCATGCAGATTCTATGGCAGATGGAGGTGTTTCAGTTTCTCTTTTTTTAATCTTCCTCTCTAGATCGATAAAATATCAATTTTTGAAATTATAACTTAGGCATATTTAAAGATAGCGTCGACTGTATATATAGAAGAACTGCAAAAACTGCTACTTCAAACTTATAGTGTAGGCCTATGGTGAGTAGGTGGGTCACAGGGTAGGTGTCGTTCCAATTTTAATTTTTGATTGGCATTTCGGACGAGCTTCATAGACCATCAGTCCGATTGGTACATGTACATGTACCAACATTTTTTTTAACTCATGTTATGGAACATCAACACTTAAATATTATGATATTTACATATATTTACATTCAGTGTATATTTCCCCTTATGTTTGCATTGGAAATCTGCGACGTTCAATTTTCTATGAATACACTTTACTAATTCATGCGCCATGAGCACAAATATAAACGTCACCACGTGTTTTTAGTATATTTATTTTTGTAAGATTAAATGAAACGTTCAACCTTACAAAACCAATTTGATATGTACTTTTGAAAAATAATCTTTAAATTTATCTACTTCTTAATTAGAAAGATTTTTCTCTACAAAGTTTCTGGCACTATATTTTTAGCTGCGGAAGTGTACTAAATAACAAGTTAATATGGCTGTTCCATGTATGTTTCATATCCCTGACTGAGAGCGTATATAATGGCTTTACAGCGACAATACACATATATTTCATACAAATAGACATCAGTATGAATATAAATATAAGCATTGAATGCTTATTTTTGGATGTCGTCGGTCCTATGACACACCAATGCGGTACAGACAAATTATCATACCGCGCTAACGCGCGGTATTCAATTTGTCTGCACCGCATTGGTGTGTCATAAAACAGACGACATCCAAAAATAAGCATTCAATGCTTAAATGGCATCATCAATGATTTGACGAAAAATCGTTTAGATGTATCAGAGTTGTCATACATTGATGGTAATTTGATATCGTTAAAAGTAGATAACATTTTCAAATTCGAATTACGTCCAGTTGCTAGGCGCTGACGAGACGCGAAGCGTCGAGTTTGAAATGATGATCCGCGCTTGGCAACAATTAGGGCGTGATCCGGCTTTTAATTAATTTTACAATAATTACTTATCAGGTAAAATTCAACTATAGCTTACGGATATCATATAACACGTGTTGAAATACCAAAGGTGTAAGCAGTTACGCTGGTGCAGGCATTTTTAGTTTATTGGCAAAAAGTCTTAATTTATAAGTATAGATTGTATATCCTTGTCCATCAAAAATTTTTAATTACAAAACTGTATCTTTGTAAAAACCAATTGTACGACGTTTACATATTCAACAAAGCTATTTTTTAAACAAACCCTTTTAGAAACGCGCTTAAAAACACGTTATTTATTGTGTTCTACTAGTATGGCATCAGTTTCAGAGAATAAGGATATGGATTCGGAAAACGAAAGTGTAGTGATCCAAAAAATCGGATAACACTTTGTAAACTTACACTTTGTTAACAGTATCTAGATAACAGTATCAAGAAAGAGAAACTGATGGATATATAATTTATCATAATTATGCTTGAACGCTTTATATAAGTCTGTTATTATTTTCTGAGTATCAATTTATATTTTTGCAGAACGTACAAGTGAAAACATTCAAAGAAATTACGCCATCACAAGACACAATAACTAAAGAAATCGCCGCCACGCTAACCGGACAGGAAAGACCAAACCCAGAGACAGCTTCTGCAGATACCATCACACCGTTGCAAGACCCATCCTCTTCTGATATGTCCACACAGGAAACCCCAACAGAAATTTCCATACAAGAAGACTTATCAGAAATGGGCACAGAGACAGAAGCGCAAGGGAGAGCCATACCGAAGGAATTTCTACCAGCCTCTACAGAAATGGACACACAACCAGCTAGCAAAGAGACAGAATCTACAAATATTGGTATCCAGACCGCTTGCTCCGATCCTTCTTTGATTGAAGTTGGAACCCAGACTGAGAGTGAGAAAGTGTCCAAAGACATCTCAACACAGACAGAACCATCAGAAGACCAAGACCTAGATAACACCAGTTTCCCTCTCCTCAACTTGTCAGAATATCTAACAGTGATGGATGATCCTTATGTACAGACACAGCATCGTATGATGAAGCAAGTGGAAGACAACAAGGCATCTCTGAAACGAATTCATGAGAGTGTGGACAAGATTGAGACACTGCTGAAAAAAATTGTTCATCAACCGAGGGAAGCAGAACCATATAACAGCGATGGAATCGAACAGTCCATTTCAGCAGCGGCAAGAAGTGAAGCAGCATCCGTGTGTGCGAGTGCAGGAAACATGCTTGTCCCTTCACTTTGGACATCAACACCGAAGAGATCGCAGACACCAGCAAAGATCATTCAAAGCTCCATCTTTAGCAATGTGGACACGCTAGTAGACAGGCCTTCCCAGTCATTAAAATCAGCAACATCAAAGAAACTGCCCAAATCCATCTTTGCCAGCGTAGAAAGTCTTGCTTCATCTTCTTCAAATTCTTCATCAAACCAGATGTCTACATCAAGAGCTACAATCCAAGTTGCAAAATCCATCTTTCGTAGTGTTGATTTCCTTACTACCAGTGATTGTCCAACAACAAAAGACCAGGTATCCGTGGACAATGCAGATAGCAGATTTATTCTCAAACAGCAGCGTGAGCAAGTGAATTCTGTAGACTGTTTGGAAATACGAGGAGAAGAGAGTTTCGATGGGATGGATCCCGACGATGACAAGTCTATGGAGATAGGAGACATGCACTGTGATGAATTCAACATACGGAACTCTGAATATTAAATGCACATCGCCTAGTGCTAGTGTTTTGCTTCATTCGTGGCTTTACAGACTGTTTTCAGATCCTTTGTTAGGAAGTGAATTGTTGTGTTTGGTTGCGTTCTTGAAAAAGTGTGATCAAAAATCCAGTAATAGGACAAATGCATGTAAATTATATCATCCGCTAAATCGGCAGTGCATTTAGTTAAACATTGATAACAAGAAAACTGTACACAACTGTTCTGTAGTATAAGCATTATGTATCAGTGGAAATAACATTCATTAATTTATAAACTCATGCTTGTTAAATATACAGTGAACTGTGTATTTTCTATATCTGATTTGTACAGAATGTAACCCTTGACCCACTCTATAAGATATTAGTCGTTGTTTGTTGAGTTTGGTAACTTTTCAATTATATTTGATTTTCTGAACTTGCATATATTTCCGTTTTGCAAGAGAGCAAAACATAATTTATCCAGTGATGTTTTTCTACATTGAAAATAAATAAATAAATAAATAAAACAAAACTGCTCTAACTTGACTTTTGATTTTGTTATAATTACAAACCAGGATTTAATTCCTGACCAAAAAAATACCATTGAGACGATAATGATAAATTAGTAGGTTTGTAATGTTAAATATTTTCTGTGAAATAAGGGGCGTTTCAATATAAGTTTCTTTGCTATATCACCAAAAAACATTTCTTTTCATACAGGGTGTCCCAAAATACCTGATACCATTTACTGTTTAAATAAATTTTGATTAGATTTATTGAACAAAAAATCAAAGGCATTTTCATAACTGTTTATGATGTAAATTTTTCCTCAACAAATTACAAACAATCATACGTTTTTGACAAATAAACAAACACAACAAAAAAGAGAGTGCGTCAAAATGTCGTCCTTTTTTATTAATGACAACGTCAATTGGATGAGTAAAATTCCTCACAACAACCACTGTACGGATCCCATTTTCTCAAATCTTCTCACTATTAAAAGAATCTGTTGCTTGTTTGGATGTTTTTCCCTAGAGTATTCTTATTTCATAAATAGTAGAACTATATATGAAATTTGTGTTTTAAAAAAAACCCGGTTTTTAAACGAAAGATGCTTGCTCTCTTGTCCGATTCATTTTAAATAAAATTCAATTCAACCAAAGAAATATGATGCAATTTTGTGACATCATAATTTAATGAAAGGCACGTTTTTCTCATAATCTTTTTTATCGGAAAAAATTAAACTAATGTATTTTACTTTTTTTTTGAGTCACAATTTACAAGTTTTGGCCAAACCTTATTTAATTTATATGAATTTCAAATGGTATCAGATATTCTGGGACACCCTGTACAATTTGATAAAACTATCAAACTTAAAAACGAAATATTGTTGATTATTGTACCAACCACAGTGTAGTGCCATAAGCGTTTTATGTTTGCATGACGTCAGATGCACTCAGTACTACAATTCAATGTAACAAAACACCTACTTACCGTAATACAGTTATTTTCAAACTTCAGACTTTTTTAGTATTTGGTAGCATGGTCGTAATTACAGCAATTAATCTGTTTGGTAAGAACTCGTATAAACCATGTATATATACTGAGGTAAGGGAGGTCCAGATAAGCAAAACAGCATCAACAAGTTACTGTTTTGTTTTAATGTTCAGTTGTGTCGCTCCCATGCAAGTTTGATTTTTATCAATCTCCATTCATTTTCTTTTAAATTTGGGTCTGGTGATCGGGATGACCAGTCTAACCAGGGGATATTATTTTCTTCTTTCCAGGCTTTAGCCCTAGCTGACATGTGGGCTGGACAATTATCGTCCTGAAACACCCAGGAGTTGTTACGAAAATGTTTGGCAACAACTTCTCCCATGTTATTGTCTAAAAGCGTAATATACTTATCTGTGTTTAGCTCACTCCTGAATAACAGATAGGCACTAAAATGACGCAGATAGAAAAACTCCGCCATTTCGGACTAAACGTAAACCAAGGCACTCCGGTTTCCATTTTCCATCTGCCTTTCTCCAGACATAAACTTTATGATATGTTCCTAACACAACTTGCGTTTCATCGGACAATATAAAATAATTGTTCTCATATTTTGATAAACAGACCAGTTTTTGTAATCATGGCAACTTTAGACAGGCTGGGTGGTCAACAAATTGAAAATCAGATCTACCATAAATTTTCATAAATAAAGTTTTAAGCTATAAAGTTATATCTGGTAAAGAAATATTTTATAAATATAGTCTAAAAAATGGCTACATCCATCGAACCCTCTTAATTACTCTGTTCACATAATATGAGATTGCAAGAGTCCTGCAACTTTTCGCCGATTATATTTCAAAAAATGTTAACTGCGCTGAACAGTTCGTGTTGAAAATGGGTAAGGTATTAATCTATTTAATCTGAAGTTAAATCACTTAAACTTTTTCTACGATCCCTCAAAACCACCCATACTCCTTAAATCGCATTTTTTTCTTTGCAAGGGTTCTAGCTCTAGCTAAGATCTGTCTAACCAGATTTTCGAACCAAAATCTTGGTCAAACCAGATTTTCCCGCAGCTCTTCAGTCTTTGATAATACAGTTTGATGCAATTTCACATTTTATGCAGATCATACCATATTAAACCAACGTACGGTAAATAGATTTATTTCAATAACGTGTATAAACCATTTTAATGTGCATACAGATTCTAAGATGTGTACACTGATACAATTCATACATTACATTGGCGGATCCGGGGGGGGGGGGGGGATTTCCGGGGGTCAGAAACACCCCCCCCCCTTTCTCTGTGACATATTTTTTTTTAAAAATTTAAATGCTTATTTAAAGATGATTATTTTCTATCTATAATCTAAATACTATGACTATCTCAAATAAATTCTTTAAAATCGCTTATTTAAAGAATTTTGTACAACGGACCGTAATTTATTTCTACGAGTAAGAAAAAAAAACATATCGATATTTTATCGAAGTAAAGTACTCTCCTTCACCATCCGGTGTTTATTTCATGTGGAAAATGAAATAAAAAATACATAAACTTAAGCAGTATCGCTAAAAGAACAGATTTATAATGATAGCATCTACTGAGTATTTTCTTCTTTATTTCTCAACAAAATCGATTATAGTTCAGACAAGCCAGATTTTATATTTTGAAAGCTGCTTTCAAATGTATTGTTAGGCTAATTAAATGTCAGGTATATAATTGAAGTAACTTAAATAGACGAGTTTTACTTCGTTTCATACGAAAAATACAAAGAAGACATCGTCCGGTATGCTAGACGATGTCTTAATGAAAAATCTTAGATTTTTTCCTTTTCATTGTTTTAATTTTACCTAATTGACAGGTATGTTTATTATCATCTATAATCGTCAAAACAAAGGATATAGTAACTTGGGAGAGACTTTAAGTAAGCCATGGGCTAAAACAAACCAAATGATTTTTTGGCTTTTCGCCCTAAAATGCCCCAAAACCAAATGCATGCAACACCACGGATGAAGGGTCATGTATAGGTTGTACTGGTTCATATTGATTTATGAGGACTACAGTAGTATTGTCCTTTATGATACGCAAACCGTTGCAGTAATTTTAGTTGCTCAATTTTGACAGCTGCTAAATGGAAAGCGCAACTAAAACTACCAAGACGGGTAACATATTAAACTAAGCAGTGCGGTTCAATTTGTAACATATATAGTCAAAACCAATTCATCAATGACGCAAATCACGTATTGTGGGACGCACAAGTGTGGCTTGCAAAATTTAAAGGAATTAAAAATAACGTAAAATATCAATTATCTAATATCTAATAGAAGAATTGGTAGAAATTGTATGACTATAATTAAATTAAGTGATCATTCTTTGAATATTATGGGCAAATCAAATCTTAATATTAAATACATGTACATGTATCATTATTAATCTATGTAGCAGCCTCTAATGATACGGTTTCCAATAATGATATAAAGTTGCTGACGAAAAATGATATAATTTTATCATAATCGAATTACCTACTCTCTGTCCATTAAATGTTAGAGAAAATCGAAATAAGTATTTCGTTGACCATTAGTTAAGGAATGAATTCAATATTTATGAGATTTATACGATATAAAATGGTTTGGGGCAGATTGCGCTTTATAAACGGCGAAGCGGTTTATAAAAAAGTGTAAACTGTCCCAAACCATTTTATATCGTATTAAACTAATCAATATTTAACTCATTGCTTGTAATTTAAATTTTAGATATTAATTGTAGATAAAAACAGTCAATTGACTTTTGAAATGACTGTACTTCACTCTTTGTGTTAAGTAGTAATCCAACGAATGATGAAACTTTGGTAATTGATTTATCATTACCTATTACTTATAACGGCACCTATAACTAATACATGTACATGTATCTGACCTCTGATCGAACCCAGTGGTTATTGAAAAACCTAAAGGAAAGTTACATGTACCTATATCATCGACTTACCTATAACACTTTTTTCCTTGACACTTCGTCGTCACTTCATATACCCGTTGCAAAAGGGGATTTATGGTTAGTATAATCAAGTTTTTGAATCATTTTGATTTCTTTTCTTTTTTTTGGGGGGGGGGGTGGATTTTGGGGGGGGGGGGGGGTGATGATGGTGAATTGAAGGTATGTTTGTGTTTTTGTAATATTTTGGTGGCAAACCATACCTTTATGACCTGACAATATACTGTAAGTTTCTTATTAAACGCGAGTAATAAATATCTGCATAAAATCGCGAGAAGCACATCTCGCAGATTTTAAAATTTCGCTTGTATTTTTTGAACAGATGTAAACTAAATGAAAATAGGGTAAACATTCGGCGTTCGCGATTTTATATGCTCGCGATTTGATGCAAAACGGTTGAGTCGCGGAATTAAGTAGTCGCGTAAAAAAAAAAGGAATCTACAGTATCAAGATCGGATATTATCTCCATGTACATGTATCTACTGAACAATTATATTTCGCACCTTGAAACAACACAAGCTGCTGAGCAAATCAAAATATTTTCATTTCTTTTATTTAGTGTAATTTGTATTTTTGAAGAAAATGCATATCATTGATTCATTATCCAAATGAATATTAAGATAATTTAAAAATTCCATGTACATTTTTGAAGATTAATGAATCCGGCGATGAAAGACCCGATGAAGTATGTAATGATATCCACTGTGATATCATTCATGATTATGAACACTTGCCATGACAACAAACAACCGTGTCAGTGGTGTGTTGTTGGCTTCGGCTCTTGCTGCGTCTTATTGTAAGTACGACAAATTTTAGAGACTAGAATTTTTGTGTTCACAATCTCCCTAGTCCGTCATTTAAACAAAGCGCAGTGATTTTTTTTAACATTCTTTAAACGTGGCACTGTAAGCGCTAATCTTTTTAATCCAGTGTAAATAAATAGTGTGAATTTATGTCACCATTCATAAAATTAGACATCATGGATTTTATAATACTCCTTCGACAGTTTTCTAGTTTAAATTGGGAAATAATTACATTAGTAATAAAACATCTTACAGTCTTCATTTTCTTGAGCACCATTTAACCTATCTTACCTTTAAAGTGAACCGCTGGACAATGCATTGGAAATTTGTATCGGATAAGAAAGAGTGACTACATTGAATCCTAATTTTCAGAGTGAAACAAAAATGTGCAGCTTTTTCTAAACACTGTTAATTGCACATGTATTGATTGCATTTTGATTACAGTTTAGTTAATTGCAATAATTTTTTGTTTTTTCCTTTTTTGAAATATTTTATTTGATTTCAAAGTTTACTTCCATGGGGAACATATGGAACTTTGGTTTTTAATTGTAACAGAAATGACAAATTCACATTTTCATTTATGATCCTGATATAATGGTTGTTCTTTCTAATGATGCAAGCAGTTTCTGAGTTTTGGCCAAGTTGTTAGAAGAAACACATACACCGGTATGACAGGAGGCTAAGATATTGGCTAGTTATGCCATAAAATCTTGAGGTTTTTCTTTCAGTTATATGAAATTTTAATGCAAATACATATATTACAATCAAAGTTGCTAACCGCTTTCCAGTACTAAAGGTACTTTGAGTTTCTTTAATTCAGTAGACATATACACTAAGGCGCTTTCTTTTCTACATTTATCACAAGATTAAATCATTTTAACAACATGCATTTGATTATTGAACATTCTGATCAAAGTTGAATATCGATTATTTCCTGTGCGATGCACGTAAAAAATAGCAAAGTAGACATTATATGTAACTGTAAAATTTGGTTTATTTCATTCAGATGGGGACTACAACTTTAGTCCAGTAGAGTTGGCAAAATTGACGACTGCTTTTCTTGTCTTGAACTTTCCTAGAGAACAGAAAGCGGAAGGTAATGAGTAATTGAACTTATCCCAAGCTGATAGAAAATTAATTATGTTTAAAAGTTAAAAACTTATTTTTGTTTCTCCATTTTTGTTTCTTTTTTAAAATCCTCTTATCAATTTTTGGTGTGTGTGTGTGTGTGTGTGTGTGTGTGTGTGTGTGTGGGGTTTTT
>WFKH01002636.1:33585731-33621071 GCA_016163765.1 Magallana hongkongensis
GGTTGACAATGGTTTTCTCGGGGTGTCAATTTCAACTGTTACCCTCCCAAACAGGCACTATTTATATAATGATACTTTAACATTACATGCTGATACTTCAATATAATAACATGCTGTTACTTCAACATTACATGCTGATACTTCAACATTACATGCTGATACTTCAACATTACATGCTGATAATTCAACATTACATGCTGATACTTTAACATTTTATCCTGATACTTCTTCATTATATGGTACTTTACCATTACATGCTGATAGTTTAACATTACATACCTATACTTCTTAATTATATGATGATACTTCGTCATTATGTGTTGATACTTCTTCATTATATGCGGTTACTTTAACATTACATGCTGATATTGCATAAAATGATGGTATTTCAGTTTGCGCTTGTTCTAATTTAGCTATAAGCAGCGGGATCGTGATTCCGTAAAACTCGGGGATATTACGAAGAAGAGAATATAGGACTAAAGTCAAGCTACTCAACAATTTAAACAAGCTTCATTTACGTTTATTTTCTTATATAAAAATGGACACTCTTCGAACCCAATTGGTTATTATTAAAATCTATATTGCCAAAACTAGGGCTTGTGCCACTCAGGTGAAACTGGATTATGGAGGGAAAGGGGGCACGGTCACCTTCATTATATTTGTTGGAACCTGCGCCGAAATCTCTCTGTGTCAAACGACTCCCGAGTCTCCTGATTATTACTCGTCCTAAGGGCTTGTGTAGGCGCCTTCAAATTCGATGTCAATTTTATAAGTACGTTTTATGTCGTAGGTTAATTGTTTTAATCCTGCAAGCGGGTGCCTTCAAATTGCGCTTATTTTACCCTTATTGGTTTTGGCGCTTCTACGCCATTAAACAGTGCCTTTACTGTCCCTTTTAAGGGAATCAGAACACGAGCAATCATCCATTATATAGATCTAGATCCCTGCACACGCACGTAGCATCTTTTATTGGGGGGGGGGGGGGGGGCAGTTGCACCGTATTTTAAAATATTTGATCTATTGATCTACATTTGATCGAATTTCCATATATACATATGTATTTTCACCTTGTTTGAAAAAGAGTGAAATGGTCAGTTCGTTAGAACTTTTTTTATATTTGATGAAGTGAAAAATGTATGTTTCCACAAAAAGTGTGTTGATTAAAAAGAGAGTTAGTAAAATGATTTTGGCTTCATGAAGCATTTACAGTGCTTATATTGCCTAATTTCAGTAATTTAGCGCATCTGCTAACATACATGTAAAAAAAAACCTGCTGGCACCGAAGAAATACACAGTACAGCTCGTTAGAGAGGATCTCGACTGAATAAAAAATAATGTCGGAACATACGATATGTTTGGGTGTAATGTATTAGGGCATAGGCCAACCACACATGCTGCTTATAAAATCACGGCCCCATTCATGCAAAGGATAAAGCATTGCGTCCTCTGGATTGCAATATCTCACATGAAGTCGGATGTCAGGGACTATGTGTGCTGTTGAAACTGATTTTAGCAATAACTGTACTGTTGAAAAAATCAGTGCTTATATTGCCCACTCCTACACGTGAATCTCCAGGGAGAGCCCATCAATTCTAATAAATCCCATCTAACCTGAATGACAGAAGTCTTTGTTTAGGTTCTATTAATAATTTGAACGGTCCACTCTGACCAAGCGCCAAAAGGTTGAGTTCAGAATGCACATTTTTGGACAAAAAATCTCCTGGTGGACTTTTCGAACCCCTGATGTTTTTGCGCTGATGGGGAGCGTCAATGATCTCACCAAGCAGGCACTCTTTAAATTTAATATTGACCCTTTTAAAAGACAACACGTTATTAAATAGTACTATTTGTTGAGTATCTTGATCTAAACTAGTCTCAGTGGACCTTAGTCCTTTCTGACCAATCTCCGAAACAGAGAAACCGCCCAGTGTTAAAAACTTTACAGGCATCCACGTGTTCTGAGTATTTCGATCCCGAGGCGACGCTTCCCTATTTTTAGAACCACCGCATAGTGAAGTACCATCATATAATGAAGAAGTGTCAGCATGTAATGAAGAACTATCAGCATGTAATGAAGAACTATCATCATATAAAGACAAAGTACCAGCATATAATGTAGAAGTATCAGCATATAATGTTAAAGTATCATTATGTAATGTTGAATTATCAGCATGTAATGTTGAAGTATCAGCATGTAATGTTGAAGTATCAGCATGTAATGTTAAAGTATCAGCATATAATGTTTAAGTATCATCATGTAATGTTGAAGTATAATCATGAATGTTGAAGTATCAGCATATAATGAAGATCATCTACATGAGGCGTTCCATACACCTTAAGTTTGTACATCTCTGATCTTTTTCGCATTTCCAATGGGTACCAGCAGACAAACCTATGTCAACAGCGCATTGGGATGTTATACAATACCTTTGAACCCAGAAAATGCAGGATAAGATTAAAAAAGAAAAGGCATTATCATAATTTCTCCCTTGCACATAAAAAATGTAAATGAGTTATTCATTTCAGGAATGAATTTAATATCTACATGTACCAATATTATACGATATAACATATCGTTGGGCGCTTTACGCGTAAAAAAGCGTTATTAATTATCTAAAGTTATGTTTTATGTGTGCTCGAATAACATAAGTATAATCTAAATGTTTGAACCGTATATGATTTAATTTTCTCAACCTATAACAAGACAATAAGGCTTATTTAAGAAACAATTCGTTACTTTCTACAAAATTAAAAGCCGGTATTTGAATTTGTCACGGGACACTGATCAGAGTGCGTAGACGCGTTTTCACTGCTCTCTGTCATTTTGACTTTATTTTCTTGCTTTAACAATGCAATTTTGTGCTTCCAAAATTCATCTGGGTGTTTGACTAGGATCTTATATCACTTGGGATTTTTTTCTTTTGTTGAACTTAATGTGTTTCATGTGATTAATTTGAGGATGTTCTAATTCGCACTGAAGACTGAGTAAATACTTAGTTCTATACATCAGTCGTCTTTTGTGTATATACACATTTCGTCTTTTGTCTAAATATTGAATCGCACCTGTAAATATCACTTATTTTGACTTTTTTTTGACATTGCAAAATGACATATTTACTTAAACCAATCTACATAAAGGATAGTGAATTGTACAAAGATGAGAACGAACGTAGATCTTATTTTGATCTCTTTGAGGCAGTCAGTTATTATGTTGGTACAGATACTAAAAAATGCATCCCGCTCAAACAAAATCTATGGCGGGTTTCAGCAGAGCTGAAATTCTCTTTTATTTGAGAGCTTTGACTCTAAAATCCACTATATCTCAGTACATGGCTCTAACCCCTACTCTGCTGGCCTGGAATATCCCATGCAATGACGAATCGCTTAAGGTAACGATATGTGGGGTTCCGCTCTCAATTGATGATTCTGCCATCCTTGAAATGCTGTCATAATTAGGAGCACATCCCAAAATAGAGCTAAAATATGAAAAAATTTTAAAATCTACAAACAATAAAATAGCAAACGTTTTGACTGGCAATCGTTGTATATACATGTATACCGAGCCGCTTACATCAAAACCTCTACCACGCTTTAGCTACTGTGTTGGTTTGAAGTGCAAGACCCTGCATCGCGGGCAAGATTCTGGGAAGCCTACTGTCATCTGTACAAAATGCTGGAAGAATGATCATTACACCCGTAATTGTCAAAATAAGCAAAATTGCGGAGCCTGCAAAAAAAAACCCGCCGGCGTACAAGAATTCGGCTCAAGCGTATGCGCAAAATTTGTTGCAGATCCAAATAGTGTTGTTACTGTTAATGGCAGAATGAATGTGCTATCAAATTTCTATCCATGCGATCTTAAAATGTTTGGAGAAAATTTCAAATCTGCCGAGCAGGCCTACCAGCTAACCGAAGCTTTCCGTTCAGGTAACCTTGTGGCTGCAGACAAAATTCGAGATGCCAAATCAGCTTTGGAGTGCAAGGTAATGGGCAACTAACATCCCAAGGTGTAGGGATGAAGCTGATAATGTCGTTGAGAAAATATTATGTGCAAAGACCCATCAACTAAAGTAAATGAATGATTTCTTAGCTTCCTCCAGGTCCAACACCATCTTCGCCCATTCCTTATACGATATTTACTGGGGCACCGCCTTGGACTCCGAAAAGACCGCACATACCACTCCAGAACAAGTTCGGCGATCGAAGCCGCGGTCCGTGTCCATGTCCAGATCGGTTAAAACCAGACAGCATGGCATTGATAAGTTCACGTGTTTATCTGTCTCTACTATCTGTACTAACCGGACTCAACAATGACTTCTGTAAATTTATTTCTGTGAACTGCCGTGGGCTTAATGATTATATAAAAGGAGTAATTTTATACAATTGGGTTAATGACTTTAGTTGTGACATTGTATTTTCACAAGAGACACATTTTATATAAAAAAAAGAATATATTTTTAATTCAGGGTGGAAGTGTACATCTTTTCATAGTTTTTTCCACATCTTCAGTAAAGGTGTTTCAATTTGATATGTAGCAAATTTCATTTTAGACTATTAAACCAACATAGATATACCGATGGCAGAATTATATACTGTTGAATATCAAACAAGATAGTAAAATTATTTCACTTGTCAATATTTTTGAACCAAATACTAAAAAAGGTCGTGCTGATTTTTATAAAGAAGTTTCAAAGTGGATTTCAAAGTATTCTATTAAAAACGAACACGCAATAATTATTCTTGTAGGAGATATCAATTGTTCTGTGTTAAAAGATAAAGATAGAAGTTTAAATAGTTTTAATAATTTACAAAGTCATTTCTATGGGCAAAAAATAAACCAGAAAAAATGGTTCCACTTGCTTTTTAAACACAACGCTTTTGTTATAGACCGGAAAATTTTTAGCCACCATCCCTCTCAAATGTAAGGATGAGCGACCACATTGCCTTGATTTTTAAATGTGAAGTTTCCTCTAATAGCAGGGGAAAGGAAATTGGCAACTAAATACACGTCTGTCATATTTGAATAAAATATTGTGAAATGATTAACTATCTTTTATTGAATTTACCAGATGATATAAAGCTAGAAATAAATCCCAAAATTTAGTGGAATTGATAAAACTTAAGGTGAAAAATTTAAGAATCAGTCACTGCAAAAGAAAACAGCAAAAATATGAAACCAAAAAAAAATTATAAAGAGTGAAATAGCCCTTTGAAAACATGCCTTTAAAATAAACTAACAGAATATTATATAATAGCCGTACAATGTTGCTTTTCAATTTTTATGTCTATCTCGAATATGTTGAAGAGAAAAAATCCAGATTTTTTAAACATATCACTACAAAAAACTCAAAGAGCATAGCTATAGAATGGACTGTCTAATATGAAGAAATATCTACCAAGAAAAAAGTGAAAAATATCTTTGATAAAAATGTATCAGATTCTAATTACAAATCAATGCATAATATTCTATCTTGCAATAAATGTGTAAGTAAATGGTAAGAAAATGTAGAAAAACATTATTTGAACTGTAATGTAGAGGAAGACATTAAACATCTTATTTTTGATTGTTGTCTATCAAAACCCATCTGGAAGAGAGTATCTGAGATTATAAATATAAATGTGACATGGAAAGTTAATGCTATTGGTTTTCCAGCATATTGCAACAAAAATACTTTTATCTTAAATAATATTATATCTTTTGTATCTTATAACAATATACAAATATAAAATGAAATGCATAGTTCTGAATGACATTGTAACATATACTGGTTTATTACATATGTTTCTTGAAAAGTGCACTTGCACACTTTTATATGACAACAAAGTCAGCAAAAAGCATTATGTTTGATTTTGAAATTCTCAAAACGAACGTAAAGCGGATTAAGAAGTTTTGCAAGCGCTTCGTATTGAGATGTAGGCAAGTTATGTTATATGATATACTAGATGAATATATTTAGCCAATCAAATGAGGCGTTACAACAAAGATTCAATGATTTAAACAGATAATAGAAAAAAAAACCAATGCATGTCAAAATATGCATCACTTTCCATATCATCAGCCTTCTGTTCTCTAGCCCTGGGGCTGATAATAAATTCTTATATAGTTTCGTTTGGGGTGGAATAAATATTTTACCATGTATTTATCTCTGTTAAGATAGGTAGAAAAATAAGCATTTAGAGGAAAATTTTCAAACATGAATATTATATTTCGATACTATATTTGTAGTACAAATGGAACCATAACATGTTGTGCAGGATTTAAGTTGGACAATACAAACACCTCTTGTATCAGTAAGTATTGATAATTGTAAGCAAAATTAAATTATTTTTTTTTAACTTTTGGAATAGAAAAACTATTTCTTTTTGTATTTTTAGGCTGTAATGAAGGCTTTTATGGGATAAATTGTAAGCGACGTTGTGTTCCGCCATCTTATGGTAACAATTGCCTGTCTAGATGCAACTGCACACTGGATGATTGTCATTACATTGATGGTTGTAATAAAGATTTCAAAGAAGGTATTTCTATGAATTAAAATAAATGCAGTTTAACTAGATTTATTAGTGTTAATTGAAAATATCACTTTTGAATCAAATCATTTAATTTCTCTGTCTTTTATAAGAGCACTTGTTCTTAAATGTATATATGCCGTTTTTAACGCTGTTTTTGGTTTGTTAGAAACCCGACCCAAACTTTAATTAATTTGTCAGTGTGATGATCTACATGAGTTAGAAACTTTCTGCAATTTATACAATTTAGTTCCAACGCATTTTAAAGTATTGAATATAATTTCCAACTAATTTATTTACTGACCGACCCGGTCAGTAAATGTCCCAGCTTTAAATATTTATTATCACCTGATCACGTGAAGTCGCAAGCCTATTAAGTATGTAAACAAGAAGTCGACGCGAAAGCGTGGTTAGCATGCTGGTAGCTGGCTAACGCATTCGTAGACAATGGAAATAAAAATAGAGACACTAATGTTTTGAGTCAAGGGGCCCCCGAAAGTGGTAATACTGACTTTCTGTTTTATTTATTCTCCGATCAGGTAAGAATTAAAATGGTGGTCTGTAGGTTTGTTGATAATAGTTATTCTTTCGTAACGTAAGTTTTGAAGGAATAATTTTTTTTCAACGTCAAAAAAGTATTTCACTATTTACTTTTGTACGGCTATAGAATTATTAGTGCATTATACCCACCATACAAAAAAGAAATATGCAATTCTTTGCGCACGAAAACGCTCTAATTATGAACATTTTTGACAATTGTTAGATATTGTAATTCCTGACAACCTGTAAAAATATTCGATGCCAAACTCCTAAAAACATTTGACGGGCCTACATGACTCGGACATTCATAATCTTAACAACATAATCAAGCTGTAAATATTTTTTAAAAATCCAAAACTACTCTACAAAAAGAATTCAGGCAAAAAATATTGAGCTTCTTATTTAGACATTACTGTAGCTCTCAAATCAGTCAAGCTGCTGTTTGGGGGTGCTACAGATGTACACCTATGGCAAACGGTAAAAGATGTTCAACACTGATTTTTTTTTTCGTTATTTCGCCTACTGCCGTGTTTAATGGGGGGATTACCTTTTTCAATTTCCAAATCTGCTGAGTGCTGTGATTTAATTTTAATAACACAATTGTCTTATATCCATACATAAATAATAATTATGTTGAATACCGTGTATTCAGTCAATAGACACAATGATATTCTGAGGAATGATTCCTTTGAGAAAAAGGCAATGGTCTATGTGTAAACAGAGAGAGAGAGAGAGAGAGAGAGAGAGAGAGAGAGAGAGAGAGAGAGAGAGAGAGAGTGAGAGAGAGAGAGGGAATTAAAAAAATTACTCTCTTAAATAAGTTTAATTGGAAATGAATTGTTTTATTTTTCAGGTTAAGTATTATTTCTTATGATTTTTAGTGAGCAGTTTCTGTATTCAGAGAAACAGGGAAGCTTTAATGCAAAAATAGAAACATATACTTGAGAAAATCAGGATTGGTTCTATTGATGGTTCAAGTTTTTCCGATACATGCTCATACAATTGTTTTATATCCATACATAAATAATAATTATGTTGAACACCGGGTATTCAGTCAATGGATACAATGATATTCTGAGGAATGATTCCTTTTAGAAAAGGGCAATGGTCTATGTGTAAACTTAGATAGAGAGAGAAAAAAGAGAGAAAGAGAGAGAGAGGAAGAAATTTTACTCTCGTAATTAAGTTTAATGTGGAAATGAATTGTTTTATTTTTCAGGTTAAGTATTATTTCTTATGATTTTTAGTGAGCAGTTTCTGTATTCAGAGAAACAGGGAAGCTTTTATGCAAAAATAGAAATATATACTTGAGTATGGTGACTATGGTGGCATATTTATGCCATCCACATCATTCTAGTCAACAAAGCGTATCACGTCAAGTCGAGATAATTACCTCGTCAAGTCAAGATAACTTTCTTGTTTCCAAACAATCTCCGACTTCTATTTCGTCTAGTCAACATAACTATTACATGTTGTTGCGATAACTATCTCGACAAGATAAGATAATTTATCTTGTATCTTGACTGAAATTTGTTGCATTTGCAAATGCTGCCATCCACAAAACAAGATAATACATGTATAACAAATGAATAATCGTATTTCGGATCTAATTATTCGATCCCCTAACGTTTATAGAAAGGCATTAGTGCGTAATCAAAATAAAATATACCTAATGGCACGTCAATAAGTGTCTTATTAATTATCGTTTGATATTTAATCATCAGTTGCAAATTCATATCTTAATCTGATATTAACATGCATATATGAATATGCTGACTTTTAGATCTTTAGACACCTTAAATAAAAGACGGATGACGCAAGATTAATATTTAACTACATGTAAATTAAAATAAATCATATCATTAAATATAAAATTATACTTTAAAAAAATAATATTAAGAAAACCATTTATTATGTTTTAATTAGAAATGAAAACAAACAATATATTAAGATAAAATAGAATTCACTAAAATAGAACCAAAGGTAAAATCATGATTTTTTTGAATTCTTAGAATAACACTCTCAATCTAAATGCAGTTTAAAGTATTTAAGACAGTGCAACTTTATAAATATGATGAAATGACGCAAAATACAACTTGTATTTTAAAAGGAAAAATTAAAATCAGCATAATTATTTATTTTGAGGACGGCCTTATAATTGTAATTAATGATCTTCTATGCAGATCAAATAAGTCCTGGGTAATGAGTTCCAACATTCTATTTTCAAATATCTATTTATAACTATCTTGTTTTGTGAATGGCAGGATTAGCAAATGCCACAAATCTTAGTTAAGATACAAGATAAATTATCGAGATAGCTAACCCCACAAAAAGTCGGTCTTGATCCTGAAACTAGAAAGTTATCTTGACTCGACGAGATAGTTATCTTGACTTAATGCTATGTTGACAAAAAGAGCTATAGACGGAAAACCCCATGTGAACCATGTTGTATAATATTTAAAGATAGAATTAACGCCATCAAACTCAACGATGCATTATGTATCAGTAATCGAATTATTTCTGGAAAAATGAATCCAAGAAATTTTTTAACAAACAAATAATAAGTCTAGTCTACGCCAGTACTGGTTCTATCTTTAGATTGTATAGTCTGTCTTTGATTCCAAACGCTACCGCTATAAATAGGCGCTTTGGTAATCAATGACAGCGAACCAGTCTTATTGAACTAAGGTGTAGGAATACCTACGCCTACAAAAAATATCTAAATTGTTCGTACCATTTAAAATCTGACTATTTTCAATGTATATATAGATAAGTTTTCTTGAAAAACGATGCTTCTGAATACATTACATCGAATTTATCGATTATCTTCAAGTACTAAGTCTTGTCAGCGGTGATGATTTGTGCTTAGATCCAAACACTGTTTCACTTCCGTTTTGCCAGAGTAACTGCATAGGAGAGTTGATTAAAATCAAATCCCAATAACTGAATAATGATAACACGAAAACATCGATTTCTGATTTTTTTTTTTTTTACTTTTCTGGCATGCAAATCAAATGATCCTGTTTTTTAGATGTGTTGTCTAGAAATTCTTTTGGGTATTTTTCATTTCTTTTTTCTTTTTTTTTTTTTTTGCATTGCAAAACAAAAAAAAATATCTGAAGGATTATTTGAGATAAAATTGGCTTAAAAATGCATATTTTTTTTACATTTGCACAAACATTTCTATTTTTCGATTTTTGTAGAAGATATCAATATACAGTAAAAGTCGTTTAGTACGAACACGGATAGAGCGAAATCTCGGATATAGCGAAGTTTTCTTCAGTCCTCGGTAAAATTCTTAACAAATCTTTGCAAAGTTTTACGGTTATAACGAATTCGGATATAACGAATTTACGGATATAGAAAACTGATTTTGAGTTCGGTAAAGGTTAATAGTGACGAAATTTAACACTTTTATAACGAATTTCTTTAAAAAGTTTGCATTGTCATTTAACATAATAGTTTGAATAAATTTATTTTCTTATAAATTCTTCAATTTACAATCCGATTATTAAAGGTATCAAAAGAATGTATTTTCATTCTAAGCCTCAATTAGCAAAAATTGTAGTCTGGTGAAAGAAAACATGTATATAGTGAATTCGCTATAGTTATTATTACGAATTCGTTATACGGATATAACGAATTACCGATATAACGAAGTAAAGCCATTCGTCCCTAGGAATTCGCTATTACCGAGTTTTACTGTATATAGAAATGCAAAATATCTGCGTTTATTATTTCCATTAATGCATTTTAACAAAATCTAATAAGGGTATGTATTACTCAGGGTACAAGTCTCAACTACATGGGTGCAACTTTTATAGGGTACAGATTCTCTGAGATATGACTTCTCTATATTAAACAGAAAATCAGCTTTTTGATTTAATATTTTTCATCCACCAGGTTTAATTCATTTCTCTCCTCTTGTTGTAAAGTCTTATTTTGTTAATGCTGTTTCTTGTTAGAATATTCTTAATCTTAAAGCTTTTTTGTTCACCAATTTTCTATTTTATTTTCAGAAAACGTTACGGTAGTTACAGTAATAATAGATGACGAAGACAAACCAACATGTCCCAGTAATTACAAATGTACTCCAACAAAGAAGACATCAATTACTGTTGGAATCATTGTTCTTACAGCAGTGGCTTTCATTATTTCGTTGACGATTATGTTTACCTATCGAATTGAAAAACGCCAATGGCTACATGTAAGGAGCTGTCGTGAGGAAAATATATACATGTAGGCCGAACACCTTGACTACAACTAATGTTACATATATTATAAAAACGTTTAAGAACGATCTTCTTCAAAAGCAGTCAAATAATTTCAATCCATTCTTTGCGAAATGTTAAATCAAATTAAAGAGACAGTACAGCTGAAAAACATGACTGTTGTATAACTTCAGATTTACCCATTGTATCGTTAGGAAATAAGAAATAACGCTGATTGTGACAGTTGAAGTACATAAAAATCCCTTTCACATACCTAATAATGTAATTATGAGCTTCCGGAAATTGAAGGGTCGTACAAACCGGATTAATTTTATATCGTTTATTTGTACCACGTTGATTTTGATTGACAGTAATTGACCCGTGCTGAAAACTACAAGATCTTCGCCCAACTACGGTCATCATGGATTACGAGGTAAAAGGGACTCTCTAAACGGAACACATCATCACTTTCTCGATAA
This sequence comes from Magallana hongkongensis, assembly GCA_016163765.1. Classification (NCBI taxonomy): domain Eukaryota; kingdom Metazoa; phylum Mollusca; class Bivalvia; order Ostreida; family Ostreidae; genus Magallana; species Magallana hongkongensis. The sequence continues at coordinate 33,597,469 of WFKH01002636.1, forward strand.
ATTATAAATGGTTAATTTCAGTTCATTTTAACATGAACAGACATAAATATGTCAAATAACCCCTCAAGGGGCCTCACTTACAAAATGAATTTAGTTTGTAGCAACTCCTGTGATAAATTTAAAAAAAAATAAAACGCAAAATACATACTCACAAAATAATAATTCTGGTTATTTTAAAAACTTTGAACAATTATTACCTGGGAGAAGTAGAAAAGACATATTTCTATCAACAAACCTGACCAGGAGAATCTTCGCGAGCCCTGCATGTGTTTTGTTTATAGTAAATACGCATGCGTAATAGTATAGAAGGCTGAAACCCGTAACACGTTGCGATGTATATATTTATGGACCATAAATAATTATTAATTTTAATGAAATAATTAAATTGATTTAATGGAAAAAATTGTAATTTTCTGAAAGTTTATACATTTATGAGTAGTACAAAAAATACCGAACCCGATCGGAAATTTTTTTCAAGTCGGTTTTTTAATAAGATGCGCTGTACTGTCTCTTAAAGCTCTTTTCCTAGTGGGGTAAACTGAAAAAACAAACGGAAAAAAGAAAAACAAAAAAAAAACCCAATATTTCCTTTATTCAACTTAACAGTTGTGAGTGCATAGATAAATTTTACGTTGTTTTAAGAACATCGGCAACTTAAATAGTTTGTTTAAAGATAGGCTGTTCTATTCTTTTTATTTCTTATCTTCTTCGACAGAATATATTTCTTTTTAATTCTCCGTAAACTGATCGATTTATTTAATGAAAGTCGTTCTAGAAGATAGTTATGGTATACATTTGTAGAAGCGTGTGTTTCCTTAATCGATATATTCTAACTACCCATCGTTATACATGTAGCATTATCTTTCAAGTTCAAAATAATTTCTTACCTGTAGAAAGAATTATTCGAAATTTTTTTTTTTTCAACTCTAACTCATATAATACAATTACCATCACCAATTTGCGTTAGTAAATTTGTGAATGGTAAAACATTAACAAGGAAACATCCACATCAATTTGAGGTTGGTAAGAGGCCAACGTTCTAAAATAATAAATTGTGATATTTTTGTGCAAAAAGTATATAAAGGATATCAGCGTGTTATCTTAATGATGGTACATGAACCTCTCAAAATCAACACAGCAACATGATTAAACTACGCCATTACATTACTTACACTATGAATAGATTTGACATCAATAAATTAAAACAAATGATTTCACATGACGCTGGTTGATTTTATGATCAACAAATGATACAGTTTTTTTTATACCGAAAACTCTTGAAATAATATTTCTCAATTTTGATGGAATCAAACCAAGTTTATATAAATCATTTACTAACACAAGCTTAATGAATAATACGTTTTGTATTCATGATTAACTTTTGATTTTTACCTAGTACGTTTTTGTGGTCGAAAACCAATGTCTTATTAAAAAATAAAAATACCGAGCTTAACATTAGAATAAATTTAACAGGAGTCAATATCTTTAAGGATGTTATGTTTTGTAAACACCTTTTGATATCGTTTTATTTTTAGAAATATTGCCAAATGATCTGTTTAATTATTGCATTGCCTATTATCAAATAAACATGTACACATATTGAATAGAACAATTGTTTAACAACGTCCTAAAGATATGCTGTATAATGGAACCAAGCAGCTTTAATCTGAGCGTCAAACGAGTGTGATATTATTATAAATGTACAGGGCTCACACTGGCTCAAAATTTTGTGTCGCAACCTTTCGCGTAATAGATCATTTTTTTCTATCATAGTGTTTATCGATCAACATACTAGAATACTAGTTGTAGATCCTACATGTACATATTATATATGCATATATACCCAAAACTACCATTTTTATAATTATTATTAAATTATTATAAATATTTATAGAAATGTAATTAATTATGGATCTATATGGTTATGAATATTGACATCTTTTGACAAGTATAAAGCTTTTTAGATCTTTTTAGAAAATTAATATTATACAGATTTTATCTTTTAATTTGTTTTCCTATGATTAAATTTATTTTAAAAAAATAGAGCAAGAGAAGAGGTAAAATTTGCTGTATTGTAATATTATTCAATCCAAAAACATTATTGTTATTGCATCTACTTGGCTTGTTGATTGGCGTATGAACATCATATCTAAGTAGATATATGTAGTTTGTGTTAATTTCGGGAACAGAGGAAATTCTGGCTGAAGACGGCTAAAGGTACATGTATTAAATGTAAAGATTGTGATTTACAGTCAAGATCATCATTCCAAATCATACTTTTTTGTTTCAATTAATTAGTAATTGAACTGTGACATTTTAGCTAAATTTAAATGTAAAAGTTCCAAGTTTGCTACATAATTCTATTTATAGACTACTCTTACGATGTCAGAATATTAAGTCTAAACACCTTGTCAAAAAAAACTTACATAGCAATTCAAATTAAGTAATTTTGATCAACCATTTATCATATCTTAACGCAGTTACACTTCTTTACAATATTTATTTTTATTTTATGCAGTTTTTTTGTTGTCCGTATCCACATTCTTTGTGAAATGACGATCACATTGTAAGCTCAGTTGATAAAAGCATTAGATTACGGAGGCGTATCGGGGCCTACACTTGTGTTATAACTTATACATTGTCATACTTTTTATCGTCTTATCAACATATAAACTATTATGTCGTTTTATTTATGCAAACATTTTGCATTCTATTGAGGTGAGTTAACATAATTTAAATCACCTTATAGTAATTGATCAGTTTTCTTGCTATATGCTATATTGACTTAACAAAATAGGGAGTTAAAAATGATAATTTAAAAATGGGTTTTAGTCATATCGAGAAAAAAATGTTGACATAGAACAATGAAAATGTATACATTATAGGTATATCGACATAAATATGTTTACATTTCTTGGGAACATATTGCGAAAATATTGTTATCGAAAGAATTTCGCGGGGGCGGGAGTTCTGATGGCGCGTCACCTCACTCTGAATCTAGCTGTAGGATACACATGTAGAACGACATTTGTGGAATCATTGGAATTCGTGTATGCTTAATTTTTATGGATTTCGTTAATGCTAATTTTTGTCATCCATGAATTTAAATCCACAACGAATTTTGAATAATAGTATAAATATATTTATTATTAATAATACAAGTAATTCCACGAAATGTTACCATTAACCTATTTTAAAAATACCAATCTACGAATATTGGCTCCATGAAATTCAATCCACAATAAAGGAATTAAAACTCTAAAATTCAGATATTTCTTTTAATGTCAAACATCCAAATATCTGCATTTGTAATCGTAGTTAGAGGTGGTAGACATTAGCAGTCTTACCCCCAAATTATGATCATGGTTAAATAATCACGTTGTTACAACGGTTTCCCATCGATGAGGCTAAACAATGTTTCACCCATCTGTCTTCGTCTTCAAATTGATATTACACGATCTCAAAGCAATTTTATTGGATGAATCACCCATCCTCTCATCTACAATGTAATCTACATGTAACTACGATACCAAATACTATCATGCATGAACTAACTGCATGAGCGTTGCATTTTCTCATTACCATGATTTGATGTGAGTGTTGTCGACGCTTTGGTAAATAAAACATTTATTTATTTATTTATTTTTTTGGTGGTGGGGGGGGGGGGGGGGGGGTAATATTAACGTGTAAGTAAAGGGATTCATGTAGTTTAAATGTTCAATTACATGTATCTGTCTCAAAACTCATATCACATGTTTATTGGAGAGTAACCCAAATATAGAAGATCATAACAAACTGCTCAAATATAGATCATACAGCAGTCCTCTAACTTCGATAACAAATACTTATACTTATTGCAATTATTATAAAGTAATTACTGTTCTTTGTTTCTGGTTTATATCAAAATGTCAATGTCAGTCTACATGTGCCGTCTACAGCTATATTCAGAATTCAGTGACGTCACTTTCAGAACTCCCGCGCCCGCGAAGTTCATTCGATAATATTTTTGCAATATATTCCCTAAAATGAAAGCATATTGATATCGACATGGCTATAAAGCATTTATTTTATTGTTCTTTGTCTAATTTTCTATCTCAGTATAATTAGTTCACATTTATAAATCAACATTTCAAACTTCATATTTTTTTAAGTCGATAACGCAGATAGCAATAAAACTGGTAAAATTCAATAAGGTGATTTAAATTATATAGAAATCGCAAGATAGAATTCAATTAATTTACATAAATAAGAGGTCACAATACTTTATTTGTTGACAATGCAATAAAAAGGACAATTTATAAGTTGAAACACAACAAGTGTAGGCCCCGATACGCTTCCGTGTTAGATATGTCTGTGGTTAATTACAAATCAGTTTAGCTGTAATAAGGTGTGAAAATCACCTATCATTTTTTAAAGACAGTTGGGTATACCCCGCTTACAGATGGCTTCTACCGTTTACCTGTGTCATTGTCTTAAGTCAGTCAAGCGTAAAGTCCAGCTACCGACTGTCGCTTGGAAGAGATTATGCAATCAAAGCAAAAGGCTAGGTGATTTTCAACGAAATCTGGGTGTCGCATTTTACAAAAAAACTGTCGCATTTAATTCTGAAAAAGCGACAAATGCGATGGGCAGCGTGAGCCCTGAATTTTAACAGTGTTATTTGTATAAGTGTCAATAGTCGCATGTGTCAAGGAATAAAGGAAAAGTGTTTTAAAAGAGCATAGCTTAGCGTACGATGGCTAGATGATCAACAATTCACTATGCCTTGAAAATTCAAACGTAATACAGAGTGTCCGAGAATATCTGATACATGTACCATTTACTCTTTGAGTAACTTTTGTTTAAAATTTAAAATTTATTTAACAAAAAAATGCTTTTTCATAAATGTATATGATATCAATTTTCACTCAACAAATTTCACAAACATAAGTTTTTGACAAATTGGGCGTTATTTATAAAAACACAACAGATTTAAAGAGAGTGCTCCAATTGACGTCCTTTTTTATCAATGAAGACGTCAAGTTGATGAGTAAAAATTCTCACAACCGCCACTGTACGGATCCAATTTTCTAAAATCTTCTCACAATTAAAAGAATCCGTTGCTTTTTGAGTTGGTTTCCCCAGGATATTCTTATTTTTAAAATTCGTATACAACTATGTCTGGAGTCTGTGTTTGATAATACAGTTTTAAAACTGAAGATGCTTGCTCTTTTGTCCGATTTATCTTAATTGAAATTAAATACAACCAAAGAAATATGATGCAATTTTGTGACATCATTATTTAGATAATAGCAAGTTTTTCTCCCACCACTTTTTGTGGAAAAAAATTATAAGATTTTACTTTTTTTTTGAGTCACAATGTATAAACTTTGGCCAAATACTATTCAATTTATACGAATTTGAATGGTATCAGATATTCTACGACACCCTCTATGGTTGGCCATAAACCATCAACTAGTTAAGGGAAAATCCAAATATCTTAGTTTTGAAAATATCAATCTCTTTTAAGTCATATCAATTTTTATCAAAGGAGCAGAATATATTTGAAGCACAAAAGAAATGTTAACAATATCAACATATCAACATCAACAATATTATGTGTCAAAATACGCTGTTAAAGTAGTTGAATCCTTTTAAGATTAAATTTTGATACGAAAATGTATACCAATTCATTGACAATTTTATTAAACCTATTCGAAGAAATGTTTAGACGTTGATGAACCAAGATTCAATATTGATTCAACATTGAATTATCAACGTTGAACATGTAACATTGAATCAATGTTGAATTTAGATTACGTTGAAAAAACTACATTGATTCAACGTCGAATATTTGTCGAGCAGAGAAATCTTTGCATGCAAGTACATACATATTTTCAAGCCAACCGATAAATTCTTATGTTTGGTTGTCTTTCTGTTTGATTAAACATATTTTTTTTTTTTGGGGGGGGGGGTCGTTGTTATTTTTTATGATTCTGTAATTGTTACAACGCACTTCAAAAAAAATTACGCACTTCAAAAAAATCAAAATGCGTTAAATTTCGGACCAAGTCAAGAGTGCGTCTTTTAACACCAATGAACCCCCTTTCACCCCAATGATATCAAAATGAACCCCAATGACACTCCAATAACCCCAATGATACCCCAAATGAACCCAATGATATCCCATTTATACTATATATGTGCATAAATAATATCCTCAATGAATTTTATGTGCCAAAATCTCAACTACACTACAACGTAATTTATACCTGTTAATGCTGCCATTCCCGATGATTACCCACTGGCAGTAAACTCCAATGATATACAAACCAAACTAAGTGATACCCCCAATGAACCCCAATGAGCCTTTATTATACCCAATGAACCTTATAAATGAGCCCCGTGCGATGATACATTCCCCAATGAACTTTTATTTTTGTTTTGATACAAAAATGAATCACATTTAAACATCAGTTTTTTAGAGAACCTATAATCTCAAATATTTACCAAATGATCATCAACCATACCGCAAATAACATCAATGTACCCCTATGATACTAAAGTTTAGAAATAATGATGCCTAAATGAGTCCCAATAATACATTGATGAACCCTAATAATACTGTATCGAAATGTTATTTAAAAACCTATAATTTATTTTATAACCTACGATACAAAAGTTTATTTTATGACTTTCATGGTTTGTGTTACTATGGATATAAAACATTGGACTAACTTCAGATAGAGCATGATCTTGATTATCAAGATGCTATCAAAACCTGCTTCTATTTCACTTAATATAGCTTGATGGGTGTGATTGTTAATATATATAATAAATGTGCTACTCCTATGATATGCATAATAGTTTATATCAGAATACAACAATGTGTTTTAGAAATTAATCATACGATAATGTATCATATCATACATCATTTATATTAAAAAAAAATTGAACATATAATTTAGTGTGGGACTGCCGAATAATATTCAACAATACAATATCACATTTAACAGTTTATATGATTTGATACAATATGATATTGAATCATTCGATAAATTGTTTTCTCTCGGACTGAAATGTCACACTTTCATTGGTTTAAACATGGCACGTGACTGCCGGATATATTCGTCTGTCTGGTGGAATTTATCTTCGGAAATATGGCAGACGCTTCGTCTACTTATCTCGATATTTCATACTAATTGCAAGATATATAAACCTTGTTCAGTTTACGTTCAGTATACGTTCTCTTTATTTGGAGTAGTTGCCCTTGAAGTTCCTTCTACATTAGAGAAGTTTTGCTTTGAATTGACATCACGTTGTTGTGTCTGGAGCAGAATAAAATGGCAGCATAAGAATTAGCTCAAACCTCTGCAGAGGAAAGAAAGAAAACGTCTGAAATTCAATAGAAACAAAACATTGAAAGTGAACAAGGTGCAGTGAAGATTTTCAAACAGTATTAATTTGAAAGGTGAAAATGAGAATTTTTGAACGTTCGACAGGGACTAAATGTAGAGCCAATTTTACATGAACTTGCGTAGATCATCGCTTTTTGTGAATAAATTTCTCACTTGATAGTCCTCGGGAAAACAAAACACTAATCAGGTTTGTTACTGAGTGACTAGGCAGTGCGAAAATATATCGGGTTGATCAATCTCATAGACGGCTCGGCTTTGCCTCGCTGTCTATGAGATTGATCAACCCGATATAGTTCCGTAGTCAGTCAGTAATAAACCTAATAAGTAAACATATCATATTGTATGATACATTATCTTATCATATGATACAAGGACCTATCATACAATATTATATAATATGATATCATATTGTATCGTATGTTATACAGTAAAACTCGTTTAGTACGAACAGGGATATAGCAAAAACTCGGATAAAGCGAAGTTTTTTTTTTGAGTCCCCGGTAAAATTCTTAACAAATCTTTGCAAAATTTTACGGTTATAATGAATTCGAATACAATAAATTTACGGATATAACGAACTGATTTGAGTCCCGTAGAGGTGAATAATGACGAAATTTAACACTTATATTACGAATTTTCTTTACAGTTTAAAATGTTAGCACTACCATTTAACATAATAGTTTGAATGAATTTATTTTCTCATAAATGCTTCAATTTACAATCCGATTATCAAAGATATCAATAGAATGTATTTTCATTCTAAGCCTCAATTAGCAAAAATTGTAGTCTTGTGAAAGAAAACATGTATATACTAGTAGACTAATTGTTCTCGAACAATTAGAGGTCTTTCCACCTCATTATTTTTTTATGTTTTGTTTCAATATAATTATAAAACATTTTCTTTGCGTTACATTATAAAAAAAAGTCAAAAAACTTAAATATGCAAATTTTATTGTGTTTGACCTTGACCTTTGACCTGAATGTCATATTGACTTATAAAGGATAACATTTTAATTTGAAGTAGTCTGATAGCCCTACGATGTAAGATTCAAAAGTTGTAAGTGTTTTTAACGAAATTAAGAAACTTTCAGGGGCGATAACTGCTAGAAGGGGGCATCAGACCCTTTCTGTATGATAGACTGAAGGAGCCCCTTAATGTACTGAATACATTAGTAAAAGTTTCAAGTCTCTGCCGCTAACGGTTTATGAGAAGTAGCGAGAACAAGCATTTTGTACAATAGGGGCAATAACTCTATTATTGTTTAAATATAGGGGCTGAAAGGTTATATTTGAAATGTCCTTAAGAAGTCCTACTACATCAGTGAAAAAGTTTTTCTGTACCAAACTAAACAAAAGAAATATAAAAACTCATAAATTAACAGATTTCTAAATGACCTTGACTTTTGACCTTTATGTCATTTTTTTCGGCCATGGTAGACACATTCATCCCAAGTGGTCCGAAGTCTCTACCATAAATAATAAAAAAGTTGTAAGTAATTTTATGAAAATTTAAATTCTTTCAGGGGCAATAACTACTAGAAGGGGGCCTCGGATCCTTTCGGTATGAATAGATTGAGGAACCCTCTAAGTGTATTGAAGACATTGGTAAAAGTTCCAAATCTCTATCTCTTATGGTTTCAGAGGAGTAGCGATAACAAGCATTCCGTACAATAGGGGCAATAACTCTGTAATTATTCAAAGGTATGAGCCAAGGGGCTATATTTTAAAATGTCTTAAGATGTCCTACTACATCCATGAAAAAGTTTTTCTCTACCACCCTTAACAAAAGAGATCTAAAAAATCATTAATTAACAGATTTCCAAATGACCTTGACCTTTGACCTTTATGTCATTTTGTTCGGCCAAGGTAGACGCTTCCATCCCAAGTGGTCCGAAGTCTCTATGATCAATAATAAAAAAGTTGGAAGTGATTTTATCGAAATTTAAATACTTTCAGGGGCAATAACTAATAGAAGGGGGTCTCGGATCCTTTTGATATTAGTAGATTGAAGAACCCTCTAAGTGTACTGAAGACATTGGTAAAAGTTCCAATTCTCTATCTCTTATGGTTTTAGAGGAGTAGCGATAACAAGCTTTTTGTACACAAGGGCAATAACTTTGTAAGTTCTGGGAGCTATTAAGCAAAGGGTCATTTGGTAGCATAACTTTTTATGATCAATCACATAAAGAAAAAATTAGTTCAATATCTTTGGAAATAAAAAAGCTGTCCCTGGAAAAAAAGAGAAGAAAAAAAATAATAAACTAGTAGACTAATTGTTCTCGAACAATTAGAGGTCTTTCCACCTCATTATTTTTTATGTTTTGTTTCAATATAATTAATAAAACATTTTCTTAGTTAAATAATGAAAGAAAGTGAAAAACTTATATATGTATTTTTTTTCTTTGTTTGACCTTGACCTTTGACCTTTATATCCATAATGACTTGTAAAGGTCAACATTTCAATTTGAAGTGGTCTGATGGCTCTACGATGTAAGGTTCAAAAGTTGTAAGTGTTTTTAACAAAATAAAGAAACTTTCAGGGGCGATAACTGCTAGAAGGGGAACTCGGGCCCTTTCGGTATGAATAGATTGAAGGAGCGCCTAACTGTACTGAATACATTAGTAAAAGTTTCAAGTCTCTACCTCTTATGGTTTATGAGAAGTAGCGATAACAAGCATTTTGTATAATAGGGGTAATAACTCTACAATTGTTTCAAGGTAGGGGCTGAAAGGTTATATTTTCAAATGTCTCAAGAAGTACTACTACATCCATGAAAAAAGTTTTTCTCTACCACCCTTAACAAAAGAGATCTAAAAACGCATTAATTAACGGATTTCCAAATGACCTTGACCTTTGACCTTTACGTCATTTTGTTCGGCCAAGGTAAACGCTTCCATCGCAAGTGGTCCGAAGTCTCTACGATTAATAATAAAAAAGTTGGAAGTGATTTTATATAAATTTAAATACTTTCAGGGGCAATAACTACTAGAAGGAGGCTTCAGATCCTTTCGGTATGAATAGATTGAAGAACCCTCTAAGTGTACTGAAGACATTGGTAAAAGTTCCAAGTCTCTATCTCTTATGGTTTTAGAGGAGTAGCGATAACAAGCATTTTGTGCAATAGGGGCAATAACTCTGTAATTATTCAAAGGTATGAGCCAAGGGGCCATATTTTAAAATGTCTTTAGATGTCCTACTACATCCATGAAAAAGTTTTTCTCTTCCACACTAAACAAAAGAAATCTAAAAACTCATTAATTAAGAGATTTTCAAATGACCTTGACCTTTGACCTTTATGTCATTTTGTTTGGCCAAGGAAGACACTTCTATCCCAAGTGGTCCGAAGTCTCTACAATTAATAATAAAAAAGTTGGAAGTGATTTTATGAAAATCTAAATACTTTCAGGGGCAATAACTACTAGAAGGGGGCCTCAGATCCTTTTGATATGAATAGATTGAAGAATCCTCTAAGTTTACTGAAGACATTGGTAAAAGTTCCAAGTCTCTATCTCTTATGGTTTCAGAGGAGTAGCGATAACAAACATTTCGTACACAAGGGCAATAACTTTGTAAGTTCTGGGAGTTATTAAGCAAAGGGTCATTTGGTACCATAACTTTTTATGGTCAATAACATAAAGAAAAAATTGTTTCAATATCTCTTGAAATAAAAAAGCTGTCCCTGGAAAAAAAGAGAAGAAAAAAAATAATAATAATAATAATAATAATAAAAAACATAAGAAATACAAAAGGTCTTTCACCTGAAAGGTGGAAAGACCTAAAAACAGAAGAAAATCAAAAGGTCTTTCACCTGAAAGGTGGAAAGACCTAATTAAATTCGCTATAGTGATTATTACGAATTCGTTATGAAGATATAACGAATTACGGATATAACGAAGTAAATCCATTGGTCCCTACGACTTCGCTATAACCGAGTTTTACTGTAATATGATATCATTTCTTTGATAAAATATATCGTATCGTATGATACAAAAACCTCCCAGATCATATGAAAAATATCAAATCGTATCATATGATAGAATACCATATAATTTTCTATCATATCATATTGTTGTTAAAAATATATTAAAATATCATATGCAATAAATGTTTACTATATGACACTATATTTTCATGACCTGAATGAAAATAGTCTTATCAAATATGTTGTGTAAGATTGTAACATAGATCAGAAACTATGATTTTCATATTACCGCATATAGGATATATTTACATTTAATTCCGGAAAAATCTTCTCCATTCACTTTATCCCGGGATTAATAAAATCATACAGGTTTTTTTTCATAAGTAGAATCTTCTGCATCTTTCCGTCTAGAATCTTCCTTCGCATAGTAAGGTCATAAAAACTTTTTAAAGCTCTTACAAATTCCAAATATTTTAATTTAAAGCCCTCCCACCCACTACCAATATGTAGAGCGTATGCTGCTGTTGGCTTTGATTTTATTTGCAGCGGTGGATCCTTCCTGTTTGCAATCAGCCTCATCGCGGTGATGTCTGTGGTATCTGTCGATCGTATATCGTCGCACCTCAACGCAAACGGAGGAGTGCCCTTAATTTATTGTTTGCACAATAATCAACTTGTACATATTAAACTTTATATTGACACTGACTTTATTGTTCTTTAATTACTTCATAATTGTTGCAGATTTTGCATAATGATTTAAATTACTAATCATGATGTTCACGCATTTGCGTTAAACCCAATGCGTGATTTGCCATATTTGGGCCGTCATTATCTGCTATTTGTTATTTCATATTTAAGGGCATTTGATTACGTAATTAATAAGTGTGGCAATGATTTTTTTTTGAGATAGTTAATGTTAAAATAAACAACTTTGCTTATATAATGCACTACAGGATCTTGATCTTTTTAAGTTATTTTTAATAGACTTTACGAGTCTCTTGTCCCCTAAATAAAGGGGCCAGCCTCTTTTTCTTGATATCATACGAAAGGCCTCAAGAATACTAACATTTTTTGTTCTTATACTTATCTAAAATTATTGTTCATTTTTAAGATAAAAGAGATTGAATATTTTAGGGTCCGGCCCTGTAGAACCTTATTAAGGTGTTCCGATTTGAGAAATCGATTAAAATTATCAATACAAACATTTTTTTCTTCTAAAAGGCTCAACAAAATATGTCTCTTTCTCTAGATATATTACGTAAAAGTTTGAGGACTTTGGCCCCTTAAAATCCCTAATTACGTAATTAATGGGTGTGGCAATGAGTTTTATAATCAGATATTGTTACGACTGACAACTTTGCTTCTATTATGAATTACAAATTTTTGATCGTTTTAAAGTTATTTGTAATTGAGTCTACGACTATCTTGGCCCCTAGTTAAAGGGGTCAGCACCTTATTCTTCATTGCGTTGGAAAGAACTTTTATTTCTTTGCCACTTTTGTTATATATGTCAAAACAAAATATCAACTGATAAAAAGATACATATCAAAATGTATAAAAATTTTGATAGAAAATCCGCAGCTGATTTTCGTGCCATAGCGAGCTCCAATGAATGGCGCCACGGCCTAAAACAACTACATTAGGCACAACTGAAAACTATAATATTTTCAGTGTATATTTCCGGATCACCTTATGTTTGCATCGGAAATCTACGACGTTCAATTTCTTGTGAAAACACTAAGCCTATTCACGGCGCATGAGCACAAGTATAAACGTCATAACGCGTTTTGAATATATTTATTATTGTAAGATTTAATGAAACGTTCAAACTTACATAACCAATTTGATATGTACTTATGAAAAATAATCGTTAAATCATATCTATTCGTTAATAAAAAGGAGTTTTCACTACAACGTTTCTGGCACTATATTTTAAGTCGCGGAAGCGAACTGAATAACATGTTAATATGGCTGTTCTATGTATGTTTCATATCCCTGACTAAGAGCGTATATAATGGCTCTAAAGCGAGATACACAAATACTTCATACAGATAAACATCAGTATGAATATAAAAATAAGCCTTGAATGCTTATTTTTTGATGTCGACGGTCCTATAACACACCAAGGCTGTGCAGACAAATTATCATACCGCGCTAATCTTCCGCATCTTTCCTGCTGGAATTTTTCCTTCGCATGGTAAGGTCATACAAATTAAAGCTCTTTCAAATTCCAAAAATTTCAATTTAAAGTCCCGCCTACTCACGTCTTATATTTAGAGCGTATACTGCTGTTGGCTTTGGTTTCATTTTGCAGCGTTGGATTGGATCCTTACTATCCCCAATCAGCCTCGTCGCGGTGATGTCTGTGGTCTCTGTCGATCGTATATCGTCGCACCTCCACGCAAACGGAGGAGTGCCCTTAATTAATTGTTTGGACAACATTCAGCTTGTACATATTTAACTTTAAATTGGCATTGACTTTATTGAATTTTAAAAACTTCATAATTGTTGCAGATTTTGCATAATGATTTAAATTACTAATTATGATGTTCACGCATTTGCGTTAAACCCTGTGCGTGATTTGCCATATTTGGGCAGTCATTCATCCGCTATTTGTTATTTCATATTGCCTGTTGGTAGCTCCCGCAATTATCACCGCTGCCAAAAGCGCCACAAAAAAGAATATTAGTTTTCAGAGTTTTATATAGCCAAATTATATACAATTGTCAGTTATACAAATATAAAATGTCAGAACCTCATTTCATTTTAAGGCAAATCCTAAAAATTCTAGCACTAGCAAAAGAAGCTTATATAATTATACCCTTGCATGTAAGTTTATGATAAAACGATCTGATTATACAAAATCAGATTCAAAAGGTTAGGAAATAAAGCACTGTGGTTTTTATATATTAAGACAACTAAAACTATATAAATATAAATTGCAAACTTTATTTTCGCGAACGAAAAACTGTTAAAACGCATCGACCCAGAGGAACAAGACATAATTTAATAAATTTTGCATATTCTATAAATTTTTTTTTTTTTATGTCATCAATGCATCATTGTAGCAATATTAAACGTTACGTAAATATTAAGTAGTTTATATCTTTGCATGAACGGTAGTCTTTTAAATTGCTTTTATACATCTTATGATCAAATCACCACCCCCACCCCAAGATCCAGAAGAATTGTATTGTTTATCATACATATTCATGAAGATATCCTAGGACTATATTGCGCCATTAGTATGTCTTAGAATAAGTCTTAGTCTTAGGTCAAAAGTAAAATTTTCAGATCGGATTATCTGTCTTGATTAAGTCCTTTTGAAAACTGAATTACCAAAGGGAAAAGAAAACTTCGGGAGGAAAATTCCACACTTCCTACATGACTTTATTATTCCTTCACAAGTTTTTCTCTTGAAAATTGTTTTCCAATGGTAAATATTTCACCTAATTGCTGATACATTTATATCATGAGTGGATATGTATCTTATAGGCAATGGTCTATAATATGGTATACATGTATAGGAAATTTTACCTTAGACGGTTTTAAAATGTCATTTTGGCAATGGCATGATTCTCTAGAAACAGTGTTTCCGTCAAAAATCCGTTTGTACGTACTTTCGATACTTTGATTTATTTTAACTTCTACGACAAACTAGAAATTTTTAGAGAAAATCAACTCCCCTTGAAATGATGGGTTTATATTGCTGTCGTACATTTACATATATTAGAAGCTAAGAAGTGTACATGCGTTTGTATTTGTATGGATAATTTTCTTTGACTCCTTAATTTCCTCTATCATTTCAAGTGTCCATTGTAATACCATTATATAAAAGAATACTCTAAATTATTTCATACTCGTAAATAGAATTCTATGAGAACAAACCCTTTCAAAATTAATCCATTGTATACCATCACCATTATTGTTTTGCTTTTGTAATGCAACTTTTCACATGGGAAAGACATAAAATCAAAACATCCGCAGTAATTTTGATTTGATCATAGGTCAAAGCTGTAAGATAATGATCATTAAATATTGTAGCACGGAAATTATATAACTCACATCTAATCTGAATGATGTAACAACTCAAAAACTTGATTTAATTGCGTCAAATTTCATTTCTATTGATGTAATTGAGTAGATTCGGAATCATTAAAGCACATGCGAAACAGGTGATTGTGAAAGCTACAATCGCTTGCATAATTATATGATTTTGTATAATATACCAAAGAACAGGAAGCAGAAACCATAAATGTTAATGGAAATGATACTAGTGATCTGAACATTCAAAAACAACAGCAAATCTGGATGATTCCTTTTCTTAACACACACAACGATAAAGAGTAAACAAGAATGCGAGTAATAAATATTGTCAGTGTTGTGTGCATGATTTATTTTCAGATAAAGAATGTTTTCAACACTCCAATATGTAGTAGGTAAGTATTAAATGAAATTTTGATTTGTACAATACATGTAGTTTTTAGGGAAATTCCAAAATGCTTTGATATTGCGATGTTTTAAATCAACAACAAAACTGTAAAATTTTCTCCATTTTAAAAACTATTAGATCGGTTTTTCAATGAAAATATTGCAACACTTTTTAAACAATATCAAATAATATCTGATTATATCCTTTTCTAGTTGAAAACAACAATAAGTATAGATTTAGTATTTAAGAAAATAAATTCAACCATAAGGGTTGAACTTATTATGAGTCATAACAGTTAAGTAACTATCTTACCTGAACAAATTTCCGTTTCGCACACATTTATTATATACCCAACTTTCAAATTTGTGCAAAACGAGAACTAACCTTATCAAATTTAGTCAAACATACATGTGATACAACTATTATTAAATTTTGTAGCATAAATGGAACGAATACATGTTGCTCTGGATACCAGTTAAACAATGAAAACAGATGTATCCGTAAGTACATGGATAATAATTGACAAAACATATATACCGTGTTGTTCACCTTAATCATTTTATTTTTTGAATTAGATATTGTAGTTGTTTAATGTCTTTGCAGCCTGTGTTAAAGGCTACAATGGGGTAAACTGTAAAATTCGTTGTGCTGCTCCTTTTTACGGATTCGACTGTCAGTCTGAATGTAAGTGTGCAAAGGAGGACTGTCATCATGCTGAAGGCTGTAAACAAATCAACACATCAGGTATTCTTACAGATTAATCATACATGATGCATACTTTATGCATGGAATTTGTTGATTTTTATGGTATGAACAAAATATATTACAAGAAATCCTTAAGTGATTCTGTTAGGTATAATAAATGTTACGTTAGTTCATAAAATTTTACAACACCGCCTCAACATGTACAAAGATGATGCAAAAACATTATCTATATATAGTGCTGAAAGGTAACTCTTTGACTACACACAAGCCTCTGTGCTAAACATTACTTTTAAAATGAACCAATATAATTATATGAACTTTCGAAAAAATAAAAAAAATATTACAACTTATATGTATAACATTGTTTTCATATACTAGTTTTAACATATAGAGTACTTTATGTCGCTAATATGGCTGAATTTGAAAAAAAGTAAAATACATGTATACTAGAATTTTAATATCTTTTAGAACAAATGAGTAGCAATACCACATCAACGTATGTAAAAAACACGGCGGAAGGTAATTTTTATCTGACTCCGTTACTGATGTTTGATAACAATTGTAAAGTAGTATGTTTTAATGCGTTATATATATATATATATATATATATATATATATATATATATATATATATATATATATATATATATATAATTTTTTTTGCCATTATAATCAACAGCAGTAGTGTTTGCATTTTCTTTTACATATAGTGAACATTATCAAAGGCCATTTAATAGTGTTAATACGTTTTCTGAAATATTCAAATCTACTAATGTTTGTAGATCTATACCATTTAAATTAATATACATGCATATTCACATTTCTCGAGCTTTTGTTTATTTTCAGTTAACTCAAGCGCATTATTTAGTAGCGTAGAACATGTTATAATAACGTTTATTTGACTGCATGGATCATTTATTGATTAATTGAATTCATGAAGAGAGGAAAATATGAAGAAGCGAGTTTAAAATAATATATACTGAACTTACACTTTGATGGCATTTCATTGTAGGTTAATATCAAATATTCTTAAAGAATTCAGATAAATTAACAAAAATCATAAAATATTCTGATTGCAATGTACTTTTTTTAAAATTTAGACTTCAAAATACATTAATTAATATAATTAATTCACATTTAAGCACTGTAGTGTGCAAATTAAACTTGTTAATCTGGTAAAATACAAATCAGTCACATCAATGTCCCATTATTTATTTTGTTTTCTAAAATGTTTAGTACCAAAACCATGATTCGATTTAATAATTCATATCTTTATTCTTTTTATAGTCATTTTAAAAAATAACCGACAACAGAGTCGATAAACAAAGGTTGCTTTATTTTTTTTTTCAAATTTCAAAAAGTTAGATCTAGGCTACCTTTGATTAAGTTTGATTTTCGATTAGAGTTGATTTAGTTTGCAAAATGAAAAGAATATCTTATCCGAAAGGTCTATCTCAAATAATTAGTTGTTTAGGTTGTATTTCTTTTTTACAGAAAAAAGCATTCTACTTATTAATCTTTTACTAGAAAAAAAATTTATCAGAATAATCAGATTTACAATAGTTTATGCTGTCTAATTTTAGGAAACGTGAAGATGAAAGATGAAAAAGACAATCCAAGATGTCCTATTATTCACAAAAGTGCCTCAAAAGAGACGACACCAATGGTAGTAGGGATCATCGTTCTTGCAGCAGTGGCTTTCATTATATCATTGACGATTCTATTTACCTATCAGATTGAAAAACGTCAAAGGTTGAGGAACTGTCATGAAGAAAATGTATACGCCGAACACATCAACAACGAATAATGTGTCAAATTTTATGAACTCAATATTTCCTGAACAATATCGTCCGAAGCAGTCATTTAATATAAAATATTTCCTTTTCTATTTCAATCCACTCTTTGAATTGAGTGTTTTTCTAAAGGTCGAACGAGGAAAAGAAAATAAACATCTCTCCTCTAATCTACTACATGGAATAGTTGTGCGTGCATTTGTGAATTTTAATTTGTTTTTTAATGAAACGCCGTCACAGCTCGTTTTGTGTTTCTGATATGATATTAAGTTTATGGGTTTTTTTTCATAATATGCTGTGGTTATTTCTTTTGTGATGGTGGTTTTCACAGTATGCTGTGGTTATTGTGCTTTCTTTCCTGTATGCCGTGGTTTTGTCATATGCTAACGATGCTTTTTGTTTATTTCATAATTATGGAGACGGTGCCATTTTTATGCGATAGCTATTGGTCATGATAAGATATAATCACAATAAGCTATGAAAAAGCACTAGTTATGTGACACCTACTAAATAATTTGATAGCTTTGGTGTTAAACGTGTTATATAATGAATTGTCCGATTTGGGATGATTTTATCCACAGCGCCACATACAAATTGACAGCTGCACAAAAAAAAAAAATAAACAATACCATCCACAAGACCACAAGCTCACGATTTGGTCAATTCTGTAAATAAATGTTTTTATCTGGAACAAAGCCTGAAGAAGTGGATACTGTTACGGCTTCTGATAAGATTTATCTAATCAACCAAATACCAGACTATAAGTATTCAATAACAAAGCAGTAGAAGAGTTTGTTCCTTTATGGTTAAATAAAGTATTAAATTCAAATATGCATTTTTTGTACATTTGTTTTATTGATCCAGCTGGTATTGTAAAATTTATCATTTGTACTTTTTTTTTGTTATATTGTATTTTAGTGATTGTTTTATATTGTTTTTACGAAGGATTTCATCGATTTTGTCTTTTTATGTGCCGAATTTGGTATTGTGTAATGTTTTCAAGATGGTGAGTACAAGGACAATGTTTTCACAGAAAAATGAACACGTTTTCATAAACAATGGTTTATTTTTGTTCAGTATAAAAGTATCACATGTTCGGTAACTAATGTTAGTGATAGCGATATCATTTAGTTTTTACCCCAACGTTTCACTGGGTTCATGTATGTACAATAGTATAATAGACCAGGAATAAATAGAGATGAGGCGTGTAACTAAAAGGCATCAATAAAGTAAAAGGCTGCAAAAAACTTTTATTTAACTGATGATCATTGATTCGCCTTGACAAATAATCATTTTCACTATTTTAGGTTTTCAATGATTTTACTCTAAACAAAAACTTCATTGTATAATCACTGAAGACATTCTTGTTGGGTAAGAGAGATAACTTTCATTGCAATGAAAAAAATTTACTGATTTATATTTTTGAAAGGTCGCCCTTATATTGGATCATTCCTTCAAAATTAAATGTTGTTCTGGAACAATTTTTAATTTCTTTCAGGAAATCAGCATCACTAGATCAAGAGTTGAATCCAGTGTACAAAGGGTTTATGGTTTTTTGAATGTCAAAGTTGGCTTTTGTCTGCCATGTCTAGCGTGTTTCTGCAGAAAAAGTGAACTGACGCTCTCTGCTGTTTTTCCATCGATCAGGTTTCTGTTTTGAGAATGTTTTTGTCATTTAGAAAAAAAGTATTAAAAATTTGTATGTGGGTTTGTGTATCTTGGGGAGCCAAACTTCTGGTATGAGGTTAATATTAAAAATAGGTCAGAAAAGTGGAATGTTTTTCGCTTAATACAAATTCTCTGACTTGTGACTGTCATATTTTGTCTACGTAAATAAAATGCAATAATACAATATTTTGTTTTCTTTCATAAATCTTGTACATTTAACTATTTATTCTCAGAACAAAATAAATATTTTTACTATTACGAGTTTGTAATTACATGTACATTAGTGAGTATGACATCAGTTAGTTTATTGATATATGAAACAACTGAAGAACTAAATGAAACATTTTGTAGACTACTTTAACGTCTTTCCCGAGTAGATAAATTGAATTTAGATAAATCAATTTTTATACTGAATACTTTTTTTTCAACTAAAAATCAATTTTTAGACATTTTTTTTCAACTAAATTAGTCCAATTTGAGACTGAATAAAGTCGGTTCCTTTTCGTATTTGTTCGATTTCTTGTTTGTGTTGGTATTGGTGCCATGTCCATTCAATGCCACGGGCGTAGATACAGAGGGCGGCAGACTTGATATCACGGGTAGATGGCTCTGTAAGGCCGGGTCAAGCGTCTCATCGACAACTTTGTTTGCTTTCTAAAAATAAACAAAACCACAAAAAGAAAAACATGTTTAATGTTGCATAACATTCTAGTTATGATACGACAATTAATTAAACAATTTCTGAATAAATTTTTTTGTTTTTATTTTTTCTTAGGTTTTGTATCTTAATTGATTGTTTGCTAGTCCGTTTTACGATATACATGTATACCTTTTTCTTGTGTTTCCAGTAGATATAAGATATGAAACCCGCTGCTGCTACTAATACCAGTAAAATAACAGGAATAGACACAAGAACGGAATCTATAAAACAAGTGTGAACATGTAAGTCCTTTTCTTTATGTAGTTAAATGCAAATATTTTAGTACAAATGGAACGAAATGCTGCGAATTGTGGCGTCACAGGAGTGTACTTGATATATACTGGATATGTAAAGTCTGTCAGATACAAAACAAACATGTAGCTTTAATCCACATCCGTATAACGCCTGTGACATCCTGCCTTATAATATACATTTTTTTTTTAATTATTATACCTGGTATCCGAATGTCATAGATAAATTTGACATTATGACATTAATGTAAGTTGTAATTGATTAAGGTCCTGCATGAAATGCCTCCGGTTTTTAAAGGACAAAAACAAATTAAAGAACACATTGTATGAACCTCCACTATCTTTGCTATCGCTGGTTTGTTGACTTTTACTGTAGGCAATGGTGGTGTTCAGATTTGCTAGAGTTCCGGTTGTAACATTATTTGTCGCCACAATGGATGGGCTTGAGGCATATGTATCTATAAAATTGGTAAAATGATAAGTCGAGATACCATGTACAACTGTAAGAGAAGTGTATTCTTTAAGCAAATATAATAAAAGGTTAATAATTTATGAACTAAAATTGAACTTTTCCGCTTAACATCACGATTTTTTTTTATCTAAAACTATGTTGACACAAAATCGTTAATATGTCAAATTCGATAAATTAGCAGTTTCTTTTTTGTGTTAGATCCGTTTTTGCGTATATTATAGCTTTAACATTACTTGAGTGCAAATGTACCAGTTGTTGGCAATGTTCCAGAAATACTTGTCGCAATGGTATCGTTGGAAGATGAAGCGCTAACTGTAGTAGGAGATGAAAATAGCGTCGTGCGAGACGTAGTGGCTCCTGTCGTAACAGTGCCAGGCGAGATTATCGTGAAAGTCTCGTTACACGAGATTTCTGGCGAACGGTGCTGGCACTCCACGGTTATCTGCTCCGTTGAATCTGTAGCTATTATTAGAGTTTTTTTCTTTAGAAAAGGTCAAACACTACTAAGGGAAAATTCTTCATTTATCAGTAATATGATGACTGTTTTATTGATAGAAATAAATGTTATACTAATTTTGAACGAAAAAACAGACAATTATTTCTTTAACTTATTAAAGGAAGTTTTGCAACATTTAAAGGTTCATCGCATGTTTCATTTATTGAGCAAAAGTATGAAAATGAAGCAAATTTATTGATACCCATTCTTGTGTACAAGATAGTTAAGTGATAGAAATATTGGAAAAACTACGTTTACGATTAAACACACATGAAATAATTATATGTTTAAGTGATATGCAATATCTGATCCTCAGGTCACAATATTGTTCTCATCCTAAAGATGAATCTGATTCTTCATAGTATGATGTTGAATATTGATTGAAATAGGTTGCAATGATATCATGATAACAAAGGGTTTCCTAGTTATAGCATGTTTGTCCATCGAAATTGTAATCGAAAATATAAAGTGTAAAATGATGTGTAAAAAAGTATACCATGCGAATCGGAGTACTAGACCTACTTCGTTCACATATAACGCACGTTCGTTATAAGTTACATCTCTGAATATAGTCTTTTATGATAAACAGTGCGAAATAACGACTGGAATATTAATACACATTTTCCTACATAAGACATGACCAATTAATTCAGAATATGTAAGAGTTATCGAAAATTGCTGCTATTGTATTACTTATTACCTTCAAGATGAATCCAGAATTTTCCGCCCGTTGAACTATCTGCATTATCCAATCGTAGCTCGATCCGAGTAGATTGGCTGGTATAGAGAACAGATCGAGCAAAATTGTTGACGTCATCACACGCGACGTCAGAAGTAAGTGTACCATCTGTTATCAACAGTCTTTGTTTACACTCCCCTGACCTCTCACTGAACTGTAAATCAAATCCCGTGATACGAATCGTGGAGACACCGCTTGATGAGACTGTGCACGCAGAACCGGAAGTCGAATCACAGGAAGGCATTTCTAACGGATATTCCTCGCTTGACAGATAGATAGATTGAGCTGTGAGCGTGGTGTTACTAATTGGAACCAGGCCGGAATCTAGATATGGAATAAAAGCATATATATTTCATTTTACTGATTGAAATGTCACAGAGAAATGAATCATATTACGTGACGAAGTTAGTAGGATGACTTGTAAAGTTCTCCCTAAGAGTGTTCTATGACACACGTTTTCATGATTTATCAATCTAATCTTAAACTAATCGTTAAAAGTTGAACACTGTGTTTGATGACTAGAATTGTAAAGGCAAAAACTGAATATTTAGTATTTAACAGGTTCTTGGTGAACTCTTTCAGTTTATTTTCTTTTTTTTTTAATTGATAATTTAAGCAGAAACAAAATTACAAAAAATTTTTTAACGAAGATGTATACTAGTAAATAGAAAAAGCATTTGAAAGACAATCAATTAATTAATAGGAAATGAAGTGCAATTTTTGACAATTGGAAATTAAATATATTCAAAACACGGAGACAGTTCAGTTATATTGTTGACGTCTAAATCAAGTAAACAGTCCGAAAGCACGGTTAAGTTATTGATAAGTACAATTCCTTGCATTAAAATGTGCATTATTTACATGTTCATTTCAACTGTTTCTTATGTACATGCTAGGGATACGCGAAAGTACAGACAGCGTGTTACATATTGTACTAAGAGTTGTTCCGCGTGTTGTTAAATAATTATTACATTTGTAATACGCCTGCTTCCAGGAAATTTAACCTAGCTAGTATCTTTCGTACTAA
>WFKH01002636.1:33630198-33641561 GCA_016163765.1 Magallana hongkongensis
AGAGAGAGAGAGAGAGAGAGAGAGAGAGAGAGAGAGAGAGAGAGAGATTGCTGTAAAAGATTTGTGAAGGTTAGCTTAGCAGATATATAAACCAGCTGTATGGACGAGTGAATCAAATTGATGATAATTTACAAATTACAGGAACTTCACACCCAGTTTGATTAGTTCTCAGTTTGCATCAACCCCCCCACCCCACCCCCCGCACACACACACCCAATATGTAAATGGAAAGGCACAACACGTTTTCGAAACAAAAAAGGGTGTGAGGTGGTTGTGGTTGAATTATTCGAGTTTTTTTTTCTCTCAAAGAAAACGACGGTCTAGATAGTCTAGGTTTAGCTTCAGAACTGTAGCTCTACGGAAAATTCGGCCATAGGCCGGGTTGACGGACCGTAGAGCTACAGTTCCACAGCTAGTCTAGGTTATATGAAACGGTGTCGTAATTATCGATGAGTTTTATGATTGTATGAATGTATCAAAAATAACCGAGTGCATATAACACTTTGAATGAACCTTTATGCGTACATACATCACGGTTTAATTAATCGTCGAGGGCATTAGATGGAATTCAATAGTCATTTAATATAAGCGTGATATCGGAGCATCTAAGTATATTTTTTGAACGATGCAATGTGGCCAAACATCATTTAGATAAATCAAGATACTTCAACTATTTGCGTATGAATTTAAAGTAACGATAAAAAGGAATAATATACATGTATCTTTCAAAGAAAAAAATACTTTTTTATAGGAAATGATAAATAAAATAAAAGTGCATTTTATAGGAAAGGCTTGGATTTTAGGAACACATTTTGTAAAAGGTATATTACAATTCGAAAACTAATTAAACACATTCTCCTGTTCCTCTAAATAAACTTAAAGTAGAATATATCAACAGGAGAAACTCTTTTTAATTTGCGATTAGCAAAATACCCAACTTGAACGATATGGTTCAATCGAATTTTGCCATGAAAAGAATAAAGTAAGTAGTTAAGGAGGGTCGTGGTCAACAAATTAACCATCAGCACCATCAGATCTACCTTAAAGTTTTAGATATGATTTTTTGAGCTATAAACTATTATATAATAAAGACAAATTCCATACAATTTAGCTTTAAAATTTGAACATTTTCCCATATCATTTTACAACGCTCTTCTACTCAAGGAGATTAAAATGGTCTAAAAATTGCCACGACCATCGAGCCCTCTTAAACTTATGAAGAACGACTATGCCAGAAAAGAGTTCCGAGTCCTAATGCACTTAAACATTTCAAGAGATAAGATATGATGTTCAATTATATTGAATCAGCTGATATATAAAAGTTCAATTCACATGTATGCTAAAATCACACTCGCTAGATATAAATGCCCCTTTTCCAACTCTTTTTATGTGAGATGATGCTATCAGGTCAGTCTGTACTAAGCGCTACCCCTCTTATACATCATCCTTTCATTCCCGTATCTTCTAGCGGTCGGTCTGATTTTAAAACCTGTCTTTGAATATTGAACATAATGTCATGCTATTAAGTGTGATGTTCCCTTTGATGAAAGCTACTTTGCGGTAACAAATTGGCAATTTAGATGTTAGCATGCGATTTCAATGGAGTTATTAAGCGGTTTACTTCTTTTTTGAAAGCAATTGAGCAATTGTTTGTTTTGCAATCCGGATTGTTGCATGATTTCTTCCCCTTTTTCAATGAAATACATCTCAATAAAAATGGTTTTAGGTTTTCATTGACCCTTTGATAAGAGAAATAACTCTGACTTGCATAAAATTGTCATACAAAAAGGCGATTGCTGTCAAACTTGCCCCAATAGATATACTAACAAGGGAAAAGCTGTCAATATGACAGCAAACCGGGTTTTCTTTTGTGTGAACAGTATCTATAAACCATTTGTCGACCCTGAATTGATAAACACTTCCTATTCAGAGAAATGGGGTACTCTAAATGAAAATTATAAAAAAAAAAAAAAAAAAAAAAAAAATGACTAAGTTCAACAACTGTTTTTTGGTTTTTTTTGCAAACATTATCAAAAATCAAAATCCAATTGATTTGCAAAACGAAAATGTCCTATCTTGATAACGGTAGGAGGAATTATCCGTACAAAAGGGGTACCCTTTTGGCTGCCGCCAGCCCGCCATTTTTACCATTTCAATAACCGGATTTTTCCTTGGAAAACCCGTTTAAAAATTGTTTGCATTCAATTGAACAATACACAATCTTTCTGTTAACAAAGTAATTAATTGATCGTAAAAATTAGTAAAGTAACTAAATTACTTTCAATGTACATCAGTACGTTAGATAAAAGAAATGGCTAAATCGCTTTAAATGGGAATTTGAGTCTGACATCATCATGATTAATTCGTGCAGTCCGTGATTTTTCTTCGGTTGCTGAAGGTTTCGACCGATCGCTAAACTGGTTACAACTGGATTGTATAGATTTCAGTCTTGTCAGTTTCTATACAGCTATGAATTACAATCAATTTCCGTAAGAAATAGAGGGAATCATGCTGAGTGGACGTAAATATAATTATGATGATGAACGTTTCGGTAAAAAAAATCATCATTTATACTGGTGGTATTCAGCAATTCCATTCTGCGTGCCAGGGGGAATTATGGTAAAAACCTAAAGCATTATTATAGCACATTTATAGTACATATATAGATACAGTAATAACTAAGTTTTGAGTAGGCATATTTTAAATTTGCACATAACGCCCACTGAAAATAAAAGATATAAAAAATAAGCTTAAGGACAGTGAGGAAATTAGAATTCTGCAAATCATTTTTCATACAATCGATAACTACAATGTATTTACAGACGCTAAATCAAACTACATGTATAAAAAATCTTTAGGATTGCTGAAATACGTGAATGAAGAATTTATAAGCCTTTTTTTAAAATCTGTAATCAAAAAACTGGCTCGCACTCGCCTCTGTAATTGCTGTAACAATAGCAACGGAAGGTAAAATTACAAATCTTTTTTCAATGTATATATTTTGGATACTTCAGTTTGGTTGCTATGTAAACATATTGAATTTGTTTACGCAAAATGCTTACACACTCACGACTCTTAGGTACATGCGTACTTTATGTAGCTTATGTAGCTTTTCATTCTTTCACTAAACTATAATTTATACAAGAATTAGTCTAATACTTTAGTGAGTGGCGCATATGAGAGAGAGAGAGAGAGAGAGAGAGAGAGAGAGAGATTTGGTGAACATTCGTACTTTTTATAGCCTTTGTCAGTGGTGTTTTTAAATACAATAAGAGAGAAAGATTTCTAGTGAAAAAATGTGCAAGATCCTAATCTGCTTAAACTATTAACACGAGGCTATTTAAATATTATTTGAATCTAAAATTTACTCACATTGTTTGATGAATATCCGCGCTCAGAATAATTCTCGGAGACAGTAACTGGTGTCCTTACAGTAAAATCCATCTTTTTTGTCCCCCTTTGTTTAATTCTTATTGTTTATATAATAACCATTCTTTGCCAATTATAACACGTGAACAGTATTTTCATCAAAAGTCACAAGATTTTAACACGGAAAGTCAACATCTCCACTTTTTCCACTCTGAAGCTTATTTAATCGTTCGCTTAGCGGTATCATAGATGCTGAATGCGCGAAAACGATTGGTAAATTGGTCATAATGTTCGACGTTAACGCATCGCGTAACACAGCAGTTTGCCGATTCCGTTTAGATTATTTCGAGGGGAAACGAAATATTGATCAAGGTTAAGATAAATCAGATTAATTGTCACTGTAATCGGAATTAAACAGTCGATAATTCAATAAACCTAGTCTTATCGTGGGTTTGCACCTTTACGTAGTATTGTGGTGAGTTTTCGCATTGAACATTTCTAGCTGATATAATGAGAGTGAACTTGTTTGAAATTATATCGATACTTGCTTCAGTTCATGACAAAAAAAAGAGGTCGAAACCAATTATTAATAAATAATATTGAAAAATAAATGAGATAAGAGGTTTTAAAAGAATTTGTTATGGGTAAGTTAATGAGCTAGATTTTTATTTTCAAATTACAGTTAATGTTTTTCTATATAATTATTATATTATTTTAAAAGGCTTATAACATGTATATCGCTTTTTAACGTTTCAGTAAATGGAAAATTATCACCAGTGATTGCTCTATTATTTATTATTATTAGCAATAAATATTGTAACGAGTATTCAATGAACATGACTTTGCTGGCATGTTTCATGATGCATGCAGCCATGGACGTGCAATACCAACTGGTGATAAATACATGTACAACTGTAATCCAGGATGATAGCAACTTCAGTTCATTATGCCATGTTCCCAGGAAGTGGTGTTTGTCGTAATTTAGAACTTCGTGATTCCATCATGATTTTGTGACCAAAGACTTTAAGCTTAACTAATGGATTGATTCTTCAAAGTTGGTGATTTTGCTTCTTTGTCGT
Organism: Magallana hongkongensis; assembly: GCA_016163765.1. Taxonomy (NCBI): domain Eukaryota; kingdom Metazoa; phylum Mollusca; class Bivalvia; order Ostreida; family Ostreidae; genus Magallana; species Magallana hongkongensis. The sequence continues at coordinate 33,634,647 of WFKH01002636.1, forward strand.
TCTTTGTTGTTCTGCATTTGGTATTTTTTGTTTGTTTCCAAGCAATTAGAAATGCAGAAATGTTGTTAAAATGCACATAATTATGTAATTTAGTTGTATTGGTTTGAAATTAATACCAAACTTTCATCCGAGTTTCTGAATCCAATCATAAAGGTTGGTTTGAGGATGCAATTAGGCATAACATGCTACATGTAGCTCACCAAAATCTCGTACAAGTGCAACTAAGTATTGTATCAAGCATTTGATCGGTAGGAGCTAGATAGAAATGTGACCCAATACAGAGTCAAAACCGAACAGTGTTACTGTTACAGTAATGTAGCACTTAAAACTTAACATGACGGTATGTTTACCTCTTCAATGATAGGTCTTTTCCCTTCCCACCAAAATACCCATCCGTACCACCAAAAAATGATAAACCAAAGATATCGAACACAACGAACAAAACAGACGAAGGCTAGGAATAGGAATTTTTAAGTAGCAGGAATAATACCAATATTGGTGGCTTTTTGCTATATAATAATATATGTTGCTATGAAATTATAAATACATAATGTTATAAAATTATCACATGTACTGTGTAGTTTAAAGTCGAAAAATATTATAGAATCAGTACAAGTTAAAAACATGTTTTGTACCTAAAATAAAAGTACCTTATGAGTATGACCATATTGCATTAATATATACATGTATCATATTAAAAAATGATTGACCTTTTTCATCGTTATATAACATCATCTTCAAAAAATGTGGTAATTTCAGTGCTTTCGAATGTTTGTCTCTTTTTTTGTGCATTTGGCAAATTAAACAATTGTTTTACCACAAAGGAGCAATATTCATGCATTGATTTACAATCAAGAATCCTCAAGGGCTTTAAAATCCTTTAATTAAACTTTCAACATCTTCACTGCAGGTCATCGCGTTCCTTTTTTAGATCTAGTACTTAATGACATTCGAACACATTCGTGTACTTTACAATATATAAAATTTGAGTTAACCTCTCGAGCCTACTGATTATCTAAGCCTTAATTAGGCACATACATACTCATTTATAATTTACAGCTAAATAACAACCTAAATAAGTCGATTTTCTTATCCATCCGAATTTCACACGATTCCTTGGTTGGTATCATGGAATTTGCGAGTTGGAACCCAATTTACAATTCGATTTGTGGCCTCAGTTTTTGTAAATACCCACCATTTTAAGGGTACATGTAGGTTCAATCTGATTAAAATCAGCTGTTCTAATACAGTAGTACCGCTCTTCGAGAGCGGTAGCGTATCAGAACAGCTGATTTAAATCTGATTTTGGGTAGGTTGTTTTTGATACTAGTCATTTTGTAAATGTGCTAAGAAGGCCTTGAGGGTCAGTCATGTTTTTCTTATTACTGATTTTTGTCATAAATATTGTAGTCTTTTGACCCCCTATATTATGATATGCATACAGTATACATGTACATGACATTGTACAGAATTGTAAAAGGGGGCACGCTTGTAATAAACAATACATGTGTTATCATTTTACGTAAATTAAATACATGTTTATCAATTCCCCCCCCCCCCTCCCCGATTTGTATAATAATTGTTATCTCGTCATCAACATAATAAATGGTAATATTTTCTTCTTAATTAAGTGTAACGTTTTGTTTTGACTGCCTAGGGCAAAAAACCCAAAAACATCCAACGCATGGTCTGCTTGGCTTATTAATCAAAACTAATGAACATGAGTTTGTCAATAAATCACCTATTAATAGTTAATAATAATTACAAAGGCGCTCCTCATCTAAATTAATGTACAAAAATATCCATCCATAAACTATAAAATCAACAAGGCCTGCAACTCGCCATCATTGCAGGCTCGTGATTTCGTCCGCAAATGACTAAACTATACGCTAATTTCATTTTATATAATATATATTTCTTAAAGTTTTGTTAACATTTGACATTATTTTCTCTATAAACAGATATGACGTCGAGAAGTATTTTAATGTGCATAAGTCAAAATTTAACCACTTACGGCCAATATAAAACATATCAAAATGGTGGATGTTGCAGGCCTTGTTATTTACTATAGTGATGCCTAGATGGGGAACGCCTGGTTAATTAAAACTAGCTGAAACAGGTCTATAAATTGTTTGACAAATATATCTTCCCAGGTTACCGAACCAGTAGATACTTAGTTCACATTTGTTGAGACGAGTCGCGATAATGTTCAAATTTCGACCAGCTTATCTGATGGACTGGTCGAAATTTGGACTTGGGGTTTCTGAAAATAGGTGATGGAATCCCCATGCACGTATAATTATATAGAGTGTTGTTGCATACAACACATGTATAACCTCATATTTAGTGCTTTTGTGTCTTTTGACAGCAGTTTTGGTCAGTTTTTGGCACAAAACAAGTCAGTTTAAAAAATGTTTACATTTTTAGTCCACATATGTACAAGATGGCAGACATCCCCCCTAAATTTCGAAGTGACCATATTGTCCAAATCCACAAAGTGCCAACTTCGCATAGGATATAAACGATTTGTGTATATCGATGTCCGTGTTGAAGACGAAATGGTCGAACAGTCAATCTGACGCTATCAAGACAGGAGTCTTCTTAAATACCTATACTTAATCATTTATGATCTCATGAAGTCATCAGAGGGAAACCCAAGACAGACTTCTCACTTCGGCCGCGCGGGCTATTGGTAAGTAAGGGATCTTTATCGTGCCAGTGCCTACATACCCTGACATCGGTCTCTAAGTAAGGGATCTTTATCGAGCCAGTGCCTACATACCCTGACACCGGTCTCATTTTATTGGTTATCACTTATTGGTATGTTTAACCTTTTTCGTTTAGCCTTAATTGTTTTAAATTCTTCATCATGAAATAAATGGCGACACAAAAAAAAAAAAAAAACAAAAACACCCCCCCCCCCCCCAAAAAAAAAAAAAAAAAAAAAAAAACCACACCAAAAACCAAAAAACAAAACAAAACAAAACACAAATACAAACCAAAATAGTTGAATTTACAAAGTTAAATAGAATTTACATGACATTGTATACCTTTTACTGCACCTATTGATGTAGGCCAATTCCGGTAACTTTGTGGTGTTAATGACAGTGCTATTTTCGGTAAAAATATACATTCTTTTTTTATTTTGAAACAGCAATGAATATTTATCTTGTTTATAGAATATAACAAAAGAATATCGATTGAAATCGTTGAAATGTGAAAGAAAAAAATCTTAAGAACTGGAGAAAGCTTGACAATTCAACCTAATGTGACAAAATCACGATCTTCAGTCTTCCTTAGAAAACTGCAATTTCCTAAGGGAAATTTGTAAAATTAATCTTTAAAAAAAATTATGTCTCATTGTCTCTTGCTGTTTATCGCATGAATACTAAAAACACTTAAAAGGTCGAGTTCTAAAAAAAATCTTTGATCGCATTATATTTGCCATCACAAAAGAAATTATAGCTGCCCAGACACAGATAATCATGACGTTTGGATTTAATTCGCTTTGAGTCGGTTTGTCACGATGTTCATGAGATAAAATCAGGTTAAATCGTAAAAATATAATTATTTTAAAATTTTTACAACCAGGATCAGAGTACAGAATGAAAATTAAATCCCTGATGTGGATTCTCAATCATTGTTGTTTTTCTTGATCAATTTAGGAGGGGTGGATGGTCGTGGTCATTTTTAAACCATATTGATCTCCTAAAGAAGAAGAGCTCTCTATAAAGATACAGGAACACATTCAGATTTTACAACTTAAATTTCTGAATTGTTTTTTTAATGTCTGACGGCTAATTTGATGTCCACCCAGCCTCCTGAATTACTATAACTTTTCTCACTGATTTTCTAATTCAAGAAATGAATACCCCTCACTCTTTCACATTCTTATGTAAAAATATCAGTATTAATCAGCTTACAATGTTAACAACGTATGTTACTTACTCTTTACTGCTTGTATAGATCTTTTACTTACTTTTCTGTTTGCGTGTAGTTTTCATTTCTTTGAAAAATGTCTTTATGTTTTCTAATTATATATGTAACATGCGCGGAGCTAAAAGGGGGGGGGGGGGGGGATTGGGGGGGGTGGGGGGGTGGGAGGGGTGAGACCCCTCTAGAAATTTCAAAATTACATAGTAAAATTACCAAAAATAGGCCTCGGACTGTCGCGTACATACGTACATTTCTGTGTTATTATAAAAAGCAAAATGTTATATGAAATTTAAAAAAGTATTTTTTTTTCATATTTTTGAATTAATCAAACTTTATTTCTTATCTTTTAAATATTAGTTGATAGATGTGTTGCGACAGAATAATGTATGCTGTAATTTGCAAATAACAGAGCTTAACGAGAAATCAGAACGAATTTAGTATGAGTAACATACATGTACTTTGAGTAACAAATACAAAACCCTAAGCTTATTTGTCCTTCAAGGACGAAGATTAGGTTCTAATACTATTTAAGGAATTACCTCAATGTCAATCTAGCTGTTCACACAAGAAGATGTCTGGAATCGATAGTCGATAAACCTTCATTAAGAAAATCTCCTTTGGTCGTGGGAAGAAGCATTCACAAAACATATTACAGTGTAAGAGAGGCTTTAAGTCAAAGTACCTCGCAGACTGCAATGATTCTGGTCTCTTGAATGTTTGCATGAAGGGGGAATAATTAATCCTTAGAAAAAAAAATGTGACAGCGACGAATCCTTGCAGGAAATCCTTCGGGCAATAACGCCTTAAGGTTTTACTGATTGTAGAGTGGACTTAAAAGCAGCTGTCATTAATTAGGGTTTGGACTCTAAACTAACGGCGACACCCAACAACTATCCATTTGTTTTTTGCATTGTGTTTCGTTTTGTATAGATGGTATAATCAAAATTTCATTAGTTTTGAAATTAAAACCGACTTATTTTTGTTTTGTCTCTTTGAGATTCAAATATTTTTTGTAGAGTTTTTCTCTACCTTATCTAATTGTCATAATTATCTTATGTGACAATTTTGTTAAAATAGTTTTATTTATAACTCAAGTTGACTGTCATACAATATCTACCCATACATATTTCCAATCTGACATGCATATTATCCATATCGTGATAGTCATACAACAGTCATTCTCTTTAAAAAACAAATCCAACCAATGACATATAGTGTTACATAAGCTGTTGGTTTATTGCGCATGTGGACAAAAGGAGATGACATCAAAGTGTATCGAGAATAAAAGAATTAAAAAAAAAATTCTAAGTTTGGTTGTTTGTCTATGCTACTGGGAGTGCCAAATGCAGCTATTTTAATCCAGATTACAGACTGCAACGACAAACCTCAATAATAAGGTTTTCCTTTAATCATCATTTTTTTTAACCAGTAATGGCTGAGTTTTTTGTTGTTGTTGTTGTTTGGGTTTTTTTTTAATGCTTCCACATTAATCTTGGACTTGAATTTTTATTATTACGAAATCCCTGCAGAGAACCGTACACGGTTTTTATTAAATCAAAGAACTGAAAATACTGAAGGTCGGTCTCTATTGATATAACATGGGAATAGTAAGTGAGTTTTTGATAATAAACTCCTATGACAAGCATTTGTTTCTTCTTTTATATATTGCAACCATTTCGACGTCTGTTTTGTAAAAATGCGGTAAATTTTGTATCGCACCTATAGCCTAGCCACTCTTTTCTTGATGAGCTCTGCTTATTAAAAATTACATCTTAGGTTTCAGCGAAAAACGCTCTGGAAAGTAGTTCATCGATATTGATTTTTTAACGCCTAGTTAATGTGACAAAAATGTGCAATCTTGTCGTTATACATGAATAAGAAAACAGAAAATTATGGGAGCGGGGCATTATTTTGAATGTTCGGATCAAGTCCTATACTTCAAATAATTAAGCTTTTAAAAAGCGTTCATCAACAGACCTCATACACCTGTCATATACCACATATTGAACAAGTTTAAGTTAAATCCTTCTCCGAGCCATGAAGGCGCATAAGGCTGGTACTAATATCTTATCCCCGGTTTCCGTGGTGCTAAGCGGATGATAGTAACTGACTCCCCCTGGATGGGACACCTGTCCATCGCAATTTAACTCCCAGCGTATGCCGGTACCCAGTTTCAGCTGGGTGGACTGAGACAATTTAGATGTGTTAGATGTCTTGTCTAAGGGCACAACACACAAAATCGAGTGACCAAAGCAGAGCTTGAACCAGCGACCTAACGCCCATGACCACTGAGCCATGTGTTCCACCATATTGAACAAGACCCAGTAAAAGTAACTTCTTTTTTATCAAAACTAAATAAATTGACAATTCGTACTAGCAACAAACATGAAATGCTTAAGGAAGCTATGTGATTAACAAATAAGCCATCATGGTCTATCTTAAAATTTTTAGATATGACTTTTACGCTATAAACTATTATTAAGAAAAGAACAAATTCAAATATTTTAGCTTTAAAATTTATTAGTAATTTTTCCCCTATATCTTTATAAATAGCTCTTCTTTAATGGAGATCAATATAGTATAAAAATAGCCACGACAATCCAGCTCTTTTAATACCTTTCAGTTCTTTGATTTTAATGACACTAAGGCAGGTCTATGAAGTTTTTTATTTTTGACTTGTCAATGAGTAAAAGTAGGCTATATGTACATGGAGGTCCACAGGATACTTTCAAAAGGAGTGGTTTAATATAATAAACATAAGACCAGTTTGTGTCATTTTCCATTCGACGTGCAAAAGAGGAATCATGATTTATCATGATGTTCACGAAATCAATCCCTAACACCTTATACTATTACACTTCACGAAATCGAGATAAAATGATATTCTTCATTCACATTTTTAATTTAAAAGGCACATGTTTCTGATTTATTTTTTTTTTTTGAAAAACGACTTGCCACATGCATGGTGCATTTTAACAT
>WFKH01002636.1:33641661-33652998 GCA_016163765.1 Magallana hongkongensis
AGAGAGAGAGAGAGAGAGAGAGAGAGAGAGAGAGAGAGAGAGAGAGATTGCTGTAAAAGATTTGTGAAGGTTAGCTTAGCAGATATATAAACCAGCTGTATGGACGAGTGAATCAAATAGATGATAATTTACAAATTACAGGAACTTCACACCCAGTTTGATTAGTTCTCAGTTTGCATCAACCCCCCCCACCCCACCCCCCACACACACACACCCAATATGTAAATGGAAAGGCACAACACGTTTTCGAAATAAAAAAGGGTGTGAGGTGTGGTTGTGGTTGAATTATTCGAGTTTTTTTTTTCTCTCAAAGAAAACGACGGTCTAGATAGTCTAGGTTTAGCTTCAGAACTGTAGCTCTACGGAAAATTCGGCCATAGGCCGGGTTGACGGACCGTAGAGCTACAGTTCTACAGCTAGTCTAGGTTATATGAAACGGTGTCGTAATTATCGATGAGTTTTATGATTGTATGAATGTATCAAAAATAACCGAGTGCATATAACACTTTGAATGAACCTTTATGCGTACATACATCACGGTTTAATTAATCGTCGAGGGCATTAGATGGAATTCAATAGTCATTTAATATAAGCGTGATATCGGAGCATCTAAGTATATTTTTTGAACGACGCAATGTGGCCAAACATCATTTAGATAAATCAAGATACTTCAACTATTTGCGTATGAATTTAAAGTAACGATAAAAAGGAATAATATACATGTATCTTTCAAAGAAAAATATACTTTTTTATAGGAAATGATAAATAAAATAAAAGTGCATTTTATAGGAAAGGCTTAGATTTTAGGAACACATTTTGTAAAAGGTATATTACAATTCGACAACTAATTAAACACATTCTCCTGTTCCTCTAAATAAACTTAAAGTAGAATATATCAACAGGAGAAACTCTTTTTAATTTGCGATTAGCAAAATACTCAACTTGAACGATATGGTTCAATCGAATTTTGCCATGAAAAGAATAAAGTAAGTAGTTAAGGAGGGTCGTGGTCAACAAATTAACCATCAGCACCATCAGATCTACCTTAAAGTTTTAGATATGATTTTTTGAGCTATAAACTATTATATAATAAAGACAAATTCCATAAAATTTAGCTTTAAAATTTGAACATTTTCCCATATCATTTTACAACGCTCTTCTACTCAAGGAGATTAAAATGGTATAAAAATTGCCACGACCATCGAGCCCTCTTAAACTTATGAAGAACGACTATGCCGAAAAGAGTTCCGAGTCCTAATGCACTTAAACATTTTAAGAGATAAGATATGATGTTCAATTATATTGAATCAGCTGATATATAAAAGTTCAATTCATATGTATGCTAAAATCACACTCGCTAGATATAAATGCCCCTTTTCCAACTCTTTTTATGTGAGATTGTGCTATCAGGTCAGTCTGTACTAAGCGCTACCCCTCTTATACATCATCCTTTCATTCCCGTATCTTCTAGCGGTCGGTCTGATTTTAAAACCTGTCTTTGAATATTGAACATAATGTCAAGTTATTAAGTGTGATGTTCCCTTTGATAAAAGCTACTTTGCGGTAACAAATTGGCAATTTAGATGTTAGCATGCGATTTCAATGGAGTTATTAAGCGGTTTACTTCTTTTTTGAAAGCAATTGAGCAATTGTTTGTTTTGCAATCCGGATTGTTGCATGATTTCTTCCCCTTTTTCAATGAAATACATCTCAATAAAAATGGTTTTAGGTTGTCATTGACCCTTTGATAAGAGAAATAACTCTGACTTGTATAAAAATGTCATACAAAAAGGCGATTGCTGTCAAACTTGCCCCAATAGATATACTAACAAGGGAAAAGCTGTCAATATGACAGCAAACCGGGTTTTCTTTTGTGTGAACAGTATCTATAAACCATTTGTCGACCCTGAATTGATAAACACTTCCTATTCAGAGAAATGGGGTACTCTAAATGAAAATTATAAAAAAAAAAAAAAAAAAAAAAAAAATGACTAAGTTCAACAACTGTTTTTTGGTTTTTTTTGCAAACATTATCAAAAATCAAAATCCAATTGATTTGCAAAACGAAAATGTCCTATCTTGATAACGGTAGGAGGAATTATCCGTACAAAAGGGGTACCCTTTTGGCTGCCGCCAGCCCGCCATTTTTACCATTTCAATAACCGGATTTTTCCTTGGAAAACCCGTTTAAAAATTGTTTGCATTCAATTGAACAATACACAATCTTTCTGTTAACAAAGTAATTAATTGATCGTAAAAATTAATAAAGTAACTAAATTACTTTCAATGTACATCAGTACGTTAGATAAAAGAAATGGCTAAATCGCTTTAAATGGGAATTTGAGTCTGACATCATCATGATTAATTCGTGCAGTCCGTGATTTTTCTTCGGTTGCTGAAGGTTTCGACCGATCGCTAAACTGGTTACAACTGGATTGTATAGATTTCAGTCTTGTCAGTTTCTATACAGCTATGAATAACGATCAATTTCCGTAAGAAATAGAGGGAATCATGCTGAGTGGATGTAAATATAATTATGATGATGAACGTTTCTGTAAAAAAATCATCATTTATACTGGTGGTATTCAGCAATTTAATTCTGTGTGCCAGGGGGGATTATGATAAATTATATTAAATTTATAGTACATAGATAGATACAGTAGTAACTAAGTTCTGAGTAGGCATATTTTAATTTGCACATAACGCCCACTGAAAATAAGAGATATAAAAAATAAGCTTAAGGACAGTGAGGAAATTAGAATTCAGCAAATCATTTTTCATACAATCAATAACTACAGTGTATTTACAGACGCTAAATAAAACTACATGTATGAAAAATCTTTAGGATTGATGAAATACGTGAATGAAGAATTTATAAGCTCTTTTTTTTTTTAAATCTGCAATCAAAAAACTGGCTCGCACTCGCCTCTGTAATTGCTGTAACAATAGCAACGGAAGGTTAAATTACAAATCTTTTTTCAATGTATATATTTTGGATACTTCAGTTTGGTTGCTATGTAAACATATTGAATTTGTTTACGCAAAATGCTTACACACTCACGACTCTTAGGTACATGCGTACTTTATATAGCTTATGTAGCTTTTCATTCTTTCACTTAACTATAATTTATACAAGAATTAGTCTTATACTTTAGTGAGTGGCGCATATGAGAGAGAGAGAGAGAGAGAGAGAATTTTTGGTGAACATTCGTACTTGTTATAGCCTTTGTCAGTGGTTTTTTTTAAATACAATAAGAGAGAAAGATTTCTAGTGAAAAAATGTGTAAGATCCTAATTTGCTTAAACTATTAACACGAGGTTATTAAATAGTATTTGAATCTAAAATTTACTCACATTGTTTGATGAATATCCGCGCTCAGAATAATTCTCGGAGACAGTAACTGGTGTCCTTACAGTAAAATCCATCTTTTTTTGTCCCCCTTTTTTTAATTCTTATTGTTTATATAATAACCATTCTTTGCCAATTATAACACGTGAACAGTATTTTTATTAAAAGTCACAAGGTTTTAACACGGAAAGTCAACATCTCCACTTTTCCCACTCTGAAGCTTATTTAATCTTTCACTTGGCGCGGTATCATAGATGCTGAATGCGCGAAAACGATTGGTAAATTGGTCATAATGTTCGACGTTAACGCATCGCGTAACACAGCAGTTTGCTGATTCCGTTTAGATTAGTTCGAGGGGAAACGAAATATTGATCAAGGTTAAGATAAATCAGATTAATTGTCACTGTAATTGAAATTAAACAGTCGATAATTCAATAAACCTAGTCTTATCGTGGGTTTGCACCTTTACGTAGTATTGTGGTGAGTTTTCGCATTGAACATTTCTAGCTGATATAATGAGAGTGAACTTGTTTGAAATTATATCGATACTTGCTTCAGTTCATGACACAAAAAAAGAGGTCGAAACCAATTATTAATAAATAATATTGAAAAATAAATGAGATAAGAGGTTTTAAAAGATTTTTTATGGGTAAGTTAATGAACTAGATTTTTATTTTCAAATTACAGTTAATGTTTTTCTATATTTTAATGCATGTATTAATAATTATTATATTATTTTAAAAGGCTTATAACATGTATATCGCTTTTTAACGTTTTCAGTAAATGGAAAGTTATGACCAGTGATTGCTTTATTATTTATTATTATTAGCAATAAATATTGTCACGAGTATTCAATGAACATGACTTTGCTGGCATATTTCATGATGCATGCAGCCATGGACGTGCAATACCAACTGGTGATAAATACAAGTGTAATCCAGGATGATAGCAACTTCAGTTCATTATGCCATGTTCCCGGGAAGTGGTGTTTGTCGTAATTTAGAACTTCGTGATTCCATTATGATTTTGTGACCAAAGACTTTAAGCTTAACTAATGGATCGATTGTTCAAAGTTGGTGATTTTGCTTCTTTGTTGTTCTGCATTTGGTAATTTTTGTTTGTTTCCAAGCAATTAAAAATGCAGATATGTTGTTAAAATGCACATACTTATGTAATTTAGTTGTATTGGTTTGAAATTGATACAAACTTTCATCCGAGTTTCTGAATCCAATCATAAAGGTTGGTTTGAGGATGCAATTAGGCATAACATGCTAGCTCACCAAAATCTCGTACAAGTGCAACCACAGTATTGTATCAAGCATTTGATCGGTAGGAGCTAGATAGAAATGTGACCCAATACAAAGTCAAAACCGAACAGTGTTACTGTTACAGTAATGTAGCACTTAAAACTTAACATGACGGTATGTTTACCTCTTCAATGATAGGTCTTTTCCCTTCCCACCAAAATACCCATCCGTACCACCAAAAAATGATAAACCAAAGATATCGAACACAACGAACAAAACAGACAAAGGCTATAGGAATAGGAATTTTTAAATAGCAGGAATAATACCAATATTGGTGGCTTATTGCTATATAATAATATATGTTGCTATGAAATTATAAATACATAATGTTATAAAATTATCACATGTACTGTGTAGTTTAAAGTCGAAAAATATTATAGAATCAGTACAAGTTAAAAACATGTTTTGTACCTAAAATAAAAGTACTTAATGAGTATGACCATATTGCATAAATATAAACATGTATCATATTGAAAAATGATTGACCTTTTTCATCGTTATATATCATTCAAAAATGTGGTAATTTCAGTGCTTTCGAATGTTTGTCTCTTTTTGTGCATTTGGCAAATTAAATAATTGTTTCACCACAAAGGAGCAATATTCATTGATTTACAATCAAGAATCCTCAAGGGCTTTAAAATCCTTTAATTAAACTTCCAACATCTTCACTGCAGGTCATCGCGTTCCTTTTTTAGATCTAGTACTTAATGACATTCGAACACATTCGTGTACTTTACATTATATAAAATTTGAGTTAACCTCTCGAGTCTTCTGATTATCTAAGCCTTAATTAGGCACATACATACTCATTAATAATTTACTGCTAAATAACAACCTAAATAAGTCGATTTTCTTATTCATCCGAATTTCACACGATTCCTTGGTTGGTATCATGGAATTTGCGAGTTGGAACAATTTACAATTCGATTTGTGGCCTCAGTTTTTGTAAATACCCACCATTTTAAGGGTACATGTAGGTTCAATCTGATTAAAATCAGCTGTTCTAACACACTAGTACCGCTCTTCGAGAGCGGTAGCGTATCAGAACAGCTGATATAAATCTGATTTTGGGTAGGTTGTTTTTAATACTAGTCATTTTGTAAATGTGCATGTAGTAGGCCTTGAGGGTCAGTCATGTTTGTCTTATTACTGATTTTTTCATAAATATTGTAGTATTTTGACCCCCTATATAATGATATGCATACAGTATACATGTACATAATTGTAAAAGGGGGTCACGCTTGTAATAAACAATACATGTGTTATCATTTTACGTAAATTAAATACATGTTTATCAATTCCCCCCCCCCCCTCCCCGATTTGTATAATAATTGTTATCTCGTCATCAACATAATAAATGGTAATATTTTCTTCTTAATTAAGTGTAACGTTTTGTTTTGACTGCCTAGGGCAAAAAACCCAAAAACATCCAACGCATGGTCTGCTTGGCTTATTAATCAAAACTAATGAACATGAGTTTGTCAATAAATCACCTATTAATAGTTAATAATAATTACAAAGGCGCTCCTCATCTAAATTAATGTACAAAAATATCCATCCATAAACTATAAAATCAACAAGGCCTGCAACCCGCCATCATTGCAGGCTCGTGATTTCGTCCGCAAATGACTAAACTATACGCTAATTTCATTTTATATAATATATATTTCTTAAAGTTTTGTTAACATTTGACATTATTTTCTCTATAAACAGATATGACGTCGAGAAGTATTTTAATGTGCATAAGTCAAAATTTAACCACTTACGGCCAATATAAAACAGATCAAAATGGTGGATGTTGCAGGCCTTGTTATTTACTATAGTGATGCCTAGATGGGGAACGCCTGGTTAATTAAAACTAGCTGAAACAGGTCTATAAATTGTTTGACAAATATATCTTCCCAGGTTACCGAACCAGTAGATACTTAGTTCACATTTGTTGAGACGAGTCGCGATAATGTTCAAATTTCGACCATCTTATCTGATGGACTGGTCGAAATTTGGACTTGGGGTTTCTGAAAATAGGTGATGGAATCCCCATGCACGTATAATTATATAGAGTGTTGTTGCATACAACACAACATGTATAACCTCATATTTAGTGCTTTTGTGTCTTTTGACAGCATTTTTGGTCAGTTTTTGGCACAAAACAAGTCAGTTTAAGAAATGTTTACATTTTTAGTCCACATATGTATACAAGATGGCAGACATCCCCCCTAAATTTCGAAGTGACCATATTGTCCAAATCCACACAGTGCCAACTTCCCATAGGATATAAACGATTTGTGTATATCGATGTCCGTGTTGAAGACGAAATGGTCGAACAGTCAATCTGACGTTATCAAGTCTTCTTAAATACCTATACTTAATCTTTTATGATCTCATGAAGTCATCAGAGGGAAACCCAAGACAGACTCCTCACTTCGGCCGCGCGGGCTATTGGTAAGTAAGGGATCTTTATCGTGCCAGTGCCTACATACCCTGACATCGATCTCTAAGTAAGAGATCTTTATCGAGCCAGTGCCTACATACCCTGACACCGGTCTCTTTTTTTTTTGGTTATCACTTATTGGTATGTTTAACCTTTTTCGTTTAGCCTTAATTGTTTTAAATTCTTCATCATGAATTAAATGGTGACTGCTAAACCAAAACAAAAAACAAAAACAAAAACCCCCCCCCCCCCAAAAAAAACCCCCCCCAAAAAACAACAAAAAAACAACAAAAAACAAAACAAAACATAACACAAACACAAACCATATAGTTCAATTTACAAAGTTAAATAGAATTTACATGACATTGTATACTTTTTACTGCACCTATTGATGTAGGCCAATTCCGGTAACTTTGTGGTGTTAATGACAGTGCTATTTTCGGTAAAAATATACATTCTTTTTTTATTTTGAAACAGCAATGAATATTTATTTTGTTTATAGAATATAACAAAAGAATATCGATTGAAATCGTTGAAAAGTGAAAGAAAAAAATCTCAAGAACTGGAGAAAGCTTGACAATTCAACCTAATGTGACAAAATCACGATCTTCAGTCTTCCTCAGAAAACTGCAATTTCCTAAGGGAAATTTGTAAAATTAATCTTTAAAAAAAAATTATGTCTCATTGTCTCTTGCTGTTCATCGCATGAATACTAAAAACACTTAATAGGTCGAGTTCTAAAAAAAAATCTTTGATCGCATTATAATTGTCATCACAAAAGAAATTATAGCTGCCCAGACACAGATAATCATGACGTTTGGATTTAATTCGCTTTGAGTCGGTTTGTCACGATGTTCATGAGATAAAATCAGGTTAAATCGTAAAAATATAATTATTTTAAAATTTTTACAACCAGGATCAGAGTGCAGAATGAAAATTAAATTCCTGATGTGGATTCTCAATCATTGTTGTTTTTCTTGATCAATTTAGGAGGGCTGGATGGTCGTGGTCATTTTTAAACCATATTGATCTCCTAAAGAAGAAGAGCTCTCTATAAAGATACAGGAACACATTCAGATTTTACAACTTAAATTTCTGAATTGTTTTTTTAATGTCTGACGGCTAATTTGATGTCCACCCAGCCTCCTGAATTACTATAACTTTTCTCACTGATTTTCTAATTTAAGAAATGAATACCCCTCACTCTTTCACATTCTTATGTAAAAATATCAGTATTAATCAGCTTACAATGTTAACAACGTATGTTACTTACTCTTTACTGCTTGTATAGATCTTTTACTTACTTTTCTGTTTGCGTGTAGTTTTCATTTCTTTGAAAAATGTCTTTATGTTTTCTAATTATATATGTAACATGCGCGGAGCTAAAAGGGGGGGGGGGGGGGGATTGGGGGGGGTGGGGGGGTGGGAGGGGTGAGACCCCTCTAGAAATTTCAAAATTACATAGTAAAATTACCAAAAATAGGCCTCGGACTGTCGCGTACATACGTACATTTCTGTGTTATTATAAAAAGCAAAATGTTATATGAAATTTAAAAAAGTATTTTTTTTTCATATTTTTGAATTAATCAAACTTTATTTCTTATCTTTTAAATATTAGTTGATAGATGTGTTGCGACAGAATAATGTATGCTGTAATTTGCAAATAACAGAGCTTAACGAGAAATCAGAACGAATTTAGTATGAGTAACATACATGTACTTTGAGTAACAAATACAAAACCCTAAGCTTATTTGTCCTTCAAGGACGAAGATTAGGTTCTAATACTATTTAAGGAATTACCTCAATGTCAATCTAGCTGTTCACACAAGAAGATGTCTGGAATCGATAGTCGATAAACCTTCATTAAGAAAATCTCCTTTGGTCGTGGGAAGAAGCATTCACAAAACATATTATAGTGTAAGAGAGGCTTTAAGTCAAAGTACCTCGCAGACTGCAATGATTCTGGTCTCTTGAATGTTTGCATGAAGGGGGAATAATTAATCCTTAGAAAAAAATGTGACAGCGACGAATCCTTGCAGGAAATCCTTCGGGCAATAACGCCTTAAGGTTTTACTGATTGTAGAGTGGACTTAAAAGCAGCTGTCATTAATTAGAGTTTGGAACCTAAACTAACAGCGACACCCAATAACTATCCAATTATTTTTTGCATTGTGTTTCATTTTGCATAGATGGTATAATCAAAATTTCATTAGTTTGGAAATTAAAACTGACTTATTATTGTTTATCTCTTTGAGATTCAAATATTTTTTGTATAGTTTTTCTCTACCTTAATATCTAATTGTCATAATTATCTTATGTGACAATTTTGTTAAAATAGTTTTATTTATAACTCAAGTTGACTGTCATACAATACCCATCTACCCATACATATTTCCAATCTGACATGCATATAATCCATATCGTGATAGTCATACAACAGTCATTCTCTTTAAAGAACAAATCCAACCAATGACATATAGTGTTACATAAGCTGTTGGTTTATTGCGCATGTGGACAAAAGGAGATGACATCAAAGTGTATCCAGAATAAAAGAATTAAAAAAAAAATTCTAAGTTTGGTTGTTTGTCTATGCTACTGGGAGTGCCAAATGCAGCTATTTTAATCCAGATTACAGACTGCAACGACAAACCTCAATAATAAGGTTTTCCTTTAATCATCATTTTTTTTAACCGGTAATGGCTGAGTTTTTTGTTGTTGTTGTTGTTTGGGTTTTTTTTTTAATGCTTCCACATTAATCTTGGACTTGAATTTTTATTATTACGAAATCCCTGCAGAGAACCGTACACGGTTTTTATTAAATCAAAGAACTGAAAATACTGAAGGTCGGTCTCTATTGATATAACATGGGAATAGTAAGTGAGTTTTTGATAATAAACTCCTATGACAAGCATTTGTTTCTTCATTTTATATATTGCAACCATTTCGACGTCTGTTTTGTAAAAATGCGGTAAATTTTGTATCGCACCTATAGCCTAGCCACTCTTTTCTTGATGAGCTCTGCTTATTAAAAATTACATCTTAGGTTTCAGCGAAAAACGCTCTGGAAAGTAGTTCATCGATATTGATTTTTTAACGCCTAGTTAATGTGACAAAAATGTGCAATCTTGTCGTTATACATGAATAAGAAAACAGAAAATAATGGGAGCGGGGGCATTATTTTGAATGTTCGGATCAAGTCCTATACTTCAAATAATTAAGCTTTTAAAAAGCGTGCATCAACAGACCTCATACACCTGTCATATACCACATATTGAACAAGTTTAAGTTAAATCCTTCTCCGAGCCATGAAGGCGCATAAGGCTGGTACTAATATCTTATCCCCGGTTTCCGTGGTGCTAAGCGGATGATAGTAACTGACTCCCCCTGGATGGGACACCTGTCCATCGCAATTTAACTCCCAGCGTATGCCGGTACCCAGTTTCAGCTGGGTGGACTGAGACAATTTAGATGTGTTAGATGTCTTGTCTAAGGGCACAACACACAAAATCGAGTGACCAAAGCAGAGCTTGAACCAGCGACCTAACGCCTATGACCACTGAGCCATGTGTTCCACCATATTGAACAAGACCCAGTAAAAGTAACTTCTTTTTTATCAAAACTAAATAAATTGACAATTCGTACTAGCAACAAACATGAAATGCTTAAGGAAGCTATGTGATTAACAAATAAGCCATCATGATTTATCTTAAAATTTTTAGATATGACTTTTACGCTATAAACTATTATAATTAAGAAAAGAACAAATTCAAATATTTTAGCTTTAAAATTTATTAGTAATTTTTCCCCTATATCTTTATAAATAGCTCTTCTTTAATGGAGATCAATATAGTATAAAAATGGCCACGACAATCCAGCTCTTTTAATACCTTTCAGTTTTTTGATTTTAATGACACTAAGGCAGGTCTATGAAGTTTTTTATTTTTGACTTGTCAATGAGTAAAAGTAGGCTATATGTACATGGAGGTCCACAGGATACTTTCAAAAGGAGTGGTTTAATATAATAAACATCAGACCAGTTTGTGTCATTTTCCATTCGACGTGCAAAAGAGGAATCATGATTTATCATGATGTTCACGAAATCAATCCCTAACACCTTATACTATTACACTTCACGAAATCGAGATAAAATGATATTCTTCATTCACATTTTTAATTTAAAAGGCACATATTTCTGATTTATTATTTTTTTTTGAAAAACGACTTGCCACATGCATGGTGCATTTTAACAT
>WFKH01002636.1:33698678-33711467 GCA_016163765.1 Magallana hongkongensis
AAAAACATAAGAAATACATAAGGTCTTTCACCTGAAAGGTGGAAAGACCTAATGAGGAGCAGATCAAACACGGACCTCTAATTAAAAAAATTAGAGGTAGGATCAGATGTCATGGAGGAGTGAGCATCCTCTGCTGACCGGTCACACCCGCCGTGTGCTCTTTGTCGTAATCGGGAAAACGGAAAAATCCGTAGACAATTAGGTGATTATTAAGGCTAACAATAAGTATGAAAAAAGTCAGTCAGCATGCGACTCAGTGGAAGATTGTATTTGCTGACAAGGTCGTTGTATCGTCCATTTAACTTACGAAAATATGACTTCAATCAAGACTGTTGGTAGTCCTGTTTTATCGGATGTTGCTAAAACGCGGAACGGAAAACGGAACGGAAAGCGGAACGGAACGGAAAACAAAAAATACTATGATGTTTATCGCTTAAATATTGTATAGATTGGACACAAACTAGTTACTTTGTATCATGTATTCATATTTTATGAAAAAAAATGTTGCTTAATTCTTACGAATGTCTATCAACTAAATCATTCAATTTGCTTAATAAAGTACGAAACGGAAAAATGAAATGTACACACATCGTGGTTAAATAAGCTATTATAATAACTTTTTAATTATTTTCATTTTGTAATGTTGTTGCAATAATAGTGTAGGGCAGTTGGTTGAAGTGGTTGGTTGTGTTTTTCATGACTTCGAAACTTGCTTGGGATTTTAAACTTATTTTTTTAAAAATTCAAACATTATGTACTCTCATCCACGTTGAATTTTAAGTGATCCATACTATTTTTAAAGATTTATTAATAGCATTATTGATATCAAAAACATGACAGACGAACAACATCCACTATCATTGTTACAAGGTTTTGCTGCAACATCTGTTTGCTAACCTTTTCGTCTCGCTATTCTAAAGATCATTCAATCGAAAACAGAATCGTTTTATTTTTATGGATCACTAACGCTCGAGATGTCCTGCAAAGTCTCCTTTTTTCTAATATCGACGTTCGTTGTCTACATCTTCTACCGTTTTAGATTATTTATCCCTAGTATTTTAGGTATGACCTACGTGATTGTACATTCCTGCAACTTAATCCGAATAGAGAGCTGGGTATGTTGTTTAGTTCGCTAATTATGAGAAAGTCATACATTTTCTAAATAAATAAACTTGAATATGGATAACAGTTTTAACAATATTAAAAAAATACATAAAGTTTTTCGTTTTCAGCTTGTTTAACACATCCATCAAGTAAAGCCCTATTTACACGATGTGATTTTACAGATCTGACTTCATATATGATTTCACATCTGATTTCAGTGTTGCATTTACACGATATGATTTGTCAGACATGTAGTTCATTAATATTTCCCTCCAAATTGTTTGTTGTTTACAATATAATATCAGAAGTTGGCTATAACTTACTACCCATTAGTATTTCACAAAAATAAAATTTTAGTACAATGGTATTATCCATAAATATTATTCTGTTCCAATTTTTTCATATTTATTTTTCTTTTTTCTTTCGAGTTTCAACTCAGTTGTGTAGGATGCACTAGTACCTATGTAGGTTTAACACTTTCAACTCAAAAATGCATCAAATTCATCTTAAATTTAATCTAAATTAATCAGTTGCAAAAGTTCGGGAAAAGTCCACGTTTTAATTGTGCTCTATTTATATTAACCTTTCTGACCTTGTTAATGATTGGTCAAAACCATCTGACTTGCCAGACAGAATAGAGCATGTCTCTATTTCATCTGACTCCATCTGACTTCATATCTGTCTTATGATTTTCCTATTTACACGGTCTGATTTGTAAGATGTGGCGAGTCTGTGGTGTCCGGATAGGGCCATTTGCGTTAGCGCGACATCGCGTTCAGATATATTCATGGCATGTTATATACCACCTGTAATTTTACATTTAAAAATTTCTTTGCTTTGGTAATATACAGAGCACCTTATATGAATTTGTGACATGTACATGTCATAAATATATTTTTGTTGAATTAATGAATTATATTAAATACTTAAGGTAAATTTATCAATTGGTAGATTTATTAATAATTTATATGCAGGCTACCATATCCTTATACAGTGACATACTAGTAACTATATTTTTATTCATATGTATTGATAATAAATGAAAATAATATATATATTTCAAAGTACATTTCATTTATTTTTCATCCATGCTTGCATGCAGGCCTACATGTACAAATTTCAGCATGCGCAGTCTGATATTTCCGGAAACGACTTCCTACTAGACTGTGAAGCTTGCAAAGTTGTGTTAGCGCGACGGCGTGTTGTGCAAAGTGGTGTTAGCGCTACGGCGTGTTGTGTGTTAGCGCGACGGCGTGTTGTGCAAAGTTGCGTTAGCGCGACGGCGTGTTGTGTGTTAGCGCGACGGCGTGTTGTGTGTTTGCGCGATGTCTCGTTTATCTGAACGTGATGTCGCGCTAACGCAAATGGCCCTATCCGGACACCATACGAGTCAGATCTGAAAAATCACATCGTGTAAATAGGGCTTAAATAACATTATTAAACATTTTCCGTATTCCATTCCGTTCCGCTTTCCGTTCCGTTTTCCGTTCCGCGTTTTAGCAACACCCCTGTTTTATCAACTTGTTTGTCAGTAGCTTGCCTCGCCTTAGAAACTGTTCATACGTAGAGCATGCCCTTGCGTATCGAATTAACTGAGAGACAAAAACTCCATATGCAGGTGATGAAGGTATATTGCTTCATAAGTAAAGAAAGTTGACTATAGAAAAATTGAAGTCATCACGTTTATCATAAAGTTTTGTTGTTAGGTTACCATCAATGTCCCTTTCTAGTAAAATATCCAAATATGAAACAGATGACGCAGACTCTGTGGAATCTTTTATTTCAAGTTTACTGGGATATATTGAGCCGACGTAAGTATGTAAGTAACAATTGTTAATTGATAATACGTCGTCGATATACCTAAATGTTTAGTTAAGGTTACAAAGACTGCCAATTTCCCTTTAATCTGCAATATATAGAATACATGTGAAGGTTTAATAAGAAATGAGTTGTAATCTATTTTAAAATATATAAATACAGTTTATTAACATTACGAATTTTCTTTCGATTATTTTTCAGAATGACGTGAAAAAGGTGAAAAAATGAATGATAATGTATGGCTTATATAAACCGACGTAGATTTACTATTTAGCCAAGGACATAATTATAATTTTTTGGGCAACGATAAAAGAAATGAATGTAACTTACGTACTGCAGTTATTAAAAATAAGTGAATACTTTTCATCTATCGCCAAACAGAGACGAGGTAGTTTTTGTGAAAAAAAAATAAATTCGTTTAATTTGTCAGCTTCCAGGCACGCACATAGCTATAGAGAAGGTAAAATGTTCGGGGTCCCTCTCCGTATATGCTAAAATAAACGTACATGACTTTAAAGTTGTTAAAGTTGATATTGTAATAGAATAAATGACTATCCCCCCCCTTTGCCTTATTAGGAAATCGAGGTTTGTCGGAAATGCTGGAACTGTAATAAAGATTGCCGTATTCTACCGGCCTTAAGAAAAAAGTATACAACAGTCCCAAGATCCCCCAAAACGTGAATTTACAACCTTAGGATGGTTTTAGGACAAGGTACGTGCTACCCTAAAGTTAAGACAAAGTTACAACTGTTCCTAAATTTAGGAGAGCTTCGAGAAACAGACTAAGACGTATTTTAAGACGTACTTAGGACGCACCATAGTCCTAAAATAGCTTCGTGAACATGCCTGCTGATTTGCAGTTTAACATCTGTACGCGTGACCTCGACCAATAAGCTAAGATACTATCGTTGAGATAAAGAATTAACTTTATTGTTCGTAAAATGCATAACTTATCCCTGTTGACCTTTTTTAAATTTTTTAAATGTTTTTTTTTCAATTATATTTTGAAATAAGTGTAAGTCAATTTCATGTATATAATCAGTCATATATTAAATGGAATGTAAGACAATAATTTTGACATTAAAAACGTATTATGCAAGCATACAAAATGTTACTGGTATTTTGTTTACAAAATATAGCTAAATACTTTTATTCCTTTCAAAAGTTGAATCTCATACACATGTAATAAAAAATCTCTGTTGTCTTTAGTTTTGCAGTCGCTCATAAGACTACCGATTATGACATTTTTTTGCATTAAATAAAGTTACTGTTGATAAAATTCTTAATATATATTACATTATTTATAATGATAATTAATATTTAATAAAGATTGCAAAATGAGAAAAGTTTAAAATAAAATCATACATACAAATTTAATACTCCCCGTGCGTTCTGTTTTCAGAAAAAATGACTCCCCCTATGTAACCGTACATTCTGAACAGAAAGTGCACTGATTAATAATTTTTTAATTTTTTTCACAAGAGTTTTTAAGATTCAATTATTGCACTTAAGTTGTTTTTCAATTTTTGCACTCTTTCAACTGTCTTTAACCTAAAGCACGTCGTATATTTTGCAAATCATGCATACTTTGACCACTCGATTACCATCAATTTGAAACCGGCCAAATAGTTTCGAAATGTTTGACGCATAAAACACTCGAACCAATGTTTGACTAGATAACGCTGTCTTCTGTGCGGTATATATTTTTGGAAATACTTGCTATAAATTTCCGTAAAAGCCGTGACATAATCGCTTGGGATTGAAAGCTTCATTTTTGACAAAATCTTTATTGTCTCTTTATTTACATATGAATAGACATCTTGTCTCTTGAAAGCAATACTATCAGCAGTTTTATGCAATTGTCACTTGTTTGGGTGGAAGTTGCAGAGTAGACATTTGTTTGGTCGTAGAAAATTGGAAGGTAAGTTGATGTTCAAACAATATTTGATTAATTTATAAACAGAAAACGTGATGCTTGTGGGTCGCCGATATATAATCACTTGGTAAGGTGGGTGGGGGTTTCTGAACTGATCATGACACAAGGCATAGCTATGATAAGGTATTTTGCTCACCTTTGCTCACGTAGCAACAGGGAGGGGGAGGGGCTGTGAACCTCCTCTAGTTCTAGCAATTCTAGTAAAGGTATCACTTACAGAATTTTAAAACAAAGTTTGTATGTAAAAATTGTAAGAGCAAACATCATCTCCAATTAGAAGTCGGTCGTTGGAACAGTTTACAACGTCACGAAATAATTTGTAATTTATGTATTAATGATCAAATTTGGGATGAGTTTCACTACCTGTTTAGAATGTAATATTTTATGTTCTAAATTTTTTTTTAGCTAAAAAATATCATGTTCAACCAAATACTCTAAACTTTCGTTACTTGTAGTTACAAAATATTTGTTTTTCAGCCATAAAAAAATATTTGAGAGAGTCATATCATTTAATGGTAATTCTGTTGAATTAAATTATCCTTAAACATTAAACTTAGCCATGCTTTATCACAGAACAAAGCGTACAGTAAAATTCTGATGGTTTTGTGCTACGCGTATGAAATAATCAACGCTCATGATATTCTATGGAATTTTCACAAGCATTAAATGCCGAGTCAAATCATTTTCTTAAGATGTATATCTACCTCTACATATCATCAATTTGGTCACAATATTTGTATAGTGTACATAAGAATCTTGAAATGTGACCCTGGACATTGATAATCAAAAGGTTCACTTGAAAATCATATTGCATAAAGAAAACATACAACTTCTATATCTGTGCCAGTTTACTACCGTAACGTATTGAATCGTTCCAGAAGCTTTTTAAATCTATTGATCAATTACAGTACGAGGGTTTTTCGGAAATTATTGAGACAGCACAAATATTTCCCTTTCTAAGTGATGAATTTAAGTGAAAATTGGCATAAAAATTGAAGAAACCTGAACAAATAATTGAGCAAAGTAATAGTACAAAATAATGAATAATTTGTTTACGACGGTACATAAACAAGTCGGTGTTTGGGGTACCCAGCGCAGGCACAAACTCGGAGTTTAAAAACTTAAATATTTACCTTTTTTTATTTACATTTTTCAAATTCAAACATATGGAATCTCTATTAACATAATGTCATTTTTTAAAATATTTTTAATCATTTTCTTTCCCTACCACTTTCATTCATGCACTCATTCAAAAAACCCAAAGTAAATGGTTGTTCTTGACATGAGGTTGTATATTAACATAAATGGAAAAAAAAATAGAAAAAGTATGCAATGATAATATTGATAGAAAATTCCACTTCTGTATAATTTAGTTATACAATTATAAACAAAAAAATCTTCCCACTGTGACCAGCATTTTTCAAATTTCCTAAGCTGAAATTTTTGAACTGACGCATATTTCTCCATCTTGTATAAAACTTAAATGATGTAATAGCTCAACATAATTTGGAATCATATTCTGCTTCAAACATATAAATGTGAATTGTTTTGTATATAGAATTATGAAGTTCACAGGTTTATTATCTACATTTAGAGAATTTTCTCCAAACAGTATATTGATAACGTTGAAACCAACCCTTCTTCTTGTTTTTCTATATATAGACATACTAAGATTATTCCACAAGGGTAAAACATTAGTACAACTTAATAATACATGTTGCATTGTTTTTATTTCTTTTTTACAAAAAGTACAGCAAAAATTTGCAATAATCTTGATTTTTTTCAATAGTAGTTCACAGGAAGAATTCTGTGTAGAACTCTGTATTGTAGCCATTGAACAGATGTATCATTAGTTGCACATTTTTCATTCAATAAAATCACTTCAAAACAATGGTAAAAAAGGAGTATAATTTTTTTTCAATATTTACTCTTTCCATATAAATTGATTTTAAAAACTTTCAAATAGCACTAATAATAATGTTGTATTGCATGACGTATACATCCGGCAAGTTAAACGTATGTGAAAAAATTATCATATGTCAAAAGCTCTATTTTAAGATGAAAAGTCTCCAACTAATTTTATACCGCGTTAAAGAAAGTCTTATTGGCAACTGTAATACAGGCGTTGTGCCATATTGGAACATTGATAATATTTTTCCTAATATAACCAGGCGGTTTGTTGAACATGTTCACTACCTGGAGCCATGATTGAAAAACATCTTGCTAAACAACATTATTTTTTTTTTTTTTATCATTTTTCTGATAAAATCATCCCAAACTCTAACATTTTCATAACAACATCTTTGCCGGTAATTGCTTAAAAAATATCCATCCATGGTTTGTGTTTGGGAGTTAACCTTTTTATCCATGAACATCTATGAACATTTCAGAAAAAAAAACCAATATTAAGGACATCTAACATTTTCAAACCACCTTTTATGTAATCCTGAGTAACTGTCTGCCTTTTTACTTTATCACCCTTAGACTTCCATAAAAAATCAAATATTGCTTTATTCAATGAGAATAAAAATGCTTTATTGGGTGTTGGAAGTGAAATAAAAAGATCATTCAACATCTACTTTTAAGGTGTTGGTAGATCTAAATCAATGATAAAGGAAATCAAATTATATACATGTATGATGATTTTGCTATTTATTGTGACGAACTTTTATGCAAGTTTCACTAGTGTGGGAGTTGAAATACGGAGATAGTACAAAGAATATTTACCAAACAATAGAAATCTGACTGCGACGGTTATTAATTTTGACGTGAAGGCGGCGTAGCGAATATACATCAAATAGGTGGGAAACTCAGAAGAAGACCTTTTCTGGCCAAGAAATTGCTTAAACACAAACTATGCGAAGAAAAGGGACCAAAAGCTTCAGTTAATCGGGGTTTATTTACTGATTGCTTAACTAGAATTAAAACAAAGGGACTAAATATCATGTACTTTTTACAGACGAACTTATTTCAACAGTTCCAAGATATATAAAGAATGAATGTAAGAGACGTTTCACAGTAAGTTGACTTTTGGGAATAAACAACTCGATTTTTTCACAAAAAATCAAGAATGGTGAAAATATGTAACTGTTGCCATTTTAAAATAAAAAGAAAAGATGAAAAATGAAGAATAGCTCCTGTTTTTAGTTCGTTTGTAAGATGTTTAAAACATAGGAGAAAGGTTAAAATGACGTTGCGATGCGTTTTTGGTTGCTCCGGGTCAATGGATGTAGGCAAGTTTACCAGGAATGAACAAATGATGTCATTAACTTGAAAGTTTTCACGTTAATAAAATAATGCATTGATATAATAATTATAACCCATGTTTCAATGGTATACATTTCTGTATTTTGGATACCTTTCATATCCCGATATGCATCCAAAAATGATACCTTATTTCTTATAGCAAATTATGACGATAACATTGATCTATACTTTCTTTTTTGTGATGACCTAGAAAGCCGCTTCGATTAACATGACGTTACAAAAATTAGCTTAACAATGTTGCAAGTATTTGATTATCATAATAAATAAATATGACACTACTTTTGAAAAGACAACACTTTTTTATTATAATAAAGTGAAACAGTAAAGAAAATTAACTTTTACGATTGAAAAAAAAAGATTGAAGCTTGGCGGAATAGTATCACTTCCGTTGAAGTCACAGAGCGGTTGGAAATTGAAAACAAAGCGATTGAAAGCTGAGTTAGAGTCTACTTAGGCATTTCAGAGGAAATTCTATCGCAGAATCAGATTCAAGAGTATAATGATTCTCCTCGGACATTATAGAGACAAGCTATTCTAATTTCTTTTACGGAACAAAACGGACATAGAAGAAGAAGGAGTTAAATTTGACCGTGAATGGACTTAACACGAAAGGTATATGACATTGCGTTTGCGATTTTGATCGAGACTTGTTATAAAAGTCAGAAATGAACTATAACTGATTTTAAATACTTTGACGAATTGCGATTGTAATTTTCAAGAACGCTTTGTTACGATATCGATCCATTTAAAACATGAGCTTACGTGAATCTTAAGCCATAGTCATTTATTCACGCAATTAGGGCCAATGTTATATATTTTAAAAAAAATGGATGATTAAAACTTCGTATAACAAAATACAGATAAGGTTTTTTTTCTTTATGCCTAAATTATGTTTTTAATGCAATATTAGGTGTGTTTTAGCGTAAGTCGGTTTGTTTGAGTACATAGAAAAAGTAGTGACCCAGATTATTCGTGCGCTACTTTGACCTTTTGACCCAGGCTAATGTTATGCAGAAATAGCAGCGGATTGCGCAAACAGTATTATATCAGGGAAAACATTAATTTTTCAAGTGTAAATATTGCTGGATGAATTTTTGAAAAAATCTGGGAATATACTATCATAAATTAGAAAGTTTTAAAAAATACAATTTTGTTTGCTTCCGGTGACGACTGGAAATGCCGGATAAATCATTTATACCTTTTCTGAACATCTATTTGTTTAGGTATATTATATAGCAAAGCTTGGTTGCTCAATCACTTTCCGTTATTGAGTCTTGCACGGACAAAAAAGGAAAGAATCTGAAAATATCTGAGATACCTCAACAGAAAAAAGCATTATTCATGTATATATTTACCATTACAATGATGTGCAGATTTTTTTTTAAATCTGGAAAGTTCTATCGAAAATTATAAAAGTAAAAAGTACAATTTTGTTTGCATTCGGTTACGTCCAGATGTGACAGGCAGATTATTGATACCTATTCTGCACATATTCATGATACGTTCTATTATATTGCAAAGTTCAATTGCTCAATCACTAACTGTTTTTGAGATCTCTCGGGTACAAAATCAGAAAAGAAAAATATCAATGAGATACCTGAAACATCTCAAAGGAAGAAAAAATATTTGATTCAAAAGGATCGCAAAAGTGCCTTAGATAGAATTTTTCATCAAAAAGCAAAAACTTTTAAATTTTTTTAGTTTCACTTCCAGTTACTATCTGAAGTGATGGACTAATCACTGATACACTGTATCTATTCTGCTCATCTACATGTTAAGGTCTATATTATAGCAATGATTGGTTGTTCAGTCACTTAATTTCATTGAGATCTCGCGCGGACAAACTCAGAAAATTAACATCTCAATAAGATCTCAACAGAAGAAATGCAATTTTCAAGTATTTACCATTTCAATGCTTCGTAATATATTTAAAACAATCTGGAAAAGTCTATTGAAAATTACAATAATAGAACATAGAAATTTGTTTGTTACCGGTGACGACCGAAAGTTACCGACAAATTATTGATATTTAAAGCTATACACGCTATGATTTGCTTCAATGTAAAATAACAGGGAAAATGCATGTATTACATTACTTCTAAAAGGTACCTTAAGTTTATGCTCTAAATTATAATGCTCAATTCAATCACGTAACAAAAGTATCAAAATTTAAGCAATACAAAATATTTATTTTCCTGCCAGGAAAGCAAAACCTTCTTTTGAATATCAATATATCATGTGATATCGACAGCTAATTTTAGACTATCAAACAAAAATGGGTGCAGGGTCAACACCTTCATAATTATTATAGTTTCAAGATGGAAATGATATAATTTTTTCCAGCAAAGCAATATTTGATCCTATATACGAGTATGAAAAAAAGAAAACGGAAATACAAGCGTGTGAGCATTTGTATATACTTCCCTGGGACAATGACGTATGTGTTTCCACTAAGGGCTATTTTTAGTTCAGGTTAGTATACTTTGCGGGTGTTTTCCTATTTAAACATGCAAAAAGGGTATGCTGATTGACAACTCATGAATATGTTTCAAAAAACAACTGTTAACCATTTACAAAATCGAGAAGGATATGTAATTCAGCAAACAATAGTGTCGGTTTTGCTCTTCTTCATTTATATTTATAAGAAGTCAATACTTTCCTGGAAGGAAAATAAACAACGAAAATTCTATATCTTTGTAACTAGATGGAATTCACTAATGTAGTTTACGGAATAAAGTAACTTTTTAAAAGTAAACAAAAACATGTTTTTTTCCCGTTATTTGAAATTGACGCAAATTATAGCGTGTATGGCTTTAATAAAAACAATTACAATAAAGTGTGAATATACATGTAGCATCCCAACCATTTCTTTGTATAGCACAGAAGTATGAATTTAAAACAAAACGTCAAGAATACATAAATAACGTCGCAGGCGTGCGGCGACTTTCTGTCCTCACTTCAAGCTCTATGTAATATGTTGTCTTCAGAAGTAAATATCATGTTGCATTAAAATTTTACAGATCTAAATAAATATATGTAAATATTTTATAGTTCGAAATTTTGAAATTACTGCGAGTTTTCGTGATTTTATTGCAACTGTGATGCTTCTTTTGGACCAAGTTGAACCCTCATTTCAATCCTATAGTTGAGTGTGTTTGGTGATCTGTAAATTGTGAATGTCTCACATCCGAATGCTATTCATGTGAAAGTCTCATTTAACGGCAAGCTTGAATTATGAAAAGAATTTATGACAATATGAATGTGTTTCTTATGTATTAAAGAATGTCATAATTTTCTCCACTTTTCCCTTTGAACCAAATCAGGCTTTAATATTTTTGTGTAAACAAATGGATGTATTTGTGACGTTTTTAAATGTGAAGTAGGTAAACAAATTAAAATGGTGCCTTTAGAGCGCTCAGACAGCAATTTGAAGATAATCATTTCACCTTTGTATATCTTTGCCACACTTATTACATACCACGTAAAGGTACAGAAATGTAGCATGTCATTGGAATACATGTAAACAAACTATGATCTTTTACTTTTTGATAGTATTTGTTATTCACTACAATCATGTTTCTTCTTAAGATGAAACATCGGGATCTGACATAACATAATGATTTTGAACGTTAACTTTCTCATTTGAAAGTTATATGAAGAAAACTTTAAAAACCATCTGGCCCATTATTTGAAGGACAAGTCCCTTTTTATTCTGTCAAATCAAAACTCGTGTACACTAAACAGTGTTTGTTCTATATGTTAACAAAATATAAAAAAAAAACCGGTTTAACAAAAAGTGACATTTAAGGGCTGGTCCCATGGGGTATGTATAGAAAACCCACACTTCTAACAATAGAAGACACTCCAAGCTATGGTACAAGTATTTTGTAATCGAAAACTAGTATTTGCAGAATGAAAAATTGGGGCTACATGTAGTCCACTCAGATCAAGGTTAACGGAGTTCATCCACTCAGGTTATGTATTTTTAAAAAGCCAAAAAACAGCGACCTACACAAAAATCGATCCCAGCTGTACGCTTACAAAAGTAAGAAAGAAGATATTTTGAAAGACCTACCAATTAAAACGCCCACAGAACTTTAAGGATGTATTTTGTGCATTGCGCAGATCACAGCCTGTTTTTATGGCACCATCAAGGGTCACAATTACATAATATTGGGTAACGCTTTTGCACAGACATCTTTATTTATCTCATCGGCTGTAAAGTTTTCTAAAAAGAAACAAGTGACATCCGCTGAAAAATTAAGAGGGCTGGATGGTGACGGCCATTGTTAGAATATGTTGATCTCTTTAAAAGGAAAGCTGTGCATAATAATATGGGAAATTATTCAAAATATAAAGCTAAATGATATGGAACATTTTCAACTTAATAATAGTTTAAAGAATAAACGTTATAAATCTTCTTAAGACAGAAACCAAGCTGAATCTTGATTTATTACGCAATTCTTTTTACGACCAATAACGCAGTAAATCAGGCAGTGTTTTTATTGAGGTTTTTTAAATGAAGTTATCTATTGCAGGTCCCCATTTTCGCCGTTGTTATACAATGTGGATGTGCACAGATGTTTGCAATGTTTTCAATCTGAATAAAGCATAGAGACAACGTAGTTACAAGGGGTAAAGAATCATGGCATCATGGACAAATA
>WFKH01002636.1:33744304-33824755 GCA_016163765.1 Magallana hongkongensis
ATTTGCAAAGAATTTGAACACAAGGGAAAATCGACGTGTTTGGTAAATGAAGTGTCCTGTGAAATCCATAAGTTGTGACATTGCGTAAGCGTGCATAGATACATGTAGCTCCGCCTAAGAAAACGAGTTGACCAATCATAAAGTTTTAACACCGGCGGTTTGTTTTGTTTATGTATGACGCAACAGACTCACCAAATTCGAATTGATAATATTTAATGTGTAGTTCATGTTAAAAGCAACCGACCGTAACTATCTCGACCGGTTTATACATACCCCAGTGGCATTTGAGGAGCAATCGAAACTAGAACCGTTTTAACAAGAGCTTGGACTTTCGGTGGGATGCTACTATCTAGTTTGCTCATCAAAACAAGCTTTCAAATAATTGACCTCCTTTCTTCTAATTCGCCAAGAGAAGCTCTTTAATATTCATAGACTGTCAAAACCGGAAAATTGTTTGCCAAGATCTGCCCTGCTGTGTGAAATTGACGCTGTTTCAGAGAAATATACATCCCTGGATGAAGTCGGACGAGTGTCATTGCGTTCAACGTATTCATATCTATTAGCCAATGACTGGACAGTTAACCATGAGTAGACCCCGCCTTCATCAAATCGGAGTTTTTCACGTACTACCCAAAGTCCAAGCTCTTGTTAAAACGGTTCTAATACATGTATGGCGACCAAATGCTGTTATGAATGCATGTCAGCTTTAAGAAAACAAATAATTAATTGGTAAAGAGGTATAGCGCCTTTTCCCATTATTTCGCCTACATCCGTGTTTGAACGGAAAGTACCTGTTACTAAAAATAGATACAGGTACCTGTCGCAATACAGTTTCGAAACCTAGGTACTGATTTTATAATGGTGTCTGTAACCACTGATTTGTCGTAAATTAAAAAAAAAAACCTGCATCGAGAAATGATTGTATAGAACTTTGTGCATAAAATCAGTTGATATTCTGAACTGTGACAACTTCCAGCAATATGCACTGAATGTATTAGTGTACATAGAGTAGAGTGTTAGTGAAGAGATCTGTTTATATTGGATGTGCTTATACTCAGAATTAAACAAGAGAATTTGAAGGGGAAAAATTCAGCAGATTAGATACCCATGTTAAAATAGATATATAGGAAAGTAGTAAGTGTGCAATAAAAAGTTGGATATTTGACTGTTTGAACCACTTTAAACCAAAGAAATCCGACTAAAATTATGTTCTACGGGTATAGAAGTACACGTTTGCATTTTTTTAATTTTGGTTTTAGTCGGATTTCTTTGGTTTAAAGTGGTTCAAACAGTCAAATATCCGACTTTTTATTGCACACTTACTACTTTCCTATATATCTATAACAAAACCTGAAGATAGTAATGATGTTGTGTAAGACAATTAAGACTCTTTTAACATGGGTATTGTGTAATTTGCGTTTCTTTGAATATATTTTAACTAAACATTGTATAATATTGAAAATGCCTGATGTTTGCAAAAGCGCTATATTGGAGGCGAAATCGTATATTAAGTGCGGCCAGAAACATCAGTCAATTTCCAACTTACTTGTATATTGCTATTATAATTCGGTAATTTGTTTCTCAAGAAACAAATTACCGAATTATAATAGCAATATACAAGTAAGTTGACTGAAGTTTCTGGCCGCACTCATTTCAGGATAAAAACTTGATCAGGACCCTTTATTCCAATGTTGAAAACATTATACACAACTGTAGTCAGTCTTTCAACTACCTTGGTAACAGAAAAACGAAATGGTTCAGTAAATCACCCACTGAGTTGTCAGAAAAACGCATCGTCAGCGCTTAATTTGCAAATGAATTTTTCCCTAGACCCTGTGGCGACACAACGTACGAATATTTTGTTTTTACTGCAGATGAAAATTAATTCTACGTCAAAAAAGACAAGCAGTGTAAAACTAAAAGCACAAGTGGGAACGGTTATTAGCACATAATATGTGTAGAAAGAAAGATGGAGAAATTCAAGAAGAAAGCCAAAAAAAAAAAAAGGGGGGGGGGGGGAGACATATCAAATAGAAACCAAAACCTAAATGGTATGATATGTTCTCCTCCATGCACCGATTTTAAAGAATGTGTATATAGTAAGCATGCGTTTAATGTCGAATATGTTCTCTCTCTCTCTCCTCTCTCTCTCTCTCTCTCTCTCTCTCTCTCTCTCTCTGATTCTTACAGTACAACATTAGAAGAAAATGTCGTCATGACGCATCACTACAACCGGTGTCTAATTTTATGTCCGACTTAATATCAAATGTGTCCGACTTCCGAATTACGTATGTGTCCAACTTACATGTATGAACGAATTTGACTGTTGTTGATTAATCAAATCTATTTGAGATAAAATATCGAGGTGTTAAAACATATCCTACAGTAGAGAAGTTCAAGCTCTTTCGGACTATACCCTATACCTGAAGGTATGTGGTCCGCAAAAAATACATGCTGTCCGACTCTAAATCAGTCTACCCTATTTATCAGTATACAAATATTGACTGGGGATGAGGGCAACATTGATTATATTAGCCCCCGAGGGACGAAATATTCCCCGACGCGAAGCGGAGGGCAATATGTTCCTCCCAAGGGGGCTAATATAATCAATGTTGCCCTCATCCCCAGTCAATATTTGTTTTTGTTATAATTATGAAGAAACAAACCAAAAATCAAGAAATGATTAGAAAACAGATCGCCGTAATTTTCTCAGCTCAACATAGAATTCACAAATTCAATTTTGCGCAAAGTCCATTTCCAAAATATCGTCGGCATCAAACGGTCACTAGTTATATTCCGCCAAGCATAGAAATTAGTCTACAGATGTTCTACCTGATTTTACTTCACTATAATTCGCAAATCCTTATATCCGTTATGATAGCAAACCATCGCATTGCGCGTCCGTGCCTTGACTGACTGCTTATTATGACGTCACCTTGTCTTGGAGTCACGAAGACTTATTTACGTCACAGTTTACGAATCAACGAATCAGAGCGCGATAAATTGAAATAGAGGGAATATTCTCTTGATATTATTCCTAGCCGGTCAATAGTAAAAAAATATTGACCGGTCAATATTTTTCGGACGAGCTAATATTACAATTACTGACTATTCGTCTATATAGAGTTATATAATGAGAATATACTACTGAATATAACAATAATATATATTCACTGCACAGGCACCTGACGTTATATTTTTTTCTCATATTAAAAATATATACCCTATATCTAAGAAGATAGGCATATAGGGTATCTATTTTTATTATGAGAAAAATATATAGTATATATTTTTATTATGAGAAAAGGTGCCTGTGGTTCACTGTAAAGAAAATCTTAATCGAAGTGTGAAGTTTTGAGGATTTTTTAACTACATGTGTATCTAAAAATATTTCAAGGCCAAAAATTTAAAAAGGAGGTCATTGGCCTCTTTTTTTTTTTCTTTTTTTTTTTTTTTTTGAAAAATAACTTTACAAAGAAAGTCCTTTAACATACAAAAGTTGAATTTTCATTATTGTGGAATTTTTTTTATTTCTGAGTAAACATCGTCCTTAAATTATTGTATGATAAAGAAATTGGTGGGAGAATATATTTTATGATTAATAATTGTAATATTCTTTAACAAATTCTATTCAGAATTAATGCACTTTCCCCCTCGATTGTCATATCTTTATGCAGAGACATATTTATGTCTCTGCTTTATGTTGATTTAATTTTACCTCCCCCCCCCCCCAACAAAAAAAAAAATTAGTATATATTCATGTAAGCATGCATATTCAACACAAATCTTTAACAATATTTTATGAGGACGAGAGGAAGACGATTTTCTCTTCCTAACTGTAAGAAATAAGGAATTGGGGAAAAACCCACAGACCTCTGAATTTATATCAATAAGTCGTTAAATGTGTGGCAAGGGTGATATATATATTCTTTCCATCCTTGCCACATATTTAACGGCTTATTGATAATGTTGATAGAAATATAGAGGCCTGTGAACGAAGTCGGGATCTGACAAGTGCATTTCATAGATTTAGCTCGGGTTCGGAATACAGATAACGTTTCAATGATTCATGTGACCATGTTGTGAAAATAGTTCAACTTGAACTTTCATTTTGAAAGTGGGTCGAGTCCATATCAGTATCAGCCGCCTGATTCGGCTTTTCCCCTTCAGTATGGAGATGTTTTATAATTTGTTTCTCTTTGTTTTTGTACTCGTCCGTTTAGTCGATCCGTCAGCCGGTGAAGGAAAACTTGTTATGGTTAATCTGGTGAGCTTTTTATTGTATTTCATCTACATAATCTACCGTAATAAAAACTAAGCTTAAGGTGGTATGGGACACCTGTCGATATTAACACAGGCCTCAGAATTTCTATCAATAAGCCGTTAAATGTCTGGGAAGAGAGAGATATATATCTTTCTCTTCCCAGACATTTAACCAGTGTTAACGGCTTATTGATAGAAATTCAGAGGCCAGTGATATTAATGTGTATTAAGCACATTTTATGAATCAAAAAACTTTCACCATTTTAGAATTTTTAAATTTTACAATATGTGGCCAAAAAATAGGTTTTAAAATTTGTTGGAAAGGTAAAAATTATAAAAGCAATAGCGGGATTCAAACTTAATTATGACTTACAGATTCGTATTTAAAGCTCTGACCCATTGCGCTACACTGTTTGGGAACAAATTTGGGAAAGAAAAAATTGTAAAATTTTACTTAATTGATTTTATTTTTTATTTCGATATGAAGTACGTCACAAATGGACAGCGGATGGAGGTGTCCCATACCACCTTAATACACAAAGAAAAAAAAACACACAAATTTTTTTTCTAATTGAGATTAAGAAGACTGGGTGGTCAAATATTACCCAACAGTTCTTCCTGAAATTTAGGTATAATTTGTTTAGCTGTAAACTATCATTTAGTTAAGAAAAAATCCATTATGATAATATGTAAACGGTGTGACCGTTGGGCCGAGCACAGATTTTTTATGGTTTGAAATGCAGACAGTAGGATCCGCCTGCCTACTCAGATCATAAGCCAAAGTTAAACTAAACGTCGCATGCTCAGTCTACATTATGACGTCATGTTTCATACATAAAACGTAAAAGTTGTGTCTTCGGAGATAGCCGAACATGATTCCGAGAATTTCTTATTTCTTCTTTCAATGCTTATCCATTTCATTAGTTGATAAATTTTCTATTTATACTTTATTAAGTATCTAAAAGATCGGTTCCTTGATGGTAATGTTTTTATTTTCATTCTAATATTTTGATAAGACATAGGTGAAACAAGTTTTATCTCCTGATTAAAGCACTGTTGAAACTTATCTGGTTTGTATAGTCAGTTATTTTTATTTAAATTACTTTCCATTGAAAACTTGGAAAGTTTTTAATAGAGTTAATGAACAATAAATATAGAAAAGAGCCACTCATTTAATGAATGAGTTAACTTTGTCGAACAAAATGGTGGCCAATATGGTGGCGCCCATGAGCTGGAAGAAAATTTTCAGCCCTGAGTACCCCTGATTCAACTTCTATTTTTCACTGATTTTCTTATATTAACATAATTATATATATATGTGTGTTACCATTAAGCCTCGCTTCACGAGGCGGGCTTTGCCTGCCCCTCGCTGCGCTCAGTATAATTTAGCTTAAAAATTTGAATAGTTTGCTCTATCTTTATATAGAGCTCATTTTTTCAAAGAGTGTCATATTGTCTTAAAATGGCCAATACCACCCAGCCCTATGCAGGAAAGAAATCCTGACCAGATGATATATTCCCTATGTGAAATAATATGATCTTATTTGGTCAGTTTGGTGGACCCTTAAAGAGACATGGTGATGCACAAACCCATGATTTACCAAATATCAAATTTTTACACAATTTTAACATATTTTATACATCATTTGAAAAGGTGAACTTTTGAAAAATTATGGCATTGAAAAGTAAATAAATCTAATTAAAAAGAGAAAAATGTAATTATTTGTGGGGCCATTAACACATAATTTATTGAGTTTCCCTTCCAATTTTTTCAGTGCGTCAATCCCACTGTAACTATTTTTAGACAGCAATCTCAATCATGTGACTGTGCACTCAAATCAATGTCCAAAACTTAAACAACTCGGTTTGTTTACATGTAGAATTCCGGATGAGTTTTAATGACCTGTAAACTGATAGGTGATGACTTATAATGGGTAAAACCTTCCATATGATCAAATTTGGTATATTTTTTATTTCTATTGTCACAATTAAAAAGTAAAACATCATTTTTGAGTCACCGTGTCACTTTTAAAAAAACCTATCTAATGAAATTAATTTTGGTTTCATTAAGTTCCCAAGGAAGTCACATTTTGGTGATTTACTCTTAAAATTCATCAGAGAAAAATTATATAGATTTTGTCTTTGAACAGCAACTGTAGTTAAAAAGTTATTTCAGATTGTCAATGCATCATGGAGGTATGTATGGTGATTGACAGATTGAGCATATCTGTTCTGAAAGAATTCAAGTATACAGATTTTTTGAAATTCATAAGAAAATCTAGCACATACATATATTCATTTATTCTTTAAAAATTTCAAGGGGTAAAATTAGGGAACATCATAATAATAAAAGAGACATTTTTGTACATGTATTGAATCAGGTTTCAAATTTTCTTTAATTTGATTTAAATTGAGTGAACAAATTCCTGACAATACTAGACTAGTAAATACATGAACTTCCAGTGGGTTACCAAAAATAAACCTTTAGCAACTGAACAAATTTTCCTTGGACACAAACATGACAAAATGATTAATTTGTGAAAACCTGTACATGTATATAGATCTTGGGCATTGATCTACTGGCGAAAATACATCAATAGTTAATTGGTAGTAACTGTACAATGTAATGCATGTATATTAATCAATATAAGCCACGTTCATGAAAATTGAATAGATTTTACCAATGGCATTCATTTTCTTATTTGAATTTCCCTGTTAAGTACAGCTTGCAATTGTTATTTGTTAATTGTGATTGTCAATGACATCAAAAGAGTCCCTTACAGTTAAAGGAAATATTTCTTACAATTAATATCCCAATTGATAGAAAACCAAACAATCATGAATACAGTTGTCTGTTTGATATACCCTGGACCGGTACAGTAACCAGATAAAACTGGTAGATTGCGCATGCTACTGACAAGGAAATTAACTTACAGAGTAAACAAAGGTTGATTTGTTGGTTGGATTACTGAATATATATTTATGCCCATCAAAATAGGGTACAAAATATTGCTTAAATTAATTCTTCTTATATTAAGGCACCTCATTTCTAAACCAACAAATGTATATTAATTGTCACAAATGTCTTATTTTAAATGTTGTAAAGAAGTTTTGCATGGTGAAAAATTTCATATTGTGTTTTATAATCACTCATCGTCTGACAGTTTTTTCACGGAATTGTACGTGTATAAATTAAGCTAGTTCAGATAATACCGGTAGTTTGTTTACCAACCTTATATATGGTATAATGTAGGAATCGATGTCTCCAATTTACATCTTGTTCATGTTACTGATACACACATCAGCAATGCTAAATAACAGCAGCAAATGCAACCTAGCTTACATAAATTTCGGCACATAAAAACTTAAAACCATATCTTTTATTTCAGCGTACTAATCATCATATGGTAAAAAAAACAACATCTTTAATCATATTGTATTATTACGTACAGAGAGCCAGGTCAGATTCATGTATATTTCCTATATAGTTTAGCTAAATTTTTCCGATCAAGTCACAAAACATTAACAGTTATAATTATTTAGTACCCTTTTAAAAACAAAGCTATACCTAAATGGGGTATCTTGATACAGATTTAAGTTAAGGTTTCTCCACCCTTGATGTTTTTATGGTTTAATCCATGTAATTTTTGTTTAAATTTGAAGATTAATATGTAAACATTCAAATTGAACTTAAATATTGGTATGTTACGAATATTTTGTTCATGCTGTAGGAGCTTACACAGGTACACTATCAGGACAATTATAGCGACGACTGCTCTCCAATCAAACATCATATTTTTTTTACTGATTTCTATATAATAAAGCAATTTTTTAAAGAAATTAATCGCAATCCTTTATTTTATGTGTTTTAGCATTTTATGGCCATTTAAACTTGCCAGTATGAAAGCTATCACATTCACAGTGCATTTTGATACAATTTTTCAACCATGTATAAGTACAGTTTAGCAACATAAAACTTCTATAACTTTTGAAATAATGGTTCAAACTCACTGAAAATTACTACATTTGTAATTCATTATATATTCTATCGAAATTTGCAAAGAAATTATTACCTTGCCAGGTAAAAAATTATGAATTATTGTCTCTGTCAAGTTTGCCTGTGTACAGTTTTATCAGTTTTTCATTGAATTCAGCGATTTTAACTCAAACTACTCTCTATAAATTGTTAAACATTAGTGTCATATCACTTTACATAGCTTAAAATGTGTCAAACACCAGTATAAATCAAGAAATATTGGCAAAACCATGCATCACATAACACTAATATTATAACCGATAACGGTAAAATATTCCGGAATGCTCACAATGACGTCATGCGACAATCGAAAGACCTTAAGTTAACTTTGACTATCATGCATTAATGCCATCTTTATCCTGTAAAATATTATCAGACAGATTTATCCTACCCTGATTACAGAGAAGGAATATATACATTTGTATATTCAATAATGTATCATATTACTCAAATATCGGATGTTTCATAAGAAATTTCCTTGACGTATAATTACGATTCTCAAAAAGAAAAAAAGAGAAATTACTTCCTGGTTTATAACTTTTCAAATGTTGTTGTACTTGGACACAAATCATTCAAATTCAGAGTTCAAAATCTATCTAATATTTCAAGATAATAAGTAATGTTACTTCGTACTAATTACCGTACTACATGTACTATAATGAATTTTCATGGATTTAGTGAAAATCACAGTTTCAAGGAGGAAAAAATTCAATGGTAGTGCAGATCAATTATATATCACTTATACAAAATAGTATTAGAAATTGCACTTCAATGAACATTAGATTTAATTTGTAGATCAACTCAACAATAAAATCCATGAAATTTGGTATGTTAACAAATAATAATGAAACCAAACTATAGTCCACGGCATAATATCCCTTGCATGCGGGTCCTGTAAAAGGACCCATTCCCAATTGAAAATTGACTGTTCTTTTCCCAAAATCCAATTGAAAAATTCCCAAAATCACTGTGTCGTATTGCGTTATAAGACTTTGTACCTATGCTGAGTGAGACACCCTCAATGTCAATTAAAAAATCTGAGTGTTCTGTTAAGTATGGTTTATTATGATGAAAACATTAATTTAATGATTACACTTGTAATATGCAAATAAAAACCAAGAAAACTGTATAGAATTTTTGTTTTTTGTTAACTTGTGTTGAGTCATATTTGTTAAACTATTTTTCCCCCAAAAAAGCAATTTGTCGATGAAAAATTCCCAATTGAAAGGGTACAGGACCCTGTACCAAAAAGGTTAAATTAAGCCCTGTAGTCAAACTTCGTTATCTCGAACTAGATGGACTGTTTATAAACTTCGAGATATTCGAGATATCGAGGGTAGAAGACTTAAAAAATAAGTGGTTGGGACTTACAAATCACTTTGACATATCCATTGTATTCGAGATATCAGTGTTCGAGATATTGAAGTTCATCTGTATATGCATGGTTTCTTTTTTTATTTTCTACAATATGATATCTTTGTAATTTATCAATTAGCTAGATAATTTGTTGATCACTGAAATATGAACAACAGTACTCTATTATAGGCTGTCATATACTGGTATTTGAATCTATTAAGCGAGTGAGCAAAGTACATTGTACAATAAGCTGTAATTTTAATTTATTTATAACATACTTGAATTTTGTCACTCTGAAAGTGACAATTACCATAATAAGTAGGTTTCATGTGTAATTAAATACTTGTATCATTTGGGAGTCTATTTAATTATTAATTTAAAAACATGCATGCATGATCAAACTGTATTTATATCCTTTATCTCCATAAATGTTACTTCGAAAAACCCTAAAATGCTATCTACCCTAACATGCTAAAGACCGAGTGTCACAAACTGTTTAATTTCAAAAAGGGGGGAGGGGTGGTTATATGAATTGTTTGCTTTCTAAATTTTGGGCTTTTTGATTGATCTGCTAGTTAACTTCTTGCTTTCTATTAGCAGCATGTGAGTGATTTTTTATTTATTAATTAATTTGAGGATTTATATTTATGAGTACTGTAGTATTAAAAAAGAGTTGGAGGGGATGTAACAAAGGTTTACTGATTATGACTGGTTCTTTATTTTAGGTCTATCGTCATGGAGACAGATCCCCTATTGTTATGTTGCCAAAGGACACCCATCAGTTAGATGATTGGCCCAATGGTCTAGGCTGGCTAACCAAGGTAAACCTGAGATACAGAAGATATGAACGGATTTACATAAATTTCGCTGAATGTTTTCTCCAACCTATAAGATATCAATTTAGATTTGCATTATTTTACTGAATATTTTCTCCAACCTATGTTTCTTAGGAAAAGCATAGTTTCTTTATTTAAACAAAATTAATGCTTTCTTTGGTGTTCCATGCAGGTACATATCCATGTATGAAGGTAGCTAGCATTGCAGAAAAAATACTTAATCTGTGTTAGCGGGTATGGTGATTGAAATTTTTTTTCTGCAATGACTGTTGATTTCATTAGCTTGTGTTAAACACCAAAGAGAGCATTTTATAAACTATTTACATCTTTCTCTGAATCATTCAATTAATCTTCCATAAAAAGTGAGAATAAAGTACAAAAGCATTAAAAATTTTTTTTTTTTTGGTTGATCATAGGAATATGTTACACAGAAGTAACAGGCAATTTTTCCATATATATGTGAAGGTTACCATGATTACTGAAACTATACTTGAAAGTTTGAGGTCAGCCTGTTCAAGTCTGTGGATTCGGTGCTCTCAGTGTACATTTAGCTTATGTTTTGATCAATCAGGAAATAATCCATGCTAAGTCAACACCAAATAAATGTACAATAAAGATGTCAATGAACAATATTAACATTATTTATTATACCTACATGGACTTGAATTAAAGTTGACATTTACCATAATGAGCTAAACAATGCATCAGAAAGCAGTTTTCAAAATTTAAAGGAATTATTGCACATTTTATTCATGGAGATTTTGTTTACTGGATCATGTAGATTTCAGTCTTGTCAGTTTCTAAATATCGAATAACAATCAACTTACTTATTGTAATAAGAAATATATGAAAAATGACAAGTGGATGTAAATATACAGCTATAATCACAATGTTAGTAGATCAAGTGAGTAAGTGATTTACTAGATGTAATCAATAATATGATTGGTCGATTTTTTTCTACGTTTGTCTTTAGATTGGAATGAGTCAGCACCATGCCCTCGGCCAGTGGTTGAGAAATCGTTACATGACAGAGAATAAATTACTGAACAATACCTACGTACACAAAGAGGTTGGTCCTGTTTTAAATTGGAGTGAAAGTCTCTCTGGGTTATTAGGTGTGTAACTGTCTGTCCATATATCGGGTCTCAATATCTCGGTGATTAGAGCACTGGCAAGGTATACCAGAGGCGCTAGGTTCAAGTCCTGGTTGAGACTTTACTTTTACCACTTGGTTTCAAATTGTGAAAAAATTAGAAGGTCATACACCAAATTAACTAACATTTTGTGAAAATGTAGGTGTTTTAGTTGTATTTAATTGATGAATTACCAACAAAAAGATTTATGAAAAAAATGAACATAAACACATTTGTCCATGATTGATGTGTTATGATTATTGGGTCGTACAAAATTTGTGTTGATCATTCTTTCT
Organism: Magallana hongkongensis; assembly: GCA_016163765.1. Taxonomy (NCBI): domain Eukaryota; kingdom Metazoa; phylum Mollusca; class Bivalvia; order Ostreida; family Ostreidae; genus Magallana; species Magallana hongkongensis. The sequence goes on from WFKH01002636.1 coordinate 33,756,225, forward strand.
GTATTTTCACCTGAGCTATCACACAGTTGACAAGGGTTGCTTTTTGCTATAGATTTCATCTTATTAATACATTTTTCTTAATTTTGAAATAGACATTTACTTTCCATTTAAATTTACTCATAGTACTTTTTAAATAAATTTACCAACTAGTGTTAAAAATGAATGGGATGAAAATACCCTGTAGGCACTGCAGTATTTAATGATCGATCTATTAAATTTATATTAATTTTTGATAGAATTTGCATTGGTATTTTTGCAATTAATGAATTGGTTATGTGTAACAACAATTTAAAGAAAAGATAAGGAAATGAATTACTGTATACGAGAATGAAATTGACAATGCTGCATGTTTGAATTCATATTTTAAGTATAATACTGTATTTGATGTAACTGTATTCTTTTTTTTTTTTTTTTTGTTTTTTTTTTTTTATATATTTTTTATTACTATTTTTTTTTTTATTCTGTAACCATGTTTACTGTACGAAGTTTTATGATTTATTCTGTAGCCATATCTTACTGTATTCAATTTCATAATTTTTCTGTGGCCATGTTTTACAGTGTTTTACTGTATCCTGTTTTATCATTCATTCTGTAGCCATGTTGTACTGTAATCAATGTTGTCTTTTATTCAGATCCAGATTGACAGCTCTAATGAAAACAGGTGCCTTATGTCTGCGTACAGTAACTTGGCTGGACTCTACCCCCCAACAGAGGGGGAGATGTTTGACCCCTCTATAAAATGGCAGCCAATCCCTGTTCATACCCGGCCTGAAAAGGAGGACAATGTAAGTCAAAGGTTTTATGTCAAAGGTCAAAGGTTTTATGTCAAAGGTCAAAGGTAACATGTTAATATGTATGAAAATTGGACCGTGCATAAAATATCAACTACATGTAGTCCCTGTCCATACCTGACATGTACAATGTAGGTCAAAGGTCTTATGTCAAAGGTCATGTTAAAAATACATGTGTATTTATTATATAGTGCATGCATGTCATGATACACATGTGTACCATTGGGGTTTTTCTCTGCAGCATTGAATATGCATTGATCTGACAGTCATATTCAACCTGAGCTTGATTGAATCCTTACTTTCACTTTTCCTTTGATTTAGGTCATCAATATGGGTATGTCCTGTCCAAGGTATGATGAGCTACTGACAGAAACGATATCATCTAATGAAGTTCAGACGGAAGAAACTAAAAACAAGGTAGGAAATGGAGAAACAGTGATTTGTGAATTATAAGTTCAATGTAATACATGTGATGAGAAATTTTGTTTCTGGCCTCATTGTAGGAATTCTATGCTAAGGTGGAGAACTACACAGGACTGTCTAATATAAATATTAACACTTTATGGATGCCAGCTGACACATTGTTCTGTGAGGTATGGTGTCAAAAATATACTATTTCTTTGTGACTTGCAATGGTTCACAAAATATATATATTTATATATAATTATATAACAACAACACGCTCTTGTTACTTATGAAATTCAATGCTACTTAAAAAGCATGTCGATTGATAGAAAATTTACCGTGTTTTTTTTAATTTTCCAAAAAAAGCAACTAACAGTGACTGTAATGTATGTAAAATTAAAAAACAAAACAAAAAAAAAAACAAGATGACAAACTTTAGAAATCACCTTAATTTTAGTTTTTCCCTTTTCTACTACATGTATTTCTTTGTTTCTTAGCAAACGTGGCAAAGGTGTCAATTTGTAAATTACATGCATACAATGAGAACAACATTGATGTGTTTCAGAACCCTTTAAAAAAGTTGGTTAGAACTGATACTGAAAAGTGCTGTAGAATGCATTTTGTTATTGGGAAACAATTCAATTACATGTACATATACGAGGGCCAATAAAAAAATACGAAGACTTTTGCCATTGCTATTTTACTTAACGTCATATTATTACTAAATTTGGTAGACATAATTTAGCAATAGTTTGAAATAATTTGAAATAAAAAAATTGAATATATTCCTTTATTTTTAAGAATTATTCAAAACTTAATCCTGCAGATATGAGGTCACGGCGCACGGTGAAAATTTGTGTTATGTCAACAATAAACCATAAAATGTCGAAAGTTATATTTCTATAAATTGGGCTTAAAGCCAAAAAATATTGAAACCTCAAATTAAGTATTGTCATGATATTATATGTACTGTACCAAATAATGACGGGATTTATTGTTTTGTTAAATAGAAATCAGTTACTAAAAACAGATAGTCATCTTTAAAATTGACTAAAAATGTAGACGTCGCTGGACGTCACGGTGCAATGAGAAATACAAACAGTATGAATTTAACTCGGAAAAAAGCCGATACAAACTGTGAAACTGCTCAATGGTGCAAATAATATGTCAAAATATATTTGTACATTTGTGTTTAACTGTAATACATTTTGTGGGTGTGGTGGTAACTGCATTTTTGACACCAAACAGCCTGAAAAAAAATAGAATATCTGTACTAAATATTTGGTCAAAAGAATAAGTAACGTCATCTGACGTTCAGGGTTTTTCTTCTGTAAACAAAGAGACATACGGTGAAAAAAAATGAAAACTTCGAAGAACTAACTAGTGATTCACAAACAAATATGAGCAAACAAGATGTCAAGTGGTATAGTGCCGTTTTAAAATTGTAAAGTGACAGGCACAAGAGACTAAGCGTGAAATAAAGATTGGGTATTTCTATAAACAGTGTGTGCGTCATCTTGACGGGTTTTCGGGTTATGTAAATTTTTTCTGCAGTGATCGCTACCTTCATAACCAGCATGAATCATCAAAGAAAGCTTCTTATTTATACTTACAGCAAAACTTGTTTATAGCGAATTTCAAGGGACCATAGAAAAACAATTCGTTATAGCCGTAATTTGTTATACGTTTATAGTGAATTCATAAGAAATCTTAAAGCAAATTCGTTAAAAAAGCTGAAAGTACTTAAAACTATGGTAAGTTATAATAGAATCAATATTAACACCATTTACAAAATATATTAATATAACCTTTTCATTTAATTTTTTTGAAAATTTACTGTTAGTATTATATTTGAATTTGAATATTTAAGATGTGCACCTTAAAATTTCATGTACAGTCGCACCTGCTGTTATGGCCACCTTTAATCAGCGGCCACTCGCCATGAGCGGCCAGTTTCAATCCTGCCTGTTTAGTTTTTCACTATATTTTAACTGATTTAAGCGGCCACTTGTCTAAGCGGCCAGTGACCAGTGTTTTTAGGTCCCGTAGTTTCAACATGCCTGTTTTCAACGGCCATTTTGTCTGTTTTGTCACATGACTTCTGACTCTGACATGTGACCCCATATCGAAAGAAGCCAAACTTCGACAGCTGATAATGAGTTAATGACAAATAATTGAGTGTGTAATTTGTAGTCTGCTGAGATTTAATGAGATAAATGATTATAACACCTATTTTGTGTTGTTTATATATCTACATGTACTTATATATGTAACTTCATTACAAAGTTATTAAATGGCTAGTCTTGCGCTTAATAGCTTAACATGTACAGCAATTTGCGGATAATACGCACCTTTTTTCTAGAAAATTTCTTTGAGAGAATTAAAGGGGTGCTTATTATACACCCCAATGGAATTTTGACACCTTTTTTAAGAGGTTAAACATTGGCTATTGTAGTTCAGTACATAGCTTTTGTACGGAAACTCTACTTCTGATTGTTTACTGCATTTAATCAATTGAAAATTATTGTTTGGGCACATTTAGCAGAAAATGTTTTGCTCTTAATCCCTTGATAGATAAATTAAATTAAAACGGCCATTCAAAATTAATATAAACTGTTTATTCAGCAATCCGAGCTGTGCATTCACCATCTCCGTGTATGCCGCCATTACAGATGCTATGAATAAATCTGTGCAATAGAGCCAATATGAATATACTCGGTGTTTTTTCTTCATTAATTTGAAACCTGGAATAAGAGGCCACCTGTCTTAAGCGGCCAGTTTGTCATTGTCCCACAAGTGGCCGCTTAAAACAGGTGCGACTGTATCTTCAATGAAAGTTGTAATGGATAAAATTATAATTACTTCATTATAGCCGTGAATTCGTTATAGTCGTGTTCATTATATACGGCAACTTTCTATAGGTTTATATCAGAATTTTGCCGGGACATGGATAAGAATTCATTATAGCCGTAAATTCGCTATATCCTTGTTCGTTATATTCGAGTTTCGCTGTACATCTTTCTTTATACAATAATTAATAAATTAATTGTAAAAAGTAAGTTACATTTGTAAATTAACTGAATTACTGTTGATGTACATCAGTACGTTTGCTAAAAGAAACAGCCAAATCGTCTCCTATGAGAATTTGAGTCTGACATCATCATGATTATTTCGTGCAGTTCGTGATTTTTCTTAGGTTGTTGTAGGTTTCGACCAATCAATAAACGGGGCATGTAGATTTCAGTCCTGTCAAATTCCTGTCAGTTTCAGTCACTGTAGGTTTTGACCAATCGATAAACGGGGCGTGTAGATTTCAGTCAGGCTGTTTCTATAGAGCTATGAATTAAAAATAAGTTAGAGAGAATCATACTCGATAGATGTAAATATATCTTGTTTTTATCATAATAGAGTGAAGTGTGTTGAAAACATTGTATTACTAGTATGTATCTTCTTATGATTTCAAATACTTTCAGAAAAAGAGCAAGATTTTGAAATCTGCGAGGGTTGCTTCTTGCATATTTATGCAGATATTAATACCTAACTTCAATTTATAAGGAATCTACAGGTTTGATACCCTCTTTATATGCATATACTTCCAGAAAGCTCACAATCTGACTCTTGACCATTGGGCCTACGAAGAGTATAACAATATGACATTATATGAAAGACTCCGAAAACTGGACGCATGGCAGTTCCACCTGTTGTATTACAACATTGAGATGGCCAAACTCAAGGGAGGTGAGTGTTTAAAATCTGCGTCTGTAAAACACTTTTGTAAATGAAGACTTAGGATGAAATACCTTAGAACTTTAGAAACTTAACAACTGTCCTACTGACGCTGTTCATATATATTTTAACTTTTGTAACTTTACAACTGTCCTACTAACGCTGTTCATATGTATTTTTACTTTTGTATTGAGAAACTTCAGATGAAATTAATATATATATATATATTTGGCTTATGATTTCATTGTTGTGTTATTCTTAGGTATTTGGTTTCATTGTTATGATAAACATTACAGAAATTTAAATTCTGCATGTATGTCTGAGTGGGTGAATAGAGTCAGATATTCCTACTAGTCTAGCAGGTTACAATTTAGCTTTTGACAGTAAAATATATGCTGTTATTTTTAGCCAGATGATCATAGTCCAAACCTCAATTAATTATAATTGTACAAGTCTCTTTTACATTTACAAGTATCTATATGTACGTTTTTTGCTTGCCAATTCCTTTTTTTGCCATTTTTTTAAGAAATTGTATTTTTATGTCATGGTTGATACGTACAACTTTTTCATTCACATGTAATAACCAAGCTTCTGGGCTTTAGGAAAAAATCACTTTTATTAAATTTTTAAATTATCAAAGTTTTACCTCCACCTCTATACAGTAAAATACCTTCTGTAAAAGTGAGACTCATTATGAGATCAAAATTGAGTTTGTCCTAATTTTATGACTTTCAAATAAGTTTTCATTATATGAATATGCAAATACTTTCAATTTTAAAATATACACATTAGTGTCGTTACATTTACTTATTAGTGTGAATGATTGGTTTTTGGGATGTCATAGAATATGATATATTCATGTATTGTGCCTGGCAGTGCATACAAAATACAATGCATTGAATAAGAGATTCCTTTAACCAGGTTGATCAAATATTTCAGGGCCTTTGTTGAAGGAAATGAGAGAAAACATGAACAACAGATCCAGCAAGGGTAATTACACAGGCCCCAAACTCTACATGTTCTCTGGGGTAAGAACAGACCACAATCTAAAATACCACTTTTTTAAAGAACTAAAAAAATTAATATTTATTTTTTCAGGTTAAAAAATACATGTAGATATAAAATATAAAATAAAATATAATGAAGATTTTAAGATTTGAACAAGGGGAATAACTCAATTTAATTTTTTACATGAACATACGATTTAATTACCGGTACAAGTTTCTCCCCTTTTCAAAAGCCAAACTAATTTAAGGATTAATGTGGCAGCATTTAACACAGTGTGTTTGTACCTTATTGATATTTTGGCCTCAAGAATGACACAATGTGTTTGTGCCTTATTGTTATTTTGGCCTCAAGAATATTGGGTTTTTTACATTCAAGCATGACTTTCCTGTGTAAATTTACCTATATGTAATATAAAAATTAATGTTGATGTTAATTTTAAGGGGTTACAAAGGCCCTAAGCATATCTAATATAATCCTTTGTTGTCGTGTTTATTTACTTTTGTATTTATACTGCAGCATGACACGACAGTAGCCGCTTTACTGAGTGCCCTGGGTCTGTACAAGGATATCCCCTCCAGTCCTGGGTACGCAGCCTGCGTCATGTTAGAACTGTACAAGACTGAGAATTATTTCTACGTGGAGATTCATTATAAAAACAACCATCAAATGGAGTCCAATGCCTCAACTATTCTTACACTCAAAGGTTAGTTGAATTAACAGAACATAATTTCTAATAATATACTGTCCTTAAAGGTTTAGGTCAGTTGATGCTGTAAAACTATCAGACCATAATGTTTAATAATATCATATAATATAATCCTAAAGAAAGTAAGTTCAGTCGATGCTGTAAAATAAATGGAACATAATTTCTAATAATACTGTCCTAAGAAAGATTAGTTCACTTGATGCTGTAAAATAAATGAAACATAAATTTTTGATAATACTGTCCTAAAGAAGGTTAGTTCAGTTGATGCTGTAAAATAAATGGAACATTTGAAATGTCCCTAAAAAAAGGTTAGTTTAGTTGATGCTGTAAAACTAACGGAACATAATTTCTTATAATACTGTCCCTGTAAAAGGTTAATTCAGTTAATACTATTAACTAAGCAGTCTGTTAAATTGCCTTTACCGTAACTGTTGGCTTACTAGCTTATACTGATAGTATAGTGGTCAGTTAAGATGATATTGTTGACTTAACAGTTAGTACTGTTAAATCAAAGTTAACTTTAATTTATCCCACCATAAACCTCAACCTCAAAAGACTACAGGCTGGTGTGAGAAATATTTTTTGATGAGATGTTGCCTCTAATCTTATATTTTTTAGTAATTAATATGAATTGGTTTAAAGTATTATGTATGCTCTTTGGTCAGTTCATATGATATTGTAAACTCAAAAGACAGTTCAGATGATACTATAAACTCAAAAGACAGTTCAGATGATACTGTAAACTCAAAATGCATTTCAAATAATACTGTAGACTCAAACGATAGTTCAAAAAATACTGTATACTTAAAAGTCAGTTCAAATGATACTGTAAACACAAAAGTCAGTTGAAATCATTCTCTAAACTTAAAGGACAATTCAGATGATACTGTAAACTAAAAAGTTAGTTCAGATGCATGATACTGTAAACTAAAAAGTCAGTTCAGATGATTCTGTAAATTAAAAGATTAGTACAGATACATGTAATACTGTAAACTAAATGTTCAGAGAATACTGTAGATTAAAATGAGAGTTAGAATGATACTGTTAACTCAAAAGTCATTTGAAATGATACTGTATAAGAAATAGGTCAGTTCAGATAATGGAAAGTGAAAGTTAGATTAGATGATAGTTACTTTAAACTCAAAGGACAATTCAAATCTAATACTATAAACTCAAAAGAGAGCTCAAATAATACTGTAAACTCAAAAGTCAGTCTAAATGATACTGTAGTCTCAATATTTAATTAAGATGATACTGTAGGCTCAGAGGACAGTTCTAATGATAATGAAAACTTAAAAGACAGTTTAGATGATGCTAAAGACTCCAGTGACTGTTCAAATGATAATGGAAGCTCTATGTCTGGTTCAAATGATACCTCAATATACAATGTCATTTTAGAAAATCAATTCAGTCAATGCTGTGAAAACTTGATCGATGTACATGTATTTAAAACTTTTAGAGTTTTAAATTCAAAAAATTATGTATTATTTTTAGCTCACCGAGACGAAGTCTGGGGGAGCTTATGCTATACCCCTGGCGTCGGCGTCGGCGTCCGGACCTGGTTAAAGTTTTTGTTGCAGGTCCTGTATCTAAGTTATTACTAGTCCTATCTTCACCAAACTTGCATGGATGATGCATCTGGACCTACTTATGGACTTGAAAGACTTGGATGCTGAATCTGGGTCATGAGTTTCAGATGCTGGAGGAGGTTAAGGTTTTTGGAGCTGGTTAAAGTTTTTGGTGCAGGTGCCCTTTGATAGCAATTTCTAAGTTATTACTGGTCCTAAGTTCACCAAACTTGCATGGATGGTGCATCTTATGATACTGATGCACCAGACAGGCTTGAATGTTGAATCTGAGCCATAGGTTTCGGATGCTGGAGGAGGTTAAGGTTTTTAGAGCTGGTTAAAGTTTTTGGAGCAGGTGCCCTTTGATGATTATATCTTAGTTTTTACTGGTCCTAACTTCACCAAACTTGCATGGATGGTGCGTCTTATGATACTGATGCACATGACAGGCTTGAATGCTGAATCTGAGCCATAGGTTTTGGATGCTGGAGGAGGTTAAGGTTTTTAGAGCTGGTTAAAGTTTTTGGAGCAGGTGCCCTTTGATGATTATATCTTAGTTATTACTAGTCCTAACTTCACCAAACTTGCATGGATGGTGCATCTTATGATACTGATGCACCTGACAGGCATGAATGCTGAATCTGAACCTTAGGCTTCGGATGCTGGAGGAGGTTAAGGTTTTTGGAGCAGGTGCCCTCTGATGATCATATCTTAGTTATTACTAGCCCTAACTTCACCAAACTTGCATGGATGGTGCGTCTTATGATACTGATGCACCTGATGCTGAATCTGAGCCATTGGTTTCGGATGCTGAATGAGGTTTAGTTTTTTGGAACAGGTCACATGTTTAATAGATTATAGCACTATTTCAAACTTGCATAGTTGATTTAACTTTGATATAAATGAATCGCAGAGGTAGCTTCAGATGCAGAGCCTGATCTCCATTATCAAGGAGTCTAAAAAATATATCTTAGTTATTACTGGTCCTAACTTCACCAAACTTGCATGGATGGTGCGTCTTATGATACTGATCATATGTACCTGACAGGCATTGATGCTGAATCTGAGCCATAGGTTTCGGATGCTGGAGGAGGTTAAGGTTTTTAGAGCTGGTTAAAGTTTTTGGAGCAAGTGCCCTCTAATGATTATATCTTAGTTATTATTGGTCCTAACTTCACAAAACTTGCATGGATGATGTATCTTATGGTACTGATGCACCTGACAAGCTTGAATGCTGAATCTGAGCTATAGGTTTCGGATGCTGGATGAGGTTTAGTTTTTTGGAACAGGTCACATGTTTTATAGATATTAGTACTATTTCAAACTTGCACAGTTGAGTTAACTATAATATAAATGAATCGCAGAGGTAGCTTCAGATGCAGAGCCTGATCTTCATTATCAAGGATGCTAAAAAAATCTCCTACCTCACTTAAACCTGCTTGATAGATGTGTTTGTTGTTAAATGATATAACATGATTCCTATGATATAGTATTACATGTATATGATATGATACAGTATTGTTTTATATGATACAATATTATATCATATTGTAAAAAGTTATATGATATGGTATGATATTGTATCAAGTTTTTTGTACATGATGATATGATATTGTGTCATGTAATTGTTATGTATAGTGTTGTGTATTATGATACAATATTGTATAATATGATACTGTATTATATATTTAATATTTTATCACATGATATTGTTTCATATGATATTGCAATATGTAATATTGTATCATATGATAGGATATTGTATAATATATAATACCGTATAATATGATATTGTATAATATGATATTTTGTTTATATAATATATTATTATATCACATGAATTGTATTATGATATTGTAATATATAATATTGTATAATATGATACGATATTGTATAATATGATATTGTATAATATAATATATTACTATATCACATGATATTTTATCATATGATATGATGCAATGTTGTATCAAATCATATGATACAATATCATATTATGTATCAAATATGATACAATATCATACAAAACAATATCAAACTATATTATACAATATAATATCATATGTTACAATATTGTGATGTTTTATGTGATATGATATTGTATTATAATACTATATTGTATCATATATTGTATAATGATATTGTATTATGTGATCAAATACAATAATGTATGACACAATACAATGTTATATCATATGTTACAATATTATATTGCATAATTATTTATTACAGCATTATATTGTATTATATGATACTATATTGTAAGTATCATAGGATGCAATATCGTATTATATATTATTGTATTGATAAACATTGTATCTTATAATACCGTATGAAATGAGCATATGATTTTCAAACAATTTTTTTACCATATGATATACGATATTGTGTCAAAACAGTTTCCATGAATATCCAAGATCATTAAATATGATTTTCATATCATATGATAAAGGTGGTCTCATAAAGGTGATGCCTCATAAAGGTGATGTCTCGTCTCGGTGAGCTTTGTAATCTGTGATTACCTATGTTTAATAGAAGAATTCTTTTCCTTTTTTTTTTGGTGGATCTGAGTTAATATTAACCCACCATCCAGCATTTTTATAAAAAAATGATTGATCTTTTGCGCTGTAGGCTGTGAGAAGAAGTGTAGATTAGAAAAGTTCTTATCGCTGACCGATGCAGCAGTTCCAAAGGACTGGAAAAAGGAGTGTAACAGTCATGATTCACCGAGCAAATCCGGCATCCACTTGTCCACATGTAAGTACTCAGAAACAATATTTAAACTATAAGCTTAATAATTAAATATTTTGTGATTACATAAGCTGAATTTTAATTTCAGAAAATTAATTGTGCAAAATTTGTACTTTTCATCTAAAATATCGGAAATGTCAAAAACTAACTTTACATGTATATTATTTATTAACTGTTGTTAATCATTTTTGTGGGAAAAGATATTAGAGACTCAGATTCAAACAAATTACACTGTTGTTGTCATGTGCAGAAATTTTTTGTCCAAAATTTTGAAAAAAAAAATGTTAAGCTTTGTTTTAATCCTATTTATCATAAAAATTTTGAAGTTTCATCCAGAATTGTGATTATGGCATAATTTTGCAGCGTTATGAAATTCTGGAAAAATACAGCTCCAATATAATTATCAGGGCTGATCAATAAATTATGCCCTCTATGTTTGAAAGTAAACAAGAAACACTATCTAATGATTCTATTTTAATGATTCCCCTCAGAATATTCTTCTTTCACCAAAATACAGGTCTGTAACATTTTAATCCATAAATGTGTTTTTTCTGCTCATTTTGGGTATGGTATTTATAAACTGAAATATGGCAGATTCTACTGAATTTTTAGCCGGACTTTGCTAAAAGCAAAGTCCTGGCTCTAGGCAGGCAAATCTCCAATGTTCCTATAAATAGCACAACTTAAAAAGTAAACCAAAAAAAACGAACAGCGTCAAAGTAAAAGCTTCCACTATACCAACTAGTTACACAGAGTGTCATGTTTCGTCAAATCTATGGGGTTTTATTGTTTGCGAATAAATTTAGCTACGAGTGGGTTTTTTTTATCTTATTAATTACGTTTTTTGAAAACAAAACTATGCATTTTGGGCACATATATATATACGATCGTACAATGCGTATGAATTTCAATGAACTACTTTACACAGCATTGGGATTTGGCTGCACACCTAAGAAATGGGGGATTGATTTTATAACACTTGTTTCAAAATTCAATGCAGTGTTGATTTTTTTAATACTAGACAGACAGACATATTTTTGTTAGTAGTCACTTAAAAAATTTAGTCACTCTCTGACGCTTTGCCGACATTAAAAGCATGAGAGAGAGAGAGAGAAAGAGAGAGAGAGAGAAAGAGATTGCCAGTCTTTACTACACAATATGCATAATGATATATCAAAAGAGCCCGGCTTTCAGTACTTCAGTACTTTGATTAGAGTTGCATCTTCTTCCTGAAAGGTGATTTTAAACTTTAAAAAAAAAATCACCAGAGGAAAGCTCTGGTGAAATATTAACCTTCTCTTTTTCAAAAAATGATTATTATTAATATTAGAAGTGTGTGCTGGAGCATTATTGAAATGGATTTTTGAATTTGGCCTTGTTTCCTCACAAAGTTTTCTAATTTTTTCAACACTTGACCTTTGTTGACACACCAAGTAAGGGCTTAGCCTTTCTGAATAGAACTTTGAGCCACAAGACCACTACTATTGAAGATAATGGCATTCAACACTGTCTTTGTGCTCTGGCATCTCTCTGCTATCCCTGGGCATTTTAATCTTTCATCAACCACATCTTGTTATCAAATTTTCTTTGTGAATGAATCCAAGTTTTATCACCTGTTAGAATTTCAGACAAACTTCGATCATCACATTTTTTTTAATTTTTTAAAATTATTTATAGCTTTTTGGATCTTCTTACACACTGTCATTTTTGTTCTTCTGTAAAAATATGGGTTATCTATTGTGCACCAATCTGTTTTAGCCATGTTCCGTTAAAAACGCTAAATATAATACACAGCCAAAATAGTTTACAGTACTTCCTTGCAGTCTCTGTGATTTTTTTTTAAATAGGAGAGAGGGGAGAGAGAAGAGGATATAAGATCAAGGTTTATTGAATTATTTGTACATTTACCATCAGTTATAATTTTTCATGAAATCTTTATCTTTTTTCAGCTGAGATAATCTCAATAGTGATGGCTGTGGTACTTATTGTGACTTTGGTGTGCCTGATTGTGACCTGTGTGAAACTCAAGCGAACGAGCGGTGAAGGCTACAAGACCTTTGTCAACATGTAAAAGTGTAGTTCTCATGGCAATGTAAATTATCAAAACAGATTTTGCCCTTTAAATATGCAACTGGACATTGCCCCCAGTACTACTGTAACAGTTTACATCCGTTGTTAATTGTGTCATTCTTGAAACATAAAACTGAATTTAAAAAAAGATGGACCTAGTTAATGAAGGAACATGTAGCTTTGAAGGTTTAGTTATTATTTTATTTAGTTACAGAATTGAGATTCAAAATATATTTCAGTTATTTTTCTGTGGGTAATATTTTATTTTATTAATCTAGATTAACAATGCTAATCAATTTAAATGTTGAGATGTCTGAATGCTTACAAAATGCAAGCATTAATATACCCATTTGTATATCCATATTTTGATATAATTGAGTTGTTTTGAGATTAGTAAATCAATTACATGTATGTATAAAGATCAGATTTGTTATTTTTGCAATTCAGTGTCACAATTAAAATGTGTATCTTCATATGTTGGATAAATGTGTTGATTTAACATGATGAATAGCATACATGTTCATTTAAAAAAAAATGGTTATCTCCTATATTAAAAGAGGGTTATTAAAGCAGTTATTAAATTGTTTGATGTTGAAATCAAGAATATGTTTGATTGTTTACATTATAGATTTTGAAGCCATTTGAACAAAGCTATAAAAATATTTTGAAATTTGAATTAAGTTTTACAAATTTACAAAGTTATAGATACGATACGTCTTACATCTACACAGATTATCATGAAGATGTGCATAAGTAAGAAATGTTTGGATTTGATTCTTTGTGTGTGGCTTGTTTATGAGTTAAACAATTCCCTGCCATTTACAACATTTAATCCAGAACTGTGATAATAAATCAAGGATACATGTATTGTAACATGATTATTGAATCAATTACAATGGCATTCAGATTGATATACTCATCGGTGAATGTATTGTTAATGCTTCTGTCTCACAAATGATTAATAAAAAATGTGTATTGTTAAAATTGTGTAACATACTGTAAACCAACGTTTATTAGCGTGCAAGAAATTTTTGCAAGGTTCGCAAGAGTCTCGTCATTATCGCAAATATTTCTCCCAGCAAACAAGTCCTTGCCGTGTTAATGTTACAGCAACATGGGTATGAATAATGCTTGATTGCTAAAATTAGTCACTGCGAACCATTGTTTTTTCGGTAAATTTGGAAATAAAGTTGTCACAAATAAAATATGGTTAACATTGTATTTTTGTTTGTCCGAGAGAGTGCATTTTTTCACACGTGTTCAGCACTTTACACTCTCTGAGTTCAAGTAATGAATAAGTAAACTTATCTTAGGTATCTGAGGAAATGTGTGTATATCCTATCTTTTTTTCAGAAAGTGTGCCTGTATTAATGCTCTGGTGTTCTTAAAATCAATTTATTTTAGGAGTATGTACATTCCATTCATTCTTAAAAGGTAGATCATTTGATGGAACATGTAAATACAAAATTATTTTTGTAAACAGAGTTAATTATTCAGAATAAATTTTCAATTTTTTCACGTGTAAAAAGGGCTTATTTCCATTTGCATGCACATATCCTTTTAACACCAGTGTACTAGCTTTACACTTTTTCTTATACAAACATTGATATGTTTGCATTTGCTTAAACATGTGAGAAATATATTCCCATGTTTTAATTGTTTTATACAATTGATTTGAAAATTATACTTTTGTAAATAAAACATGTATATTTGATATTCAGTATAATTTTGTGTGCAATAATCATTCATTAGAAACGTGAAATGGAGGAGGGCATACTATAAAATTCAGCATTAATTTGTAGTGGAAAATCAATTTTACCAAAATTTTGTGAAAAAGATTTTTTTATTGAATTTCATAAATGTTCTTGTATTTTTTTTTTTTGCACCTGACGTAATTAGCATCAAATGTAAAGGAAATTATCGCCATTATTTTTGTTGAAACGAGTTTTGTTAATTTTATTTGATTGGTATGGTGTTTTTTTCGGTTTTGGGTTTTTTTTAATTTTTTTTTTTGAGGGGGTTGGGTGGAGGGTTGCTGTTGAAAATTGTTTTTTTTTTTTTTTTTTATCTTAATGATGTTTATATGTTTAGCTTCTCTTCGTCATTCATGTTATTCAATACGGATATTGCAATGTCAAGGAAAGAAGATACATAATTTGTAATTTTACAGGCAGCCTTTTACGGTAAATTAGTAGTGTATTTCATACATGAAGTCTTGTGAATTATCATTTGTATTATCTTTCACAATGAATGCATTTTGCCATTCAGTCAATCTTTCATCAACAACTGCAATTAAACAGTCAATTTAGGAATTCCAAAGAATGTAATTGTCATGTCTGTTTTGTTTGAGTAATTGGCTTTAACGTGTTTTCAGAAAGAATATGCATATATATATTAAAGGTATTTAATATTTTACATCAGGGACCTGCATTCTTACATTCATGCACGCTTGTTTTTGAAGCATGTACATGTAAATTAAGTTTTCTCTTTGAATTGTTTTTAAATATTGGTGATCACGTTTTAGGATGCACGCAAAAAAATATTTCAATCCTGTTCTACAAATTTCATAATAAAAAATCAGTAAAGATCGATGTTTCGAATGTGAATACTTACCTGTAAAAATGTTTTGTCTTAATGAATTTTGATGTATATAAATGAACAAAAATTGTCAGTACTCTTAAGTTTAAAAATTTTTTTTTAGATATGTAAGCAACATATGAGTTAAAATCAATTATTTGATTGATTGTCAATTATATTTTATTTGATAACTATAGTGCCAGTTTTGCTGTATGCTTCAGTACTGTAGGAGTAAGAAACTACTGGTATTACAGACATGTTTGTTCAAAGTACTTAATTTGAATAGTTGCAAGTTTAAGGTTTGTAAGGAAACCGGGTGGCTACCTTTGAATCTAACAAACTTTACCAGACTAAGTATGACATCTCTTGAAGCTATACTTATTTACAGGAATGAAAACAAGCTGAGTATGCTTATCTATGTTTGCATATAGACTTCATTTAATAAAGAATTCTAACAAACTCATGGCTCTCCATTTGAAACATATGTTAGAGAAAAACATTTTTTTTTCAAAGTGTGTCGACATTTGGTCGCAAAATTAATGCACAGATATTTTTTTTCAAAGTGGGTAATTTTACAAAGTGCGTTGTAACGGAGAAGACAAGATTTCATAATTTTTTTCACTCATTACGCGTTTTAAAAAAAAAAATCAAAGTGCGTTGACTTGGTCCCAAATTTAACGTACTTTAAAACTTTATTTTTTTCAATATTCGTATTATTTTCGATGTGCGTTACTGCACAGTTTGTATGTTTTGGAGGTTAAGATACTTAGGTATAGTTTTTTCAATGAACATGTAAATTTTGTCTGCTCTTCCCACTTATTCTGGTTGATCCTTACCATGTGATGGCATGCACTACGTCAATACATTTTTCATGCATTCAATGGTTTTAATTCGATAGAAAGAAATTGAACAAAATAACTTGATATTCGAAGAACGTGGTAAAGTATTATTCACATCAACCATCGAACAGAAAATTGAAGTGAGATCGAGGTACATCTTATTAAAATTTTTATCGTCCTCCTTTAAGGATTATATACAGAGTAGAAATGATTTACAATCTTGCAATTTCTATCCTTTGTGGTTAGTAGAAAATACATATAGATAATGTGAAAATTTACAGATATTTCATTGGTTGAAATGCTGTTCAGCGCGAGGGAGATAATTTTCTGATGATTTTATTTTCTTACGGCTTAACAATTTTCTAAGATTCCCAAGAGAAGAAAGAGAACAAAGAAAATGATAAAATTGTTATGAATGAAATTGTCTCTTCAATGTTTCAGTAAAAAGAACAAATTGACAGCAACATTCTTCATTTCCTATTGAAAAAGATTAAATTTTGTTCTTTTCTTTTCGTTATTATTTTAATGCAAATATAATAATTGATGTAATTTGATATGGTAAGGCTAATATCTTCAAAACAAACATTGCTAAAATGCGGTGGGTAATTTTAAGGAAACGTTTTCTGTTGTCAATTTTTAATTGTTAATTTTTATTAATCAACACGACCTACCTAAGATATATATTTCCCTACTACTAGTATACTCGATTCCAACAAACAAGAAGATGGTATCTCACATTATATCATTACAATTTTTCAACTTTATACTTACCCATTTCAAAAGGGCACTGTTTAAAAAGTTCTAAATGCATGGTATGTAGGGTGTGGCGAAATTCATCATTTACTTTCAAATTATCTGAAATAGAATAATTTTCTTTGATAATTTATTGATGTTAACAGATGGTTTTAAAGACAGTATGCTTTTCTTAAACGCTTTACTTGTTTGATGTATCTGTTGAACAAGGCCGTGGTCATTCGTTATCAAACGCTTTTAGTCCCGTACTTTCGATCACCCTGAATAACTTTTTACTGAAGTGATAATTAAGTTTGCAAATATTTTTTCATGGCTGTCAGCACAGTTAAGAGACTGTCATTTGCACAGAAATAATAGCCAAATCACAAACATCTAGGTGTGACTAGGCAGCAGCTGTAGACGTTTTCAATATCAAAAATGAAATTTCTATATCAAAACTGTTTTAGTTCAAAGGTAATTTAATTGATTGATAACGAAAAGAATTTAGTAAAATTGATATTTTATTTACAAGACTTTTTTTTACTAAACGAAACATAAGGGAATATAACGTATTAAATACATACGTATAGTAAAATACAATGGAAACGTTCATTTAAAACATACACGTATAATACAACCCTATACAAGTTTATTAAATTACACTTTTGATATATATGTATGAATTACCAAAGAATTTTTTGTTAATATAATTATGTAATTATAATGAGAAACAGGTGAAGATGAAGAGTCAATTCCCATGTTTCACATATACCTGTACATGTATATCAAAAGTAAAATATAAAATTTAACAGAACCTAAGAAGGCCGGGTAGTCAACAAATTATTCATAATCTTTTTTAATTTTATATATTATATATAATATATTTTTTAAACTATGAACTGTTGTTAAGTAAAGAAAAATTCCAAATATTTTGGCTTTTAAATTTGATTATTTTCCTTTATCTTTATACAGAGCTCTTCTTCTCAAGGAGATTAATAAAGTCTAAAAATGGCAACAACCACCAAGCCCTCGTACAACAGGTTGGTCCATAGTAAAGCATATTCTATCGGCGCTGTAAATATTAAGGTAAATTACACTGTGTATTGGGATAATGCAGCTTATGAATGAGTTCAGTCTTCTAAAATGATGATTACAGAAGTGACAATCGCTACTCCATGTTTAAAAATTTCTATTTTATATACCAAATGAGACTGGACCTTACTTGATCAATTTACTTTTGCAATCACAGTTATCGTTTTGATTAAACAAATATCATTTGTATTATGATTCTGCATTGATTAATTTTTTAAAAGCTGATATATTTAAACTTCTTTAAACTTTTCTTTGATCGGTCAAAGAAAATATAAATGTCTCCCCAGGCCTGATTAAAATGACAACTTATAATGCAAGAGATTGACAATTTTGAGTTGGTCTTCAGCTACCAACGTTATTTAAGGAATATGAGTATTATAAGGTGATCATTATGGTTGGGGTGATCAAATCCAATAAAGCAGGGCTTTATGATAGATTTGATCATGCCTGACCGTATTTGATCATCTCGTAATTTTCAAATAATAATTCCTTACTACTTATATTTATAATATAATTTTAGCAATTGTACTGATTAAATATTAAAATAGTCTTTAATGAAGTGCATTGGACTTTACATTACAAAATCGATTTTTAGTGATATCACAGACAAAGACACTGAAAAGCGTAACTATTTCATGTTAAATAATGTATAACACGAAATGAAAACATCGATTATATTTAAACATAACTATACTTTAAAAAGGTTTCATTTGTTATCAAAATGCGTCGTGTGTGTCGTATTTAAATTCATGTACATATTTTATCGTTTAAAAGAGTTTCAATTTGTTTTGAAAATGCAAAAATGCCTCGTGCATATCGTATTCAATTTTTTGCCTTTAATCAGGATCAGTATACATATTTTATCGTGTTTAATTGGGTAAAGAGTATATCTAATATTTAATATGTTTACAGACTCGAGGAAAATACATGTACAGTGTTTTTTTTCCTTTCAGTCATTTCAGACGACTGCTATTTGCTGCGACAGGCCGCGATATTTACCTGCTATACATTTTCTTTACCATTTTCTCTATTTTGTGATATACCTTTATTTTGAGTGCCGTTTGTTTCAATTGATTCTTCGTCTTGTTTATTACAAAACATCCTTTTCAACGTCTTCTCGAATTCTGATATTTTGAAATAATAAACAACAGGATTTATAAGGGAGTTCAAAACAGCGAATGCAAACGCTGGGAAATATAGAGTTTTGTATTTTTCGTGGTCAAGATCGTATTAAGATAAGCAAATGGACCTGAAAATGTATAAAGAGCTACCAGAAGTATTGTCACGAGCTTCATTGAATCTATAATATTTTTGTTGGTTGATTGGTCTTTGTTGTCTGTGTTTGAAGATTTCAAAAACATAGATGACGTTTGCAGATATCTTGCTCTTAGACTATACATAGCTAAACAGTAAAATACTAGAGTAGCAACTATGAAACTAATGATGATAACTGTGAAAAACAAGCTGACCTCATATAGTCTACCCCCAAACACAATACCGTGACAGCACAAACCAGTGTCTACACTGACTGGCGAAACAAACGCTGAAACAGATGCAATTAAGACGACCCAACCGGTAAAACAGACAAAATATTTCCGTTTATTTTTGAAAAAGATTTCGCTACATTCATTGTTAGAAAGGACCAAGAAGCGATGAAGACTTATCAGTAAAGATTGATAGAGTGATAAAGGCAAACGAGAAGGTGCTAGCACGGTGACCGCGATGCAAATCCCGATGCTATTGACTCATCTGTATAGCAACCGCAGTCCTCCGATACATGTGACACACCCTAAAACAAAATCGTTAAAAGCAAGACCCAAAATTAAATTAAAGTAGACATTTTTTCGTAAATTGGAATCCCTACAGACTGTTAACACTAGTCCATTTAAAAGCATGACTACAAACCCAACAGAGACTAAAGAAATTGTGCCGTAAATTTGCTCTGGGACAGCTTCATTCGTTTCTGTGATGTTACTCCGGTTTAAGTTTCTTGCCTCGTTCTGCAGTATAAGGTCACTGCACATTACCTGAAAATTAATGCTAGTATCTATTTTTGTTTTGTTTCTTATTTTAGTTTGGACTGAATTTAAACATTGTAATTCTGTTAGTGTCTCATTGATTGCTGGGGGTGTGCTTTTGTCAAACCTCTCAAGAATAGAGATGTTTGCGACACCTGGAGCAATATTTGTTTCGTTGTCAAAAGCATTTTCATTACTATTTTGAACTTCCTTTAAGTATTCTTGATTGTTTCCCAAAGTCAATGTCTTGTCTTCAAGAGGGGAATAAGTTGAATCAAAATTGATAGTGCCACCTTCTTCAGGAGATACTTCAGGTAAATATTCATTAGGAAAAAACAATTCATCTTCATTTGATTTGTCTGCTGATGTTAATTGTCCGAAATCTTGTCTTGTTGGATGCACTGTTGTTGTTTCTGCCGTTTTGACTGTGGTTGGTGTTCCTTTTGCTGGGTTTTTTAGACTGGACAAGGTATATCGTAATGGTTCGGTTGTCATAGTCGTCATGGCTATTTCTGCTCGATCTTTTACATCTGCTGTTGTCTGTTGTAAAGCAGTCGACTCCATTTCTGTTGTTATTGTTGTTGTTATGGTTGGTGTTGTATCTTTAGCTGGGTTTATTAGACTGGACAATGGATTTCGTGATGGTTCGATTGTTATAGTCTCCATGGCTATTTGTGGTCGGTCTTTTACATTTGCTGTTGTCTGGTGTGATGCAGTTGACTCCCTTTCTGTTGTTGTTGTTGTTGTTGTTGTTGTTGTTGTTGTTGTTTTTGTTGTTTCTTGTACTGGATAGTTTGGATTGGAGAAGATATCTCTTGAATTAGTCGTATGTGGTAGGCTTTGAATAGTTGTTGCTTCATATATTGTTGTATGCTGTAAGTCTGGATGCCTCGTACTTATCGTTGTCTGCATCGATGAATAGCTAAGAGACACATTCAATATCAGTATCATCAACAGAGAAGTTGTTGTCGATTTCATGGTACAATCTCGAACAAAGAAAAACCTGCAAAATGGAAAATAGATCGATACTCTTTTTTCGGTTCTATGATGTCGTTTTTTCCTGTACTAATGCATGAATATTCCCTGGCTTTATCTTTTTTTGTACTTAGTTCAGTACATGTATACGCATTCAAATGTATTTTGCCTATACATTCAGTGCTTGCTCTATCCTTCTGTCCATCTACATGTATCACTTAGTTACATTGTGAGTTCAGCTCAGTTTAAAGAGGGGTGGATGGTTGTTGCCATTTTTAGACCATAATAATCTTTAACATTTTAAAAAAAAAAAAGAGTTTCGTGTACAGATGAATGTAACTATTCAAATTTTGAAGTTTATATATTTTGAATTTTACTTGACTTAATAATAGTTTATGGTTAACAAAAATCATACCTAACATTTAAGGTACATGTACATCTGATGGGTGATTTGTTTACTATACAGCCTCCTTAAGGAGGCTGAGTGGTTAACAAATAGAGCATAAGATCAACCTGAACTTCGTAGAAATTATGCTTTAAGCTATAAAAATTTTTTTTCGTAAAGAAAAATTCCATACTTTGAAATTTGAATATTTTCCTTTACCTTTATATAGAGCTCTAAAAATGGCCACTAACCATCGAGCCTCTTAAAGAAACTTTCTAAGATGTTTTTTATCAGACTTCAAACAAAAAAACATGTTTTTTAAGGCCATTCATTGGTGCAATCATTCTCTGATTGATCTTTCTTAAGACCTGGATATAATTATTCTTGATTTGGCATTTACAATTGAAGTGTTTCATATTTTTTGACCTTGACATATCCTATGACTGACCATGACTGCAATATTTTTTTTAGTTTGCTTTTTTCTCTATGTCTCAATGATATTTCATACAAAGATTTGCATTAGGGATTTTGGTTTAACTAATCTGTGCCTTAGTCTCCTGATATTGACCGTCGCTATAACCCTTACTTTACTCTTCATTTTGAATACAGCTCAGTTTCAAAGAGATTATTCAACATATTTTTTTCAAACTTTTTACAATCATCTGAAGATAAATTTTACTTTTTGTATGATACAGGGATTTTCAAAAGAGTTGCTATAAGTTGAAGAACGCTGTTAATTATGAACGAGTGGAACTTAATCTTGCAGAGCAATACGTGCGTGTAATTTGAAACTTAAGACTAATTATATATTAGTTTATCTATAAGCTAGTTTACACTGATCAGACATACAGAAAAAAGTTTATGCCGAGAATTAAGGAGGCCGACTTTAGTTTTCCTCGCGCATGTTTTTGCGCATTCTGGTAAAATACAGTGTATTATGAAATTTTTTCGATATCATTTATAACATTGAACACAATAAATAAAATACAGATAAAAATATTTAGATTTTTTAAGGAAAATTTTTATTTTTCAAACGATTTTTCCGTTGTACGGTAGGTGAGCGTTGTCATTGTGCTTTTATGACGTTATGATAAAATGAAGCTTTGTAGAAGTACGTAATAAGAAATAGCATAAAAGAAAAAGTAAAACTCGCCGTTGAAATTTTATACACAGAATAATGCTATCCTCAGGGGTATTTTTCTTGATTTTTAAATGAATCCATTATACCAATCTACATTAATAGTACTTCAAATATATAGCAAAACTTCGTGCAATCTAATATTTTGAGATGGCCCTTACTAAAAACTAGCCGGTAAAATTAATTATTTTTTACATATAAGGTAGAAAATTATATTACTAATCATTTATTACAATTTGAGGAAAATCGCTATTGTAGTATTTTTTTAAATCTGCTTCGAAGTGCGGAAAATGACAATTTCCTATATATTCCTATAGTAAATGTACCTGGATTTTGAGATGGCCCCTAAAAAGAACCAGATGGTCGATTTTCTTGACACTTCGCAAATAAACTAGAGTTGGTGTCAATTATATATGGTTAAAAAATAAAGAGTTTTGCTATTGTAGTTTTTCCGCAAAAAAACCCCCCAAATCGGCCTCCTTAAAAGAATTGGGCGTTTAAGTAAATTTACATACTTATTTGTGTGTTTGCAATTGTTGCTAAATTTAATTTTAAAAAAACGCAATATACTAAAAAAAAAAATTGAGATGCAAAAATCCGCAACTGCTGAATTTTAACTTTTTGTATGATATAAATACAGCTATATTTTTTTTTAAAAATTGTTTTTAAAAAAAAAATAAGTTGAAGAACGCTGTTAATTATGAACGAGTGGAACATAAGGAGGATGGGTGGTCAAAAAATTAACCCTCAGATAATCCTTAAATTTTCAGATATGATATGTTTAGTTATAAATTAGCATTTATTAAAGAAAAAATCCAAATATTTTTGATTCAATTTGAATATTTGCTTTATTTTTATACTGGGCTCTTCTTCTTAACAATATTTTGGTGAGAAAATCCAATCGAACAAAGATTTGTTATAATTACTATCTTTGACTTTTAACAGCTGAAAATCCCACGATCATCCAGGTTTTTAATCCATTTGTTTTGATATAGGGAGAATGCAAGACAAAGTCACAAGGAATGTTTAAAGGTAAAATTTATTTCAAATGTACGTTATCAAAGTATCTAACAACAGCTGGGGTATCGTTCTGGTGCACACATGCGGAGCATAAAAAAATACAATTTTTATAAAATTCCTGTGAAACAATTTTTTGTTAATATATCTTATTAATAAAATTCATATTCAATATTTTTTGTACTTGTAGCATTTCGCTCCTTGATTAACAAACAACCTTACATATTGTTTGCGATAGAAATACCGCAAGGATCAATTTATAAAACTAAGGCTATATTGATTTTCGTTAGTGCACCAAGTTTGTGTTACAAGCCTTTCATTAAAGAAATGGAAATGAAAAATTACATGTAAGAATTGACACCTTGCATGCGCGGATCTAGAAAATTTTCCAAAACGGGGGGGGGGGGGGGGGGGGGGGGTCCGAGGCCGATTTTCGGTAAATTTAAAATGTGATTTTAATGAAGAACCCCCATCTTTCCCTCTAGATTCGCGTATGCCTTGTCTTTGATTATTGGTCATCCAAAAATTGGTCATTACTCGTATTTCGATCAGGATGGGCATCGTATACATGTATATGGCTATTGAACCAAAATCAAAATTGAAAGGACTGTGACATCATTCTTTTCAATAAAACCAATGTGTATTCTTTACATCTATATAATGAAGAATCATTTTGAATGTTAATAATCTCTAAACCTATAACAATTATACATATATCAATCCTATGGATATTCATTTAATAAAACTTTTCTTAATCATATCTTTTAAAAAAAATGAATGATGTTGGAAGAAATTTAAAAATATTCCTGTTACACTAAAGTCTTATAAAATGTAGAGAGAGAGAGAGAGAGAGAGAGAGAGAGAGAGAGAGAGAGAGATTGTGTGTTTGTTAATTCTACTTAAATTACAATTCATCACAGAACTGTATTAAATTGCTTAATCTTTGTTTCCATGTATGAACTATTGTGCGTCATATCAGCGGCTTTGTTTTTCGGACTCCCTGTGCTACGCCTGTCAATCAATGTTGATTATACGTCATGAGCTGTGACCTGCTAGCATCATCAAAAGTATACAAATTAGAAAATGCCATTTTAATGTTCTGTTTGTTTCATAGATATATCAAAGAAAAATATATCTAATAATTAAAGTACAGTCATTTCCCGCGTTGATTTTCACTCGAATTAATGACCAATTCCCTCATTAATTTCCGCGCTGTCGTATTTTTGTAAAAAAAGAAATTCTTGATAATTTTAATATTGTTGATTATGTATGCTTAAGGTCAACATTTTTAAATACCCGCTAATAATCAAAGAAAAAAATAAAAAGAAAAAAATAAATACAGTTTACAAACACTTTATTAAAAATTGCGGTCATTGAAATCATAAGTACAGATTGTTTGCAGTTCTAATGCTGTTCAGCAAAGATATTTTTTCCAGTGTAATTGCGTGGTTATAATAACCAGAAAGTTATCTTCAAAACTAATCCTTTATTCTTTAAAAAAAGAATCGGCATTTACAAAACAAAATATCTAGACTGCACATAAGTGTGTTTTTAACTTGTTTTAACATAAATATTCTAATTATTTGGAATTCATAACGTTTCTTTCTGCGCATGCGTGTATAATAAATTCATACGAATGAAATCAAACTCAGATAAATTATAGAAAAAATATTTTATTCCAATAAAATCACGTATCACTAGAATATAATATGTTATCTGCAGGTCTGTAGCTCCCGACCTGAAAAAATTCGGATGGACGACCAGACCTGCAGCTAATAATATGTTAGACACCGATATTCGAAGCCCAGATCATGATAATTGACATGCAAATGCAGATAGAAGTAATGTTAGCACAAACATTGAAAATCAACATTGCTCTTTCCAATTTCTTTGCTCGACTTTTCATCTTTTCTCAATTGCAAGGACAGTTGCTTTGTCAGTGTTCTGTTTAATTGTAATATCAAACATGTTATAATAGTAAGTTAACGAAATGTGTTATCATCATCAAACACAATTATTTCAAGAACTGTAAATTGAAACACCCAGCCCTTATGACATACAGGTATATATGCCCGTCTTTTTCAATAAGCGTACAAATACTACACGTTATGAAAAGGACACATATTGAGATTAACTGACTCATTCGTATCAAATAAACATCGATTGGAGTTATGTCTTTGCTATTGAATAAACAACAGATTCCAGTTAATGCAATCCGAAAACAGGAGCAGGAGAGAGAAATTCTATTCCAGGGCGCTTTTTCCCCCTGGAGGAAAACTCTGTACTGATCTTGTTTAAAGGGAAATTAATATGCTGGGCGCTTTTCTCCCTGGGGGGATTGAAACTGAGCCCTTTTTTTTTCCGGTGGGAAAAACTATTTGGATGAAAGTTAGATGATAAGACACCGGTTTAAAGAATTATAAGCTAAATCAAGTTTAAACTTTTTAATGTATAATTTTTATTTTATTTATTAACAATGAGATTGAATTTGGAAAATGTAGCTTATAATCTCCCCCCCCCTTTACTTTTCAGCTAAGAATGTTTAGAATGACATTTTAAAAAATAAAGATCTATATTCGAAATTTGTTATCTCTTCATAGAGAAGTAGTACTCACAGTTCGTGAATCCGTAAGACCAGGTTGTTCCAAATATAAAAATAAGCGTTTACGTGAGCATTTTTGAAAAGACAGACTATTTACACAAAAGAAAAACCATTGTTGGAAACCCACAATCAGTAGCGAAAATGATATCGAGCTTTTAAGACTGTCCAAAGATTTCTGAAGATAACACACATATTTTAACATTATAAGTAGCATATTTCTATATAGTGTATGCTATTTATTAATTCTACTTCATAGTTAAACTCATCACAACTATGCAAAGTTTACATACGTTTTACTTAATATGTTCACAATAAATTACCCTTTTTGCAGAATAGTTAAGCACTCCGCCTTAATTTACAAGTATGGAATAGGAAGTAAATGAGATTGATTTTTGCAAATTGTTTAATGTTATAATTTTTTTCATTTTATATATTAAACTTCTGTGTATTATATACTGCTGATGTATTACAAGTAAATATATTTCCATCCACTTAGTATGATTCCCTCTATTTCTTACGGAAATCAATTGTAATTCATAGCTGTATAGAAACTGACAGGACTGAAATCTACACGATCCAGTTCTAAACAGTTTATCGATCGGCCAAAACCTTCAGCTTAATGGACTGCACGAAATAATCATAATGATGTCAGACTGAAATTCCCATATATCTTAGACGATTTGGCTGTTTCTTTTATCTAATGATATACATAATGAATTACATATCTACTGATGTCCATTAACAATAATTTCTCTGAATAAGATAAGTTATATATATCTTTATTTTTTTCAATGCTTTGTAAATGTTTCCAAAAGAAAATATCAAAAGATGTTATAAATAAAAAAAATTGCTTTAGATTTTTTAATAAATTAGATCGTTAAGATATTTAAAACAAATCCTATACCTCGTTAAAACGAACCTGTAAGTTGGTACTTTGCAGAAAAAAAATTACACTGGGTTAAAATAAATTTTCTGTCTCTGAATAAGTCATATAATTATTTTTATTTTTTTCAATGCTTTGTAAAGGTATCCAAAAGAAAAAAATTAAAAGATTTTTGAAATAAAAAAAAACATTGCTTTAGTTTTTTGATAAACAAAATCGTTAAAATATTTAAAACAAATCCTACCTCGTTAAAACGACCCTGTTAGTTGGTACTTTCCCTCCACTCGGATCCCTGATGCTACAAGAAGCAGAATGAGATTGGTTAATGTAAGTATATTGTTTTTCTCCCTGCTTGCTTCAGACTTTGCGGGCAAGGATGGTGAGATTAACAATCTGTTGATACTCTTATGAGAGATAGGCGCCACAACATAAGATGTTAACCGATAGAAAAACGTGACCTTTTTATACTTATGAAATGAAAAATTCACTCCATGTTAATATTTTCTTTTATTTGAGAGATAATACTGTAAATGTACATATATTAACCCACATGTTTTGCCTGGCGATTTTTTCATGATGCACGTTGTTGTTTTAAGATGACGTACAATTTTTTTTGTTTGTTATCAGTTACATTTACCCAATGGAATAAAGAAACGATTTCCATCTTATCATGCATTTTATATATAATAATATCTCAGAGTGTCAATTCTCTATACACGTTATGTTGGTATATTTCCCAAAATGTATGATTCCATACAGAGCATATAGTATCGGGTAATACCCCTTTATACTCTCACCCCTGCGAATGTGTTCGGAATGTTTTCTTTATCGTTCCTAAGTATGTAATAAATCCAGAGATGCTCGAATGAAAGTTCACGAGACTTCCCCGAGATTTGTTCAGTTCCTGTGAGATTTCGAGCGGAAGTATAAGTGCTCGGATAATATTCTCAAAATACGTAAGTATTGATCTTTTTTCATATCATTTCCTACTTTGATTTATGTTAAAACATGAAAATCTATTAAGATATAGTCTTATTTCATCATCTAGCGGTTATTTAAACTAAACTATGTTATTCAGAATAGAGTTATCGTTCGTGTTCAACCACTCTTAACGTGGTTGAAAATATAAACATTGGGTTGCTTAATAAAATCATAGCCATGCTTGATGCTTTTAGTGTGCAATACCATGCTTTTTAAAAAAAGAATGGATGTCTGTTTTGTATAAAAACTTAGTATATCGAGCCATTTTCAAGGAACATTCTGCATAAAATAGTATAGTCTGTTTCACTATTGATGCTATTACTATAGGTCAGGCGCAGATCGAAAATTAATCCTCAGGAGGGATCGCTACTAAGCATGTTAATTGTTGCAGCAGCAGAAAAAAACCCTATATTTTCTCTTGTCACATTTATTTCTAGAATTCATTTTATCCACCAATTATTGAGGATAACCTTTATAATCAATAAACGTCTAGTTTTATATTTGACTACAAGTACCTATAGATTCTAGGAAATAGACTATAAACACGAGGCACGATTTTTACTGCGAAACTGAATGGGTCAAACAAAACCACGTGGTCCAAATTTAAATGACAGTAACATTCGCAGGGGTGACTCTGCCCCGAGGTTTTGCTTCCACCTTTTTTCGCTTGATATTTCGATAATCGTAAATACCATTGTGCTCAAACTACGTTCATCCACTAATATAAAAAATGTCCAGATTATCTGTTTTGAAACGCCCCCTCTGCCGCTTCAGGCTTCAATACACAACACAAAATAGAAAGTCTACGGGAAGTTTGCATTGCATCACCCATGAAATAGCCCGGATGATAACTTAGAAAATTGTGCGAGGTTTTCCAAATGGTGAAAAGATGTAAACATTTCCCATTATAAATCTCCGTAAGAATTTTTTTTTCGTTCCTGTGAACTTTTATGAGTGAAAAATGATAATGTGTCAATAAAGATATCTTGGATATTTTCCCTTTATCGTTTTCAACTGTATTTCTTTCACAGGTATGTTTTTTTTTATTAAAATTATTCAAACAATGAAAACAACACTTATGTACGAAAAGAAATCTTTATCTACATAAAAAATAATTAATCAATATGTATAGTTTTATAGG
Source organism: Magallana hongkongensis (assembly GCA_016163765.1). Classification (NCBI taxonomy): domain Eukaryota; kingdom Metazoa; phylum Mollusca; class Bivalvia; order Ostreida; family Ostreidae; genus Magallana; species Magallana hongkongensis. The sequence goes on from WFKH01002636.1 coordinate 33,785,630, forward strand.
ATATAATTGGACCTAAGAGAATAATCTGCCTATTTAAAAACCATAAGATATTAAAAAGGCTATAGCGTCTGTTCTATGTGCAAGTTCAATTTGTTCACTCAAACCATAAAGCGGTTCATGCGAAACATATATAATATTACAACTACTAATGAATCTCCCTACGATGTTTGTTTATGTTCATGTGAAAGTTTCAGGGGATAAACAGACAATGTATGAATGAAGAAATCTTGGATTTTTTACCCCTTTTATCGATTTGAATTGTACTTCATTGACAGGCGTGTTTATTTTAGTTAAAAATCATCAAAAAATGACGGAAGCAATAACTTGGAACAAACTATAGAATGCGTAATACTTTTAAATAACCAAATAAAATGCTCAAAAAGAAAGCAATACACGTTTTGTGATTAACCCCAATATATATAAAGGGCACAGTTTTCGAATAGGGGCAGCAACAAATGTTGCACAGTTAGGCTATTCTGAGAGTTTGATTCAGAATTTAGGCCACTGGAACTCAAATGCTTTACACAGATATATTAGGATACAATCTTTTCAAGTGTAATTATATGTAACTGCATCATTTCTGTAGTTTGTTTATAACAGGTCAGTGATTAATTGCTGCTATTGGCATGTATCAAAGAATATCCTTATGTTTGTTTATTCTTTACATAAGAGTACATTGCATTATAATAAAGGAGGGTGTTTCAATTTATTTTGTTAGATATAGTATGTTTACATGTGTAGCAATTTGTCATGATAAGTCAGGGAACTTGAGATATTGTTAGTTCAAAATTAAATCTAGTATATTAGAGTAATATGTACATGTCGTAACTGCCTGCAGGTTTCACCTCAGAATTGTCTTTCCTTTTATTTGTAATGTAGATTATATAATTATATACATAACAGGTCACTGGGAGGTTTTTAGACTAGCGTATGGGGCTAAGAATAGACATGGACAGTAACAGCTGATGGGAAATTACATAATATGGCCACCGACTTCTACAAGGCCTGGGAAAGAAACGCAAAGTATTTAATCAAACAAATAAACAAGCATATAGAATTATAGCATTCAACACATAAATACAATCATTAACATAATTGTTGTTATAAACAACTGAATGATCGCGATGCACTTGTCGATGTGACGTCATTTTGACGCATATTATGTGTTGAGAGAGGCGGATCAATCAATTTTATAACATGGGAAAATGCATTTCATAGATAAAGGGACCATACTCATAAAACAATCATTATACCATTAAATCCTATTTATTTTGCTTGTTTTGATCCAGATGTAATTATTTTTTGGAGCGTGTATTATTTTTTCCTGAAGTGTTTAATGTACAAGTTCGATATGTGTTTGACATCGGGAAGCCTATCTTAAACTGCTTTTAACAAGGGCATACACTTTGAGGTCAAGATCTAGTAAATGATTCTATAGATTTTTTTTTTTTTTTTTTTTTTTTTTGGTGCTAGAACCATTATGGCGTCATAATTGATTTTATGAATCTTTTTCCCGTATTTTACGGCTTTAAAGGAATTATTTAGAAAATGAAACAATTTCTTGTCATTCTATATTAAATCAAAGGAAAAGTAATCCCGATACCTACATTCAATTTGACATCATTTTATAGAGAAGGTAAAGAGCTTTTTTAATGCCGTGTTTGGAGAGACTGTAGGCATTCTAGATATATTTCATTAGTCTCTAAGATTTGTTACTTATTTCCTTCATATTTCATTGAAAAAGAGAGTGGAAAACATGATTTGTCATTGTGTTTACCAAATATTTAAGCCCCGATACACCCTATTAAACAAAGCCATTGTTATGAAGCATCATTAAAAGAATTTATATCTTGATTTCATAAACCTGAAGGCACCTTTCATTTACCAGATCTTGACTTTAAACAGATCATTATCATCTTTTGAATATAAATTCAGGGAATGTTTAATTTATTAAAAATAGCTGCTGCTTTGCTGAAATCTTTAGTATTAACTAATAAATACCTAGATTATAAAGCGAAGGTCATAAATTTTCAACCAGAGCTCCATTATTTGATATTTATTCTAATAAAAGATTAACTCCACACAAAGCAGCAGCACTTTTCAGAATCTACTAAATAAGTAAAATTTAACTATCAGTTAAGTTTTTTTATTAAAATAAGGGTACAGGAGTATGCCCTTGCGATATTGAAATTTGTTTATGACCTCCATTTGGGAGAATTATCAACTCATATCACGTGACTATCAATTCAGGGGACCACACTATGTGTCATACAAAGTGGCATTTACTATGCTGTTTCATTTAATATCAAATTTATATCATAATAAAATAAATTTACATAGATATTTTGTAATAATAGATGCATCGTTTTATAAACGTTTAAACCGATTGATATTTGCATAGTAGATATGTTATGTAAATCTTAGTAATGCTGCTTCAGGAACAATGTTCAAACTATATGATTAATTACCGGTAGTAGACATTTTGTGGATTACTTAACAGCAACATAAGCTGCATTTTTTATATCAGAAAATTAATTGTGCAAAATTGTACTTTTTACCTGCAATGTCAGAAATGACAAAAACTGACTCTACATGTTAATGATTTATTAACTTTATTATTTCTGTGGGAGGAGATATTAGAGACTTAGATTCAAACATGTTACATACAGTAATTGCTGTCATTAGCAGAGATTTTTTGATTCTAATTGCAGAGTACAGAAATTTTACTTTTGAATAAAAGAGTTAAGATTTGTTTTAATCCCAGTTACCATAAAATTGTTCAAGTTTCACCAGATATCGAATTATGAATATTGCAAAATTGTGTAGCTAAATGAATTTCGGAAAAAAAATAAAGCTCCAATAAAATTATGAGGGCTGTTTAATAAAATATGTTCTCTATGTTTGAAAGTAAACATGGACGCTGTCTAATGATTCTATTTTAATGATTCCCCTCAGAATATTCTTCTTTCACCAAATACAGGTCTGTAACATTTTGATCCGATTCACAAATACGTTTTTCTGCTCATTTTAAGATATTGTATTCATGTTCTGAAATACGGCAGATCCTCCAGAATTTCAAGTTTGTTTTTTTTTAAGTTTAAAATCACCTTTTAAGGAAGAAGATGCTTCATCCTGAAAGGTGTTATTAAACTTTTTTAAAAAAGATCACTAGGTGAAAGCTTTGGTGGGATATAACCTTATCTTTATTCAATAAGTGTGTTTCTATTTATAATTGAAGTGTGTGGTGGAGCGTAAAATGTCGTCAATAAGATAAATGTAACAGATTCTTGAATTTAATTTTGTTTCCACATAATTTTTTTTTTTAACAATTGACCATTGTAGACACACCAACTAATATATCATCCTTTCTGAATAGAAATTTGAGCCACAAGACAACTACATGTACTATTGAAAAAAATGGCATACAACACTTTCTCGCATTATCACCAGTGGGAGATCGGTTTGTCAAGTGTGAGACATCAGTGTGAGATTTGTCTGTCTTACACTGTGTATTACTACGCCGCTGTAAATATAAGCAAACGTTGTCTGCTGAAGGGAAATGCAAAATAATAGATTGAGATTATCCATTAAGTAATTGTTTTGCTTAATTATAAATAATTACAATTTATCATATTTTTATTGAAATAAAAAACTGTCGCACGTCATTACAAAAAGTTGTCAGACATTGTTTTTTAATGTTAAATAATGCGAGAAAAATAATCATTCATTATGTACTCGTGTGGAATAGTGAAATTCTACCTCGGGATCAAGATTCACGGTCTAGGACTCGGCAGAGCCTCGTCCTAGACTGAATCTTGTCCCCTCGGCGTTTTGCTCTTCTCGTCGACCACATCTTGTCAAATTAAAGTAATGAATCCAAGTTTCATCACCTGTCAGAATTTCAGACAACCTTCGATCATCACATTTTTATTTAAAATCAATTATAGTTTGGATGTTTTTACAAACTCTTCTGTCAAAATATGGAGTATTCATCATGCATCAATCTGTTTTAGCCTCGTTGCGCCAAAAACGCTAAATATAATACACAGCCAAATGTATAGTTTACAGTTTTTCCTTGCAGTCTCTGTGGGGTTTTTTTCAAATAGGGGAGAGAGGAGAGGGTGGGGGCTATTAGATCAAGGTTTATTGAATTTTTTGTTCATTTACCATCAGTGATAAATTTTCACGAAATCTTTATTTTTTTTTCAGCTGAGATAATCTCAAAAGTGATGGCTGTTGTATTTATTGTGACTTTGGTGTGCCTGATCGTGACCTGTGTAAAACTCAAGCGAACAAGCGGTGAAGGCTACAAGACCTATGTCAACATGTAAAAGTCTAGTTCTCATGGCAACGTAAATTATCAGGATAGGTATTGCTCACTCTATATGCAACTTGATATGGTCTTCTATACTATACATTCATTGCTAATTGTGTCGTTCTTGAAAAATGAATCTGTGGATTTCAAATAAAATGGATGTAGTTAATGAAAGAACATGTATGTTTAGTTGTTAGTTCATTTTGTTACAGAATTGAGATTCGAAATGTATTTCAGTTATATTGTTGTTGGTACATGTACTATTTTATTATATTTGATCTATATTAACAATGCTTATCAGTATAAAAGTTGAGTTGTCTGAATGCTTACGAAATGCAAGTATTATTATAGCCATTTGTATACCCATATTTTAATAAAATCGAGTTGTTGGGAGGTCGGTAAATCAATTGCATGTATAAAATTTTGAATTTGTTATTTTTGCAATTCAAAGTTACATTTAAAATGTGTATCTTTATAAGTTGGATAAATGTGTTGCTTTAACAAGTTTAATAGCATACATGTTCATTAAAAAAATGGTTATCTCCTAATTGAAATGAAGGTTTAGGTTATTGAATAGCTTTGCACTGAAATCAGAATATGTTTGATTTCATATTACAAATTATGTGGCCATTTGAACAAAAGCTATAAAAATATTTTGAAATTATAAGAGTTTTACAAGTTTACCAAGATATAGATATGATACATGTCAAGATATAGTTATGATGCATGTCTTAAGTCTTCACACATAATCAGAGAAGTAAAAAATGTTTGGATTTGATTTTGTGTGTTCAATGTTTATGAGTTAAACAATTGTTTAAACTACTAGTAACCTTTCCATTTACCATATACAATATTTGATGTTACATTAATTTATACTTGATGTTAAACTGACTGCACAATTCAGATGTGAGTGCTTCTCTGTATAAATTCTTGGTCTTGATGAACTTTGCTGTACATAAATAGGGAAAATGATATTTCAGTACTTTGATATTTATTTTAAAAACGTTTTATAAACTTAAGCAAGCTTAGAAAGCTTTCTTTATAACCATTTAAGTTACAATGTAAATCATTTGATTGATTGTCAACCAGATTTTATTCGATAACTCCGTAGTGTCAGTTTTACTTTATGCTGGCCTGTAGTTTCTCAATGAAAAGGATTTTTCTAAAACTCATAAAGCTCAAAACTTTACACACTTCATGTAAACATCATGTGAAGTTTGTAATAACAAAACAAGAGATGAACTGCATCACTGAGCCGTTAACGTTCTTCTATTTTTTAATATTTCAATCTAGTGAATATGTAAGCAGCAAATTTACTCCATTAGGATTTCTTATATGTAAAGTGATGTGAGATTTAACATTAATTATACCCAATCTTCGACAGAATAAATTGAAATGTCTTTGATGACTTATAGCTGTTCAAAGGTTGTTTTAAGGGGGATCAGGAGGGTGTAGTGTAGAATTAGAAGTTAATTAATTATTTTGCTTTATTTAACACATCAGCATTCAGATGTTTTCTAACACATATTATATTACTCCCCTTTTCTGCTTTTCTGGCCTTATGAGTTTTTTTGGACAATTTCAGTTTTCTGAAGTAATAAATTAATTTCATTGAATTATTTGCAAATTCTATTTAATGATTTTAAGAATAGAAACAAATTAAAGATAAATTATAGTATTGGCCGTTTTACATAAACATATTGTAACGAACCGAGGGTACGGGTTAATGCTTAAACTTATAATTATGGGTCGCTGTTTAATTATTATCTTGCGTCAAGGTTCAAAAGAATTAACTTTGATCACAGTTTATAGAAATCGTTGGTTCACTTATTATATTCGATTGCCGAGACTGATATAAATACTCCATAAAAAGTTTTTACCATTTATTGTTACGAACGAATGGTTCCATGTAAAACACGTATAATTATTACTGTTATACAGTACGGTTGGTACAACGTTATTTATCTATTCTTAAAAGAATAGCGACGAACCAATCCAGGATGCCCTAATACAAAACTTGCATTACTTTAGTAATAGCTAAAAGACTTGGTAATGTCAATACATACCACTGTCAAGCGAGTTGCTCTTCACTGTCAACTGAACTTTGCTTTCAAAACACCGTCTTTTTATGCCCTAACTTGTTATGATGATGCTGAGACGTTGACCACCTCAACGTCATGAGCTTCAACTAACTTGGCGCATTTTATCTCATAATAATATAATAACGTTGTACCGACATAAAATACATGACATTTTAACATTTTTACATTATGATACGAAATTACGATTAATAAAGTTAAATTACATCAATTATTATTGTTCATTTCAATTGTCATTATTTTGTTATAAAGAGTTTAAATAGATTTAAACATCGGGCTCAAAGTTCCGAATATACCGCAAGCATGGCGGTTAGTCCAAATGAAAGTAAACAAGTCTGTATTCCAATGGATTAAAAGGATTTATATAACCATAAAAATAAAACAAGTAAGTTATACCAACACACAAATAGTTTAAAAACCCAGAAATCGTCACAATATCATAATTATATTCAAAAATTTATAAAATCAACACTTCAGATTTTGGAGATTTTGATTCTAAATTTGATCAGAATATGATAGCACATGAAAATACTCGATGGAACATTCCTTATATCAACGTTAACATTTGCTATATAACGTGTAAAAATTTCATGGCCACTTTCTTGGCATTCGACGGAGATACAGGGACTGCAGTACGAATCACCCCTTCCCTAATTTCTGGAATTATGATTTTTGAGGACAGCCTCTTTTCTAAAACATCAAAAAGTAATACACTGTAACTTTGGATTTATATGATAACATTAACGTTAGTGAAAATATATCTATGGTTATATTAACTACTACATTACAAAAATTAACAACGTTAAAATTCATCCAATCTATGTACTATGTTACTATATATATTATATAAAGACTGTCATGTGATCAACAAAAGTCACGTGATCAACATCCCGTTTCCCCTTAAAGACGGTGAGCTTTTCTTAAAAGCTATGCTTGTATTATGTATATGTACATGTAAACTGAATAAGGCTATGGTCATTTGTTATCAGGTGCATTTAGTCCCGTACTTTCGATCACTCTAAATTACTTTTTACTAAAGTGATAATTAAGTTTGCAAATATTTTCTCATTGCTGTAAGCTCAGTTAAGAGAATAAAAGTCGCCACTTTAACATTTTCACAGAAATAATAGCCAAATCACATCACAGCTTTAGACGAATGAAATGCATTTCTAAAATCAAAACTGTTTTGTTTAATTTATCGATAACAAAAAGAATTTAGTGAAATTGATATTTTATTTACAAGACTTTTTAACGAAATAATACAAAAGGAAATATAAGGTATTAAATGCATGCGTATAGATAATGCAATAGAAACAGTCTTTTAAAACATACACGTATAATACAACTGTATAGAAGTTTATTTAATTACACTTTTGGTCTATATGCATGAATAACTAAAGAATGTAATATCTGTTTTGTTAATATAATTATCATCATTAGATTCTGTGGTGCCTCAATTTTCGTGGAATTTGTGGGTACCTCTCATCCACGAATTAACATCCTCCACAAATTAATAAAATAGGGTAATAAAGTCATATTTCCTTTTGTTAATATAAGAGAATACACGAAATTACGCCCCCACGAACCTGTAAATTTTAAGCGATCCACGAAAATTGGCCCCCACGAAATTTAATGATTCCACAGTAATATGAGAAACAGGAGAAGAACAGTCATTTAAAAGATACACTTATAATACAACTATATACAAATTTAATCCCAGATACACCGAACATTAACAACAAATAAATAAAATTAGATTTTAATGATGAAACCGCAATTACATTTAGTGGCGAGTGTTTGTCACAATCTTTTAAAACAAAGACTGAATGAAATTACCCCAGCAAAACCCAGGGAAACACCACCTGCCTACAGGATGACAGCGCCCTCACATGTGACTGTGGTTGGAACACGCCTCTTTGTACCCCCACCAAGAGTGCGTGCCACGTGCCAAGAAGGAAATCAATTCTGGCTCATGCCCTAACTCAAACTTGCCTCCCCTGTTTAAACACAATTAGCTGGGGATAACACCTCCAGGGGTAGACCCACAAAAACTTGCCTTTGATACCCCAAGGGTCAATCTGGTCCCTCTGGTACCACTGAAGTAACCCCAAATCCTCCACAGCACTGAGGATAGATTACCCAGAGTTTTGAGCCATTTTGTGTGTTGGTATCTCCTCGACCCTTTGTCGACCCGCCCTCTTGCGCTTAGACGGGTTTGTCCGGCCACCAGCGTTCCCCTTTTTCCTAGATTTGGGCGGTATGATGCCCGATGGCAGCATATAAATCTTGCAGTTACAAAACAATCAAGATGACGTCCGTCCGGCTAGTTTGACTATGATAATCAGTTTCACTTAAAGGCTTGATTATAAGCGCAGTGCATATCAAATTCATGGTCTCAAAAACACTTGACTGAGAACAAGCATGCTCGAGTTATTGCTCCTGCACTAGAATTAAAAGCATTTATGAAAATATGGTGATAAAAGCACTTATTTAGTTTCACTATTGATCTATATGTATGAATTACGAAAGACTGCAAAATCTGTTTTGTTAATATAATATGTAATTAATATGAGAAAAAGGAGAAAATGTTGAGTCAATTCCTTTGTTCCACATTTAACTGTACGTGTATATTAACAATAAAACATAAAATTAAACAGGACCAAAGAAGGCTGGGTAGGTAACAAATTATAAATCATATCTGCCTTACATTATTTTTAAATATGATTTTTTAAACTTTATGTTAAGTGAAGAAAAATTCCAAATATTTTAGCTTTAAAATTTGATTATTTTCCTATATCTTTGTACACAGCTCTTCTCAAGGAGATTAATTAAGTCTAAAAATGGCAACGACCACCAGCCCTCGAACATAGTAAAGCATATTCTATTGCAGCTGTAAACATATATTAATGTAAATTTACACAGTGCATTTGGATCATGCAGCTTATGAATGAGTGTAATCCTGTACAATGATGAATACAGTTGTGACAATCGCTACTCCATGTTTAAAAAGTTGTATTCTATATACCAAATGAGACTGGATATTACTTGATCAATTTACTTTTGCAATTACAGTTATCTTTTTGATTGACCAAATATCACTTCTATTCTGTTACTGCTTTGATTAATTTCAACATCCTAAATATTTAAACTTTTTAAAACTTTTCTTTTATCGGTCAAAGAAAATATACATGTCGTCGATTTTCTACAGGCTTGATTTAAATGACAACTTAATGCTAGCTATGAACAATTGTGATTTGGTATTTAGCTACCAACGTTATTGAAGGAATAAGTCATCATTCTTTGAGTATAATTAAGTGATCATTATGGTCAGGGTGAACAAATCCAATAAAACCCGAAGGGCTTTATGATAATTTTGATCACGCCTGACGGAATTTTATCACCATGTAATTTTCAAAGAATGATTCCTTATTACTTATATTTATATAATTTTGAGCAATTGTACGATTAAATATTAAAATAGCCATTGATGAAATCCATTGGACTATACCTTACAAAATCACAGACAAAGACACTGAAAAACGTAGATATTTCATGTTAAATGATTAAATGTATGACACGAAATGAAAACGTCGAGTACATTCAAACATAACTAAACGTCAAAATGGCTTAATTTGTTATCAAAATGCCTTGTACTATCGTACTTCGATTTAAATCAGGATCAGTATATATATTTTTCGTTATAAAAGGTTAAAAAAAATTAAATGACCAAATGTCTAGAGTGTATTTTTTTCAATTTCTTGTTTTAGGTCAGTTTACATATTTTGTCGTGTTTAATTGGGGTAAGATTGTATACAATATTTAAACCTGACATGAATTCATTAAAGTATATTAATTAGTTTCGATCGTTTTTCAACTGTCACTTGGGTATATATACCGGTCGAGAAAGTTACGGTCGGTTGCTTTTCGATCGAGGCATTCAAGTTGCATGGAATTCTAAATGATAGAAGTACACAATTTAGTAATATTTTTGTAAAAATGAATAAGGGAAACTACAATGAATAAGAAATAAAAGATGGTTTATTCTTAGATAAAATTTCCAATGATAATGTATCCGCAATATCTTGCAAAGACAGTGCAGTGCTGTCTTACTTCGCATGCACATCGAACACGTGTGTAGTTCATACAGAGTGCATAATGTCTGCATCTTATTGTTAACCACGGCCGCACTACATCCAACACAGTAGAGAAGTGATAGTCAATCCAAGAATGTATAAACAACGTTAACATCGCTTTTATCAGTTTCTTAAAAAAAACACTCCATTTTGTAAAGTACGTACTGTCATTGCACGATCTGCTACAGCGTGTGGTTTGCGCACGTGCGATATTATGATAGTACGACACAGAAAAACATTCTAGAATGATTGAGGAGTTTTGAAATATGCGTACATGGACTTCTGCCTGTTTTGTCTCGTCTTTCATTGGATATTCCTTACCAGTGTAGTAGTTGTCATATTTTTTTGTTCAAGGTGCGTTTATTCAAATCGTTACGACCAGTGTAACGTGTTCGGATAAAAGAAATACCTGAATGCGATGAAGCATGAATAGTGCTCTCGGCTTTATATAAGTGGTGCGAAGCGATGAGCAGAACAATATAATTCGACAACTAATATGGCGGTAATCGGATATAAAAGGGAAATAATGCGTATTTATGAATTCTTGTCAGCTTTAATATGATTACAGACTCGAGGGAAATGCATTGAAGTACAGTGGTTGAAGTGGCATTATATAATTTTCTTGATTTCCCGCAATTTCGGAAGATTGCAATTTGCTGCAAAATTGTGCTAATCACGATCTATCCCATCTCAAATTTTATTTGTTATAAACCAACTTTTATTTGCGACGACATTATTTCGCGATTTACTGAAGATAAACTGGTTCGCAACGACTAATTTTCGCGAATAAGTCGTATCTAGACCTGCGTTGTTAGCACAACCATTTGACAAGGGCTGGCTACCGGCGAGAAATATTCGCGACGACGAGGCTCTCGCGAATCTCGTGAATTTTTCTCGCTCGCGAATAAATGTTGGTTAACAGTAGATAAACCATTTATTTATTTTGTGAAATACCTTTATTTTTAGTGCTGTTATATAGTTTCAATTGATTCCTCGTCTTGTTTATTACAAAACATCCTTTTCAACGTCTTCTTGAATTCTGATATTTTGAAATAGTAAATAATAGGATTTATAAGGGAGTTCAAAACAGCGAATGCAAATGCTAGGAAATATAGAGCTTTGTATTTTTCGTGATCAAGACCGACCATATTAAGAAAGGCAAATGGACCTGAAAATGTATAGAGAGCTACCAGAAGGATTGTGACCAGCTTCATTGAATCTATAATTTTTTTGTTGGTTGATCGGTCCTTATTGTTGTCTGTGTTCGAAGATTTCACAACCGTAGATGACATTTCCAGATATCTTGCTCTAAGGCTATACAAAGCTAAACAGTAAAATACTAGAGTAGCAATTATGAAACTAATGATGATAACTAAGAGAAACAAGCGGGCCTCATATAGTCGACCCTTAAACACAATAGCATGATAGCATAAACCATTGTCTGCACTTACTGGCGAAACAAAGGAGGAGATAGATGCAATCAAGGAGACCCAGCCGGTTAAACAGACAAAATATTTCCGTTTATTTTTGAAAAGAATATCGCTGTATTCATTGTTAGAGAGGATCATGAAGCGATGAAGACTTATCAATAAAGATTGATAGAGTGATATAAGTAAACAAGAAGATGCTAGCACAGTTACAACGATGCAAATCTCGATGCTATTGAGCCATCTGTAAAGCAATCGCAATCCTCCGATACATGTGACACACCCTAAAACAAAATCGTTAAAAGCAAGACCAAAAATTAGGTTGAGGTAGACATTTTTTCGTAAATTGGAATCTTTACAGACTGTTATCACTAATCCATTTAAAACCATGACTACAAAACCAACAAAGACTAAAGAAAGTGCGACGTAGTTTTGCCCCGGGACAGCTTCATTCGTTTCTGTGATGTTACTCCGGTTTAAGTTTCCAGTCTCGTTCTGCAGTATAAGGTCACTGCACATTACCTGAATATCAATGCCATAATCCAATTTTGTTTTGTTTCTTATTTTAGCTTGGCCTGAATTCAAACATTGTAATTCTGTTAGTGTCTCATTGATTGCTTGGGGTGTGCTTTTGTCAAACCTTTCCAGAGTAGAGATGTTTGCGACATCTGAAGCAATATTTGTAACGTTGTCAAAAGCAATTTTATTACCACTTTGAACATCCTTTAAGTATGCTTGTTTGTTTTCCAAAGTTAATGTCTTGTTTTCTAGAGGGGAATTAGTAGAATCAGAAATGACAGTGGCACCTTCGTCATGGGACACTCCGGATAATGATTCGCTAGGAAGAAATACTAGTAGTTCTTCTTGATTTGGTTTGTCTGCTAATGTTAATTGTCCGAAATCTTGTCTTCTTGGATGTATTGCTGGTTTTGCTGTTTTGACTGTGGTTGGTGTTCCTTTTGCTTGTTTTTCTAGACTGGACAAGGTATATTGTGATGGTTTTGTTGTTATAGTCGGCGTGGTTATTAGCGGTTGTTTCTCCACAACAGTTGTTGTCTGTTGTGAGGCATTCGAGTCCATTTCTTTTGTTGTTGTTGTTGTTGTTGTTGTTGTGGTTCGTGTTGTTCTTTTTGCTGGATGTATGAGACTGGACAAGGTATATCGTAATGGTTCTGTTGCTATAGTCGTCATGGTTATTAGTGGTTGGTTTTTTACTACTGTTGTTGACTCCCTTTCCGTTGTTGTTGTTTCTTGTACTGGATAGTTTAAGTTTGACAAGATATCTCTTGGACTGGTTGTATGTGTTGGGCTTTGAATTGTTGTTGTGGCATATATTGTTGTATGTTGTAAGTCTGGATGTCTCGTACTTGTCTTTGTCTGCATTGTTGATGAATAGCCAAGAGACACATACAATATCAGTATCATAAACAGAGGAGTTGTTGTCGATTTCATGGTACAATTTCGAACGAAGAAAAACCTGCAAAATGGAAAATAGATTGATACTCTTTTTTTCGGTTCTATTGTGTCTTTTTTTCTGTACTAATGCATGAATAATTGAATATCCCCCTTGCTGTCTTTTTATTGTACTCCAGTATATTTTTATGTATTCAAATGTATTATGCCAATATAGTCTATGTTAGGATAGGATATCCTTCTGTCCATGTACATTTATCACTAAGTCACATTGTGCGTTCAGCTCTGTTTAAGGTGGTGTGGATTGTTGTTGCCATTTTTCGACTAGACTAATTTTTTTTTGAAGATATTCGTATGGAGATGAAGGGAACTTTTCAAATTTTAAGTATATATCCACGAGTACCCAAACTCCGTCACCATAAGCAGAAAACATCCCGCGTTTCTCTGTAAATTAGTTTTTGTGGTTATTGTCATTTGTAATCACTAAATATAACCTGAAACATTATAATTTATTAAATTAACCACATTTTTTTATTATTATTATTCAGATAAGTCCACTGAAAACGGCGTTTATCACACGTGCTTTTCATAACTTATGAACGTAACCCACATGCTCTATGATATGCCAGGGAATGAAGAAACATTAACAAGTTAGTTTAAACTCAATCTGTATCTAGGCCAAGTTATAATAAGTAAAAATGGTGCATACAATTTAAATGGTATTTAATTTCATCGAAATAAAATGATCGCCAGAATAAAAAATGGGTCCTTGTAATAACAATCACAATGAATTTTACAGAATGCATGGATGCCGTTTGATTTCTGTCCTATTTCAAATATTTCATATCATTAATAAAGAAAGTAATGAATATTTTATTTATTTATTACATTTTTTAAAAATGTAGCATATTCTAAATAGCGATATTTCTTATATGTCTATACCCTGTATAAGGCAAAAAAATACGGCGCGAGCGATTTGACGTTATCATCAAGTTAGTGCATAAACGCTAATGCAGACTGAAAAAAAAATGTTTTAATAACCTTAATCAAAAATGTATTGCATGTGAAATGTTTGACCTTGACCTCTCTAAAAATGATTGACCACCGTAAATGATCGAAGTGCCCACATGTCAGAGATATCGATATTTTATTACACCCGTGAAAAGGTGCTTGTTGATTTCACACAATTAATGGTGTATAAAATGAACAAGGTGTAATTTTGTTGTGTTTAAACACATTCTTGAATTTAACCGTTGTAATTTGTTGACATTTGATCGAAGATTTTGACATGCAAAAAATGACGTGATAATCGCACTTGATTTCAAACGGCGAGGAATTTCCCGAAAGTGATGGAGTAAAGGTAGTGACGGAGTTATGGGGCTATGCGATATATTTGATTTTTTTCTTGACTCAATACTAGTAATAGTTTATGGCTAAAACGCTATACCTAACATTTAAGGTAGATTTGATGGATGATTTGTTGATCATCATCAGTGCCTGGGAAGGACAAACAACTGGTTGGGCCAATGGCCCCATGCTTCATAAAATGATGGGGCCATTTTGAAATTTATGGGGCCGAGAAAAATTACAATGGGGTGGGCCATATTTTAAATTGACTGCCATACATAACTGGAAATGCTATCAGATTACGATAATACAGTCATTACATGCATCTTTGACAATGAAATTTATGTAATTTTTGTCACTGAATAGAAATAATATGCTTTTTCAGATTTGATGGATGATTTGTTGATCATCAATTCATCCAGCTTCCTTAGAAAAACTTTTCAAGATGTTATTGTTATCCGACTTCAAACCAAAAACCATGTTTCAAAGGTCATTCATAGATGCTATCATTCTCTGATTGATATTTCTTAAGACCTGAATATAATTATTCTTCATTTGGCATTTATTTCATTTAAAAAAAAATGCTAAAGATTTTTAGACATGTACTTTGTACAAGATACATTCTGGTGATAGCAGATGAATTATTTCATAATTCTTTTACCTTGACATATCGTATGATAAATTTGACCTTGACATTCACTGCGTTTGTTTCTTTTATTTGTGTTGAGCTTAGTTTTAAATAAATTGCTCAAGGTATTTTTATCACGGTGACCAAACTTCATATACATGTATGATACACATTTACAAGATGAAGCTCTACCTTTCAGTTAACTGATTGATCCATGTAACTGTAGAGCCTGGAAATGTGACTGACTTGCAGACAAACGGCATTAAACAAGCTCTTGACCTCCTCTATAAAATGATATTAAATTAAATGTAGGTATTGAATATCGGGGTTACATTTTCTTTGATTGAATATAGATTGTCAAGAATTATTTAAGGAATGAATTCAATATTTATTAGTTTTATACGATATAAAATGGCTCGGGGCAGTTTACGCTTTACAAACCGCGAAGCGGTTTATTAAAAAGCGTAACCTGTTCCAAACCATTTTATATCGTATAAAACTAATGAATATTGAATTCATTCCTTATAATTTTATTTTTTATTGTACATAAAAACGATCATTTGACCTTTTCAATTCAATTCAGTTTATTCACTCAAACCATAAAATGGTACATGAGGTTAATCAGTATAATTATACAGTTCAAAAGTCAGAGGTACATTTTATAAGTGAATAGATAGGTAGTAAATAAATAGAAAATAAGCATAAATATATAATATATATACAATGAAAATAGGAAAAGGTAGAATTGTGGAGGACAGACTATTATATCAGACTGTAAATTTTGATAATGAAATAAAAAAAATTTTTTTTTTTTTAATTTTTCTTTAAAATGACATCAAATTGTACAAAATTCAAACCTAACGTCAGGCGGATTGATACGTTTTTGACATTAGTCTTACTATGACGTAGGCAACATTCTTTATACGATATCGAATTTTTATTATCCAATCAGAAAGCGCGTTACAACCAGAATTAAATTATTTCATTTTCTATATTATTCCTTTAGAACTGTAGAGTACGGGAAAAACGATTATTTCGTCATAATGATTCTAGCACAGAAACCACATTCTGTAATAATTTACTAGATTTCAACCATGTTTATATAGAGGGATTGCAATACAAAGTAATAAGGAATGTATAAAGGGGCACGGTAACAATTTCAGCTGGAAATTTTCAGATTTTTTTTTTACTGTATTTCTTATCCTTCACCAAAATGTGAGTGTCAGTCGCCAAGTAAATAGCAAGATTTTTTTCTTATGAAAAAAAGCTCAGGGAATGTTTTGGTTACATATTGAATGCTGAATAGAAAATACAAGGTGTTTGACAAAGAGCTTAGGGCGCTAAGGGTCGAATCCGGCCCAAAATTTTTAGAATTTTGAAATAAAGTACTGAAGGAATAAGGATTCATTCCTTGAGTATTATGAGGTGTGATTTTGGTCGGGGCGTGATTAAATCCAATAAAGTCCGAAGGGCTTTATGATAGATTTGATCACGCCGCGACCGAAATTATCACCTCATAATATTCAAGGAATGATTCCTTATTACTTGTATTTATATAATTTTTAGCAGTTGTACGATTAAAATTAGAATATCAAGTATGCAAACCCCGCTTGCGCCCCAACAATAAGTCATTTGAATTTATTGAACTGTATAGTAAAAAATCGATTCGTAGTGTTATCACAGACGAAGACACTGGAAAATGTAAATGTTAAGACATAACTCCGCCTATTTTTTTAATATTTACTACTCGATCATTTCATAAACAAAATGTTCGAACAAAGTTGAACATATTTCAGTTGCACTTATAAAAAGTCGAATTGTATACATCAAAAATGGAAAAATTAAATTTGAAATGAACTGGGTACGCTAAGTATTACATATCTGCCCTGTTGAAATGAAAATAAAACACATGATATCTTTAATCTGTTCGCCGAATTAACTCATGTAGGACACCTCATGCATGGTAATAACTTTCGTTTGCTAAAATTCACGTGCGATTGGTAATAAATTATTGTGAACTCCGAAAACGGACCTTGTATACGGATTTTGTGAAATATGTATATGGGTTTTTGTCATGTTTGATCTGACATTTCTATAAGGCCGCAATCGAGTACATACACCAAAATTTCAGAATAGCACAATTTCAGTCTGCTTAAGCTTATTAATATAAAAACGACTGCGGCCACTTTCGTTTTTTATTATTTTCTATTATCAAGATGAACAAGAAATGGATGTTTAATTGGTTAGCAAAGGCGTAAGATGAGTTTCATAAATGCTTCTTAAAAACAATGCTTAAAAATATGTGAATGTAAAAATCTACTTTAATGTTGACAATTGACTTAAAATAAAGAAAAATAAAACGGTTCCATGGAGAAATTAGAGTATTTTTTTATCTGTTTATTAGTCTACACACAATTACATACCGTATCCTGGCGTCATGGGTTTCCGATAGTCTAACACTAAACGATGTCTCTAATGATTTTCTCTTTAGTCAACAATTTTAAAACTATTTCATTTTTCACCTCAGACATGGCTTCGAAAATCGCCGATACTAAATCAATGAAAAATCGTCAGTATATGCAGTTCTTAGATGTAAATAAACTTGATGCAGCATTTGACCATTAAAAATCAGCGTCATGTGTTTCCGATAGTATGATTCATCAGCAAATTTCTTCAATAATGTTTAAAATAGAAATGAAATAACCTTATATATATATCTAATAATGTTTTCAATTGTTTTTAAAGTTTTTATTTTAACTTAAATCGTTAAGCAAGATAATTATTGTGATATTCTAATTAAGATTTTCAGCAATTTTAATGACTTTTATTAAAGTAATGGTAAAACATACTATTTTATTAGTCTCTTCAGTAATTGTGTGGTTTAAATCATTGCAAGCAGCATAACTAGGGTAGTGCAGATTAATAAAATCGAAAGGAGACTCCATACGTCCCTGTCGTAAGTAATTAAAAAAATGACGTCATTTTGGAGAAAACTCACGCGACCAAAATAGACTATCGGAAACATATGACTATCGGAAACACATGACGGCACGATAATTATTGCAGATAAAATAGTCAATATTGTTGTGTAATGAAAAAATATACAATATTGTTTTTATGATGAATTTAAGAAGAAATATTATTTTAAAAACCTCAAAATTTCTTATAATTTGCTCTATTATGAATATGAAGTTATCTGTGTACCGTTATACTCTAGCCTAGTACCTGAGGCCTTCCGGTACTAGGCTAAAGGAGGGAGAGAAAGAAAGTTTGTACAGATGCATTATGTTAGGTTCAAGACACAATTATATTTGTGTAGATCTATATATTTGGTACGAAGTTATTAGAAATATATAAATCACACACTGAGTGTTTACCGATCATGTTGTAGTAATTAAATCAAACTTAAAAACTATTTTCACAAGAAAAAATAATAGTGATCATATTCCTAGGTGCATGTATTTTAAGCGCTCAGTCTATTTACTAGTAATCGGATGTCTTTAGTCTAAAGTGTTACTTGGCTGACAAATACCGGTATTACAAGGCGGATCAATCACAATTCCAATTTTCAAAACAAAATCTCTAGCATTTCAATGTACGCGTTTACAGATCGGTCGACCTGCGTCGAGAGAGTTAGCTACTTTGCCTAACTTCCTGGAATTTTTGCCTAAAATTTGTGTACTAGTATCATGCAATGCTATTCGAGTTAATTTTGTATTTTTATATAAATGGAATAATCTTTCTTAATGCACCTTTTCGTTCGTTACCTAAGTTAAATTAAATTCTACGTACAGTACCTTCAAACAAATCCAATCTTTTGCATAAGAATATAGGAGTTCTAAACTAATGATAGATGCAGTGTTTAGCGCTTTAAATGACAACTTTAATTCTAGAAACTACATTAAATAGTTTTTACATCGTTCATGGATGTTTTATATGAACTTTTGCGTTGACTTTTGCATTGATTATTTCTTGATCAATCTTAAATAAAGATAACACGGGTAATTTATTTTTTTTCCTGCGATTCTAGCTACCTTCATACCCGCAAGAAGCATCAACAATGACATTACCGTTTCTTAATGTAAACGTAAATACAAGCGCAGGTAATTGACAAAGTTGATAAGCAATTCAACATAAAAGTATTATCATTCGAATATTTAAAAAAATGTCTTATATATAAAATAATGCATGCCAATCAATTTAACCCAAATATTCACAAAGTGGATACTGCTACTTTTACCCATTACATATGCTTTAAGAATACTCCAGGGCCTTTTCATTTCTCTCTCTCTCCTCTCTCTCTCTCTCTCTCTCTCTCTCAGCTGAAATCGTGACCATGCCCCTTTAATCAAAGAGATTGTATGTCATTTTACTTGACTTAATATAAATTTTGCACATTACATAGTTATACAGTACTAAGGTTTCTGTAAGAAAAAAAAAAACAAGATGCAATTCCGTTTGGTATATGCTTATTAAAAAATGAGTTAACTTTTTTTTCAATACTTTGTACATGAAAAGGTTTCCAAAAGAAAAAATTGAAAGATTTTTAAAATAAAACATACATCGCTTTAGATCATTAATAAATAAGGTCGTTAAAATATTTCAAACGAACCCTACCTCGTTATAACGACCCTGTTTGTTGATTGGACTGTCTTTCCCTTCCACCTGGATCCCTGATGCTACAAGAAGCTCAATGAGATTGGTTTAAGATAATATATTGTTTTCTCTTTGCTTGATTCAGATCGTGCGGACACGGGTGTTAAAATGCAACAATCCGTTGATGCTTTTATGTACATAAGAGATAGGCACACCTACATTTGATGTTGACCAATAGAAACATTTGACCTCTTTATCTAATGAAAAAAGTAACTGTTCATTTTTTCCTTTTATTTGAGAGATAATTCTGTACTTGTATATAATTATATTAACCCACGTGTTTTGCCTGGTGATTTGTTCATGATGCACTTCCGTGTTAGCATGGACTAGTACTACATGTACATGTAGTGTGTACAATTTGTTTTGCAAATGGGTGTACCTACGAGGGGTGTTCAAAAAATTATGTCATCTTGTTCCAAAAATAACACAATAAGATATTTTTTGTTATTTTTCTAATGGTTACCTTCAAAATACTCTCCTTTAACAGACAATTTCAACCGATTTATCCAAGCTTTGAATGCATTCATATAATGTTTTTTGGGAATGGTATTCATGTACTGATAAATGGCAGAGCCCAAAGCATTCCTTGAAGCATATCTTCTTTCTGACAAGTGCTTTTTTAATTTAGGAAAAAGAAAAAAAGTCACAGGGAGACAAGTCGGGTGAATAGGGAGGATTGGGCAAAACATGAACCTTTTTTTCCCAAAAATGATCTCACAATCTGGGATTTATGTGCTGGGGCGTTGTCATGAAGAAGTCGAATGTTGCGTATTCCAGACTTTGGTCTCTTCCTTTTGTAATGTTTCTGAACTTTCTTCAACACATAATTTTTGTATAAATGTCCGGTGATTGATCGGCCTTTTGGAATAGCAACTTGAACTACAGGACCCTCATTATTAAAGAAAATTGCGTATAATAGTTTCTTTGTACTTTGGCATCGTTTTGCTATTATAATAACAGGGCGTTTTCCCTTCTAAGTCAACCACATCTTGTTACTGTATACAGGGAAATATTCGCCCCCGTTTTATTTTCGCCCCTTTCCCCTTCGTTGTCAGCGGGCGAATTTAAGACTGGGCGAATTCCAATGTTTCATAATATTTCTCTTTATACACAACTTTGTCAGGGCGAAGAAGGGCGAAAATAACACGGGGCGAAAATAACCCATGTTTCATCTCCTGTAACAATTTCCGATAAACGTCGTCCATTGCAATTTTTGCAGATTTTAAGTAGTTTTCTACACATTTCAACCCGCAATCGTTTTTGTTTTTCTGTTAATAGATGAGGTATCCATCTTGCACTAACCTTTCAGAGGCCAAGGTGTTTCTTTAAAATTGTAAAAAGTGTCCCCGATGAAATGCCTACTAAATTTGCTCTTTGTTTAATGGTTAATCGACCATCATTAGTAATGATATCGGTTATTTTTGCAAGAATTGCATCCGTTGAAGTCGTACGAGGTGCTCCAGGACGTTGCTTATCCTTACGGTCTGTTTGGCCATTTTTTAATTCGCTGACCCACCTGTAAACTTGTCTCAATGACATACACTTGTTTCCATACACATCACACAGTTCTTTGAAAATTTCTTTCGAGTCTTTACCTATAGTCTGACACATGCTTTTATGTAGCCTCTAATTTCAGCCTTATTGGATGATGACTTACCAGTCATATTTTCATACAGTGTCTCGAGTAAGGGTTAAATATCAGCTTCTCAAAAGAGTATTCGATAATGAAACGTGGTCAGATAAACGGCCATAAATAGAATATGAACCAAATCATGCGTGAAAAGAAATTCAAAGGTCAATTGAACCCCGTATTTTAAGGAATCTGTTAAGTGACATTATTTTTTGAACGCCCCTCGTATATTCCATAAATTGCAATAATATCTCAGATTGTCATTTTTTTATACAAGAAGTTCAAGAAATTTTCGATTCCATACAGAGCAGATAATAATATCAGGTAATACTTCATTTCCCTCATAGCGTTCATGCATATCAGTTTATATATAAAGGAACAGTCATCGTTTAGCTTAAGTACATCTTTAATTCAATGACAAAAAAGCATCGATTTATCAGTCGATCGATCCTCAAATTAACCATTGACGTAGATAGAATGGCATTAATTTATAATTTATTATTAATACATTTTATCCTAGTACAGTTGTATTTTATTTATTGTCTGCTCTGTCAACACTGTAAGTAAACGCGTAGAAAACTCTTAAACTCCATGCTCAGATGACCATCTAAGATATCTAAGTTCAAATTCAATTTTCTACGTAAAAATTCCCGGGTTATCTATAATTTAAAACTTTATTGTAGCGCAAAGCACGATATTTCATTTTGTAGAAATCCATGACATTTTTTTTCTCAAATGACTATCAAAACCAAATGTTTGAAACAATCTTTTGCAAAGTTTAAATTTATATTTACCATATCCATTCACGACCGTCCTGCGTTTAACAAGAGATAACAACGTCAGAATGGCCACTCTGTTATCCACTGTTTTGGATCCAATCGTTTGCAGAAACAAAAAAGCGTCAAAATAAAACTGAAGTTTGGAAACAATGTCTGAATTATGCAGCTCTTATACTGTAAACGTAAAAAACTATTAAATGAAGCATGACATGTACTTTATTTGGCGAAAATGTTTTTCTAACAAATAAGCGAAGATTTGGTAAAGCAGATTTCTGAAGGTAACTATTTAAACAGATAGCATACTTAACATTTATGTATTCTATTTTTGCGAAAGCTGCTTTCAGCAAATAAGCGCTTATCTAAATTAGAATACACGTACAATTCTTTGTCGTTAAATTAAAATGCTTTTTTAATAGTTGCTTAGTTCTGCTGATGCAATTGTATAGATAAAACAATTCAGATCTTAGCTGTAAACGTCTTCTCATAACATTGTCCCGATCTATTTTTACACTAATTTGTTATTCATTAATTTACGTTATACACTGATTTATATTTTACACTAGTTTATGTTTTACACCGATTTACGATTACAATAATTGAAGTTTCACACTAGGTTTAGTTTACACTAGTTAATGTTTTACACTGGTTGATGTTTTACACTTATTTATGTTTTACACTGATCTAGTTTTACACTTTAGTTTATGTTTTACACTGATTAAGCTTTACACTAATGTATGTTATACACTGATTTATATTTTCTACTGATTTATGTTATTAAGGATACGTTAGACCTACCATTCATCAGATCTTGATGAGGCAATCATTTCTACGTTTCCAGTGGTATACTGTATTTTAAAAATAATGGTTTATAATTTCGCTGTGTTCGCGATTTATCATTTTTCTGCGAAATTAAACCCATCGTGAATACTGTATTATTAGTTTTCAAAATGTTTCAATGCTTATATATACTCTGATCATCGCGCCATTTCTTGAGGCGTGAAATAAAAATCATTGCAATTGGTACCCTTTTAGAAATCGTGAAATTTAATTTTAACACAGTGGAATCAAAACAACTTACAGTAACCCGATAATAAATAAACTAATGTTGTGTCTTCCCACAAATGATTATTTAAAAATAAAATTATGACTACTTGTCATAACACCAAGTTTTATTTTTAAATAAACATTTGCGGGAAGACAGTTGGTAGTGACAGTGTGACTGGGACTTTGTTGACTATACATGTAGATGACTGCACGGATTGCAAATAGATGTCATTCAGTCAAATCTCAGTCATTTTTTTTCAGTCAAATCTCAGTCACTTTTCAGTTAATTCTCAGTCATTTTCAGTCACTTTTCAGTTAACTGAATTAATGGAATAACTTCAACGTATGATTGGTTAGAGCAATTAAACTTTCTATATCTTTTTATTTTTACTTTTACTATTTCTATAACTACATTTTTCTTTTCCTAAATAAATTCTTAAGATATAGATATAAAAAAACGTTCTTTGTTGAGAATCGATTTCATTGTACAAACGCAATACAGTTTTGCTTAATGTCATCTCAAGAATCTATCTTTAAATCAAGGATATAAAGCAACCGCATGTCTGTATATGTTGGATCAAATTAATAAATTTTTTTACAAACAATTGCAAAATAATATGTTTACCTCATTATCTAAAAAATTAAGTACACGGCTTATTCAGATTACGGTATTCTACTGTATGTAGGAAAAAGTAAATAATTAGATACACATATTTAAAGGTTCTTATACTCCTTGACATTTGAAATTTGAGGAGACAAAAGCCATATTAGAAGTTCATTTGTGATCGAAAAGTGCATATTAATTTCTGGGATTATAATGATTGGATTGAAAGTTTGGTCTGCTAATCAGCTATTTGCAAAGTAAATATTGGTCAAGGGTATAAGTATCCAGACAATATAATGTAGATACACATCTATATCATCATATTATTATATTTACATCCACCAAGTATGATTCCCTCTATTTCTTACGGAAATAAATTGTAATTCGAATAATAGCTCTGTTATAAGGAAATCTACCAACCGCGTTTATCGATTGGTGGAAACCTTCATGGACCTACGAAAAATGACGGACTGCACGAAATAATCATGATGATGTCAGACTCAAATTCCCATTGGAGACGATTTGGCTGTTTCTTGTAGTTAATTAATTTAACTTACTTTTTACGATCAATTCATCAATTTGTTAAAAAGAAAGATGTAAATAAAAACAATAAAAAGCTTTCTTTGGTGATTCATGCGGGTTATGAAGGTAGCGATCTTTGCAGAAAAAAATTACGTAACCCGCTAACGCAATGTCGCCACCTTCATATCCCGCACGAATCACCAAAGAAAGCATATTATTGTAAAAACAGCAAGGAAATTTTCACTGTAAGGTAAGATATAGCATAATATCTTCGGCTCACATGGTCCCAAAATTCAACAGCCAAATCTTAACACAATAATCCTTAAATTATGCACCAAAATACATCATGTTAGGTTAGAATTTAAGAAAAGCTAATGATAGTCATTAGGCTAAATTAAAAAAAAAAAGTCTTATTGATTTTCTACGGAATATATAACAAAAATTCACAAAATTGCATATTTTGAGAAATTTCTCAAAAATAATATTGTTTATATACTATATTTATTAAATATTTATTAAGAGTTTGATGAAACCTGGGAATTGTATATGATAAATAATAAATCTAATAGACTCTTGAAAAGGGGGAAAAATGGACGAATACGAAACAATTACGTATGACTTAACACAACACAAATGCCGTGGTCTCGAATTTCCTCAAAACTCAAACTAGTAGCAAAAGCTACACTTTGCCCAGGTAATTTAATTGTCATGCTTTGGCGTTACGTGCTCAGACAAATACGATAAAAAATTATGTTTCTGATATCATATCTAGTGAATCTTTGAATTTTTATAATAAATATCTTAGCCGAAGTAAACTACACTTTTAGTTTTACCTTTTTACATCACAAATATCTTACCGAAAAAATGATACAATTTCCCACTTTGAGTATTTGAAATTTGATGAAAACACATTTTAATCATGATTTGTAATACACTATTCAAACATCCAAACTGAAAAAACAATGACGTAATTTTATGATTATAAAACTTGATCGCAGATCGTAGAAAAATTTAGCCTAATTCTTCGTGCCATTGTTTATGCCTATAAAATCATGTATAATTACATGTAATTCATGTTGGAAAAACAAATCTAGTTTTGCTACCTGTGTTTTAAAGCATTGTAAGAATTATACACTATTTCGAAATGAAATATTTAAAGCTCATAAGCCCTTATTGATATATTTATATTCCACAGTTATTGCAGGGACGTATATACTAACGTTATATATGTCTCTGGTTATTGTAAGGAAGGTGTCACAATTTGGGACATCGAGTTGACAATTTCACTCCAGACCTATCACCATCTCTCAGCCCGACATGAAGATCCGACTCGTCCCCGCCCTGGAGGATAACTACATGTACCTGCTGGTGGACGAAGAGACCAGGCAGTGTGCAGCGGTGGATCCCGTGGAACCACAAAAGGTAAAAGGGCCATCAACCTGATCAAGTGGTGCCATACATGATATACTTGTAAGAATCATATGTCACGGGTTAACAGGTGTGTGACTGTCCGTCAATATATCTGGTCTCAATAGCTCAGGGGTTAGAGTGCTGGCACGGTCCACCAGAGGTTCTGGGTTTAAGTCCGGGTTGAGACTTGACTTTTCACCACCTGTTACACATACATGTATATGCCCTATTCAATGTGTACAACTGTATATTATTTAATATATTCTTGTGTTGAGAATGTCTGGATTCCGTAGATCCCCAGAATGTAAGGGAGCCACCAGCCCACCAAGTGGTGCCATACATACATACATGTAAGACCAATCATAATACATGTATGCCTTAGCTATACAATGTATATTTAATATATTCATAAGCCCTAATTATTTTGCAGATATTAGAAGCCATCAAGGAAGAAAACTGCACCTTAACAACAATACTGACAACACATCACCACTGGTATATTTACTTAGCTACATAGTACAACATGCACAAATCACTCTTCTCTGTTGATTTAATTAAAAAAATCTATACTCATATTTATAGGGGTGTACATTATATAAATACAATTATTGGTATAATACAGCCGAAAAACTAGCTCTTTGAAAAATATTAAAAGAAAATCTGTGTACATTGAAATACATTTTTATTTAAAAATGTGTTCCTTTTTTATTCAGTGATATAAATATGTCAGTCAAATATATTTACAGTCTTATATAATTATATTTCTCTTTAGATCAAGATTTTCTCTGGTTTATCTAAAAAAATTGGTTTTTTGGGGGTTTTTCTTTTTTATTAAATTTTTATAATGCAGCGAGATCTCTATTATTTGACTCTTCCAGGGATCATGCCAATGGAAATGATAAACTAGTGAAGCTAGTACCCGGTCAGAAAATTGTGGTCTATGGTGGTGATGACAGGATACCCGCTCTCAATGCTAGAGTTGGACATGGGGACCAGTTTAAGGTAAAGTGCCTGGCTTTCCAACAAAATGCAGACACAAAATCATTGTACAGATCCTTAGAATATGGTTTCAGGCAATTTGGCATGCTCACAAAAAAATGTCATTGTGCCTCTTTAACAATGCAGAGAATCCATGTATTTTTACAATTTTGTTATAGATCACCTACAAAGTTTCTTGCTAAATTATTGATAGAGGCCATTACTATATATTCACTATTGTTTTAATTTTATGCTAACCTTATGTACTATTCATGGGTGTTAATTAGTTTTTATAGCATATTGTATCATTTTATAATTAATGATTCTCTATTTGATATACAAGATAGTTTAAATTTTATGAAAAAGATTTTAACTATCCTGAAATTGACCTTGCCGTTTAAGGCTATTACATATTGGGGCATCCTGAAAAAAAACCTTGATCAGATCTATAACTTGAAGCTCCCCTGTTGCAAATGTACTGGTACTTGTTTTTGCAAATATGCAACATACAAAGTTGCTTGACAGTGCATTAATAAGTTAAGACCCAGATATTCCGTAGTGTAGCTGATTTGCTAATATATATATAACCGGGGCTTTCAGTTACTTTAGTTCTTTTCAAAGAGTTCCATTTTGTTTGGGTATAGGTGGGGAATCTGAACGTCAAGTGTCTCTTCACCCCCTGCCATACCACCGGTCACATCTGCTACTATGTCACCAGCACCTCCGGAGAACAACCAGCTGTGTTTACAGGTAAATGAGTTTACAGGTAAAAATTTACAGGTAAATGTTTACAGGTAAAAGATGAAAAGCTGAAAATCATTAAAATTAAAATTGGCTGAATTTTTGTGTATTTCATGGGTGTAATATGTATATTTACAGGAGATACCCTGTTTGTGGGGGGATGTGGGAAGTTCTTTGAGGGGACACCAGACATGATGTATTCTGCCCTTGTCACAATACTGTCCAAGTTACCGGGAAACACGGTAATTACATGTAAATCCGGATCACTGCAGCAATACATGTGTAAATGATTGAAATATGAAGTATTATTCAGCATAAATAGTTGATAACTGTATTTGTTATGTTATATACATGTACTTATTTTTTCATAAGTACTGGTATATTGATGAAATCTGTTACTACCGGTATAATGTAATAGATATATGTTACATGCATTTTAAGGGGAATAACTCTTCATGCAAACTCAGAATTACAGAACTGTTTCTGAGACAACTTTTTATCAGATACAGTTAAAGTCTAAGTCTTTGACTTTTTCAATATACAAATTTTTTTTATTAATATTTTGATTTTATCAAACTTTTTGACTGAAATGAATCATATCACTCTGTGAAGTACTGTTAATTAAAGCAGAAAAATTTTATCCCCAAAAATATATTAGAAACTGCTCCCACTGCTGGGAGAGTAAATTCTGTTCATTTTACATTTTATTTTTTCTGATTAACAGCGTGTTTTCTGTGGCCATGAGTACACCGTAAACAATTTGAAATATGCCCTCCATGTTGAACCAGAGAACTCGGCCACAAAGGAGAAGTTTGCCTGGGCCAAGGTAAATAATCACTGTAAATTTCCAAAAATTGTCACTTTTTTGTCAGGCAAAGAAAAATACCTGCTAGTAGTTGAAGAATAGGATACTTGGCTATTGGCTACAAACAATTATGAAAGGTCATCTTTGAACACAGGCGCGCCTGACGTTAAAAGTATTTCTTTTTATTTAAACAATAAAATGCTTTCTTGGGGATTCATGTTGGATATGAAAGTAGCAACATTGAAAAAAAAATACATAACCCGCCTTCGCGGGTTTTGTAAAAAATTTTTTGCAATGATTGCTACCTTCGTAACAGGCATGAATCATCAAAGATAGCATTTTATTGTTAATAATATTTATATCTTTCTTGTAATAAATTAATGAATTAATCATAAAGAGTTGGTAAAAGTAACTAAATTATTGTTAATGTACATCAGTACGATAGATAAAAGAAATAGCCAAGTCTTCATATGTGGGAATTTTAGTCTGACATCATCATGATTAATTTTGTGCAGTGCATGATTTTTGTTAGGTTGCTGAAAGTTTTGACCGATCGATAAACTGGTTAGAAGTGGATTGTGTAGATTTCAGCCCTTTCAGTATCAACAGCACTGTGAATTACAATCGGTTTGCTTAAGAAATAGAGGAGAAAATACTCAGTGAATGTAAATACATTTAAAATAAGATTATTTCCTAGTGTACTGCTATTATTATAGTACAGGGAATAATCTTATTATAAAAAGAAATATTTTTACTGTCATCCACCTGTGATGTATATAGAGTTTACTTTTTATTTTGGATAAAAAATTGGTATGTTCAGTTTAATTTCCATAGATTTTAAAGAGGAAAATCATGCAAATAGAAAAAATAGGGGGTAACATAAGAGAAAGAAAAAATGGAGGAAATCTAAAGGTTGTTGAATTTCTTTTTCAGGACCAGAGAGCGAATAATTTACCCACAATTCCCTCTACCATTGAGGAGGAACTTAAAATCAATCCATTCATGAGAGTAGAGTAAGTATTTGTCCATACAAGCTTTGGTATTTACATGTAACTTAATGGGACCAAGAATACACATTAAAAATATCAGAGCATTCAAGACATCAAGGTCTTAAAGCTAATTTCAGTGGTTAAGATTTTAATCAGATTGGACATACAGTTTTCATGGTATTTGAGATACATATAGGTATCAAAGTTAGAAAAACCCATGGCAAGTTGAACTAGCCGTTTCTTTCCAAGCTAGATTATATGATCAGGTATTTGACAATTTTTACACACTTCACTGATGTAAATGTAAAAGGATCCATCTTTAATTTTCAGGAACTCCGCCGTGCAAAAACACTGCCGAACGAGTGATCCAGTGTCCACCATGGGATTTTTACGAGAAGAAAAGAACAATTTTCGAGGCTAGCCTAATTAAATGTATTTCTGAATTAATGATGAAAACTCTGATTTGGGTAAATGTGGCTTGAAGCTGTCAAATCCTTGTTCAATTAATAGATACATGCAATATACTAGATAGGGCAAGAGAAAAATACACCAAATCATGCAAATATTTCATGTATATGATTGTACTGTCTTTGAATGTTATTTTATGGTTAATTGATAGAAGTTTAGTAATTATTTTCAGTCCATGAGATTTACAGTAAATTTACAGAAAAATATTTCAGACACAATTTATCACTGTTCAGGGTTTTGTATGGTAAATGCCAATGGTACGAACATCTCTTCCATTGATGAATCCCACTTTCTCAGCATCAATACTGTGAATACATCATCTTAATTCAATATTTATTTGATTCACAACTACAATGTACAGTAAAACACGCTTATAACGAAGTGCCAGGGACGGGCAATTTTACTTCGTTATAAGCGTAATTCGTTATATCCGTCAAGTTAACAACATGTCATAAAGTCTCGGGAAATGAAAGTCACTTCGCTGTAAGCGTCAATTCATTATAAGCATGTTCGCTATAACCGTGTTTTCCTGTAATTCAAGATTTTCATTTTAGAAAAATGTGTTATGTAAAGCAAAATTTATGTACTTTTTTATGTACCGGAAAATGTAGCATTGTATCATAGCTAGTCTTTATAAAACAAAATTAATTTTGAATTTGATTATGCAATTACATGTACTGCTCAGTTCAATGCTGATTGGTTCACAATTAACCATTGAGTAATTAACAATAGTTTACCTACAGGAGACATAATGTTGCTTTTCAAACCATCAGAAGCCAATTGAAGAACAACAAATATATTACTATATTATTGTTCAAAATCTGAATTTGGGACAAGAGCTAGTAATTGCATATACTGTAAATTCCTATTTAAAAGCGAGGAGTTAATATCCGTGTAAAATCGCGAGAAGCACATCTTGCGGATTTTAAAATCTCGCTTTTATTTTTCGGACGCATGTAAACTATAAGAAATTATGATAAAAATATGGCGTT
This sequence comes from Magallana hongkongensis, assembly GCA_016163765.1. Classification (NCBI taxonomy): domain Eukaryota; kingdom Metazoa; phylum Mollusca; class Bivalvia; order Ostreida; family Ostreidae; genus Magallana; species Magallana hongkongensis. Next base: position 33,816,610 of record WFKH01002636.1, read on the forward strand.
TTTGATTCAATATTCTCACAATTTGATGAAAAACAGTTGAATCGCGGAATTAAGTATTCGCATAAAATAAGGAATCTACAGTACATGTACAATTTGTACTGGCAGTTTAAGAACTTGACTTTGGGTACTTCAAGAAGAATGTGATTTATAATTTACACAGTCATACACTGTACTTGAATTCATCGAGTATATTTTGTCTGGTATGGATCCCTTATGAAAAATCCATCACCTGACTTTCCCACAAAAAACATTTCATTTGAAATTATACTTAAGTTTATATTAAAATATGATTTTAATGAAGTACGTATGATGTGACTGAATTATTTAGCATGAAAATTTAATTCATGCTTATAATCAATACATTAATTGGCTGTACATGCATGATTCCTAATGTTCAAATCAATAAAACACAACATAGAAGTTTTGTAATTTTTATTCATTTACTGATTCACAATCAGACGAGTAAATTAATTTGCTATTTTAATAAATTATGGATTATTGTCATTTACAGTATATCCGGTTATTTTGCAATGATCTAATTTTCCTTTTTTTTGTGATCAATTTCACGTCGCAAAAAAATACGATCCCCAGAAATTATATTACCGGGTAAGTACATTTGCTATGAGAAACTTTTTGAATTACCAAAAAAAATTGACTGACACCAAGAAAAGGGATAACTTATTTACCACATTTTTGCAAATTTAGTGACACACCAAAAACAGTTATCAATATATTGTATACATGTGATCCTTGACAAACTGCTGCGTAATAGGACGTTTACGTACATGAACAAATATTTGTCACTGCTTTAGTATAATGCCTGTGTTCATGGCAGTTTTAAATAGGTAATTAATATAGTGGTACATGTATATGTAGATGTACACGTGCAACCACCTCAGATTGTAAGATATCATTAATTTATTAAGATAATTAAATAAAACTGCCCTGTAATTGGAAGTTTATAATATGTACTACATGAACAAATATTAGTCACTGCTTTAGTATACTGCCTGTATTCATGGTAGTTTTGAAAGGTATATAATATACTGTAATGTGTAGATGTACATGTACATGTACAAGTGCAACCACCTCAGATTGAAGAATATAATCATTTGATAAATAAACCACTCCAACAGAAAATAAATGCTTTCGCTGTAAATATGTTCTTGAGACAAAAACTGACACATATATACTAAATAAAATCAGTTAAGTTTACATGTATTTGATATATAACATCTTTGGAAAAATGCAAACTTCTTGTGACAGCTTAATTCTTAATCAATAATAAAAAAAAACATTAGAGATTAAGAAAAATTGATATTAATAACAGCCAAAAAACACCAACAATAACCATATTGAAACTTAAGATTAAATAAAAGCTTTGATTCTATTGTCTCTAAACAAAAAACAATTATCTGATGGATTTCAGAGTTCTGAATGGTTTTCATTATAAAAACACAGAGACTTTAATAATAGTGCAAGCATAAACTGAGACATAAAAAAGATAAACATACATGATAGTTTTAATACCAGAATGATGCACTTTGTACATTTGGGTATCAATTAATTGGCAAGTTTAAGCCTATACATGAATATTTTAATAACTAATAACTATACTAAAATTTGGCCTTTAGCAATTACATCCCTCCCTATAAACCAAGATAATTATGCAACATGTGCAAGTTGAAAGAAAATACCATTATATCCAGTAATTTTTGTGATAATTTAATTTTCCCTTTTTTATTGATCACTTTAACATCGCAGAAATTATATCAGGTATTGTTTGCTCTGAGAAACTTTTTATAATAAATATAACAAAAAATGAATGACGTAAATAAAAAAAGTGTCCGTACACATTTTCCCAAATTTTGTGACAAATGAAAAAAACTCAGATATACGATATGCTACATATGTAAGTTCATTGAGAGGAAGTTTAAAGTACATTGTACAATATAGAACAACAGACAGACAACAAATTGAATATACACTATCCCTGATTTTTGATCATGGGAGCATAAATAATATGAATTTTAAGAAAAATTCATAGCAAAGCATACACAAGATATATAAAGGAAAGCAACCCTATTGCCAAATAAAAATTTATGATGATCGACTATACACTGAGATAGAAAAAAGAAACATAACATACAGATCTAGAATGATCCCTCAAGGAATTATCAAAAATCAATTTAAAGCTGAACACTACTCGTAAAAGGCATTGTCTGCCATATTTCTCTTTCATCTCCGCTATCCCTACAAGCCCTATATAAGCCAAAGACCTCCCAGCAGTTCAAAGTATTTCGCTGTAGAGGTCTCACCTGTGTGGATGTACATCTTTACATCGCCGTGTTACTCATTCGCATTCAAATTATCAAAATTTCCATACTTTTTAACAGCAAGGAGGAAAGTAAGTTACATTAAACATACTGGTCGTCAATGCATCATTTACAAACAGAAAATTGACATAAAACAAGAAATAAAGGTACAAGATCTAAGACAAGGTAGGGAATACTATACATCCGCCACCAGTGTTAGATGTGCAATCGGGTGTAACGAAATCGACAGGTTTATATACCTGTGTGGTGGTGCCTATTTATGAGTAGTGTTCAGCTTTAACAAAGTCGACTTTTATTAAAATCACAGTCAATATCTTATTAAAAAAGTGCATTTCACATCTGGGATATTTAAAAAAAATAATTTAAAGAATAAAATGCAATGTATCTTGCAGACCATCTCCTTTATAACTGCATGTATTTCTAGTTTTAATTTAATTTACTCTGAACTCATTTGACATGTAGTAGATATACTACTTCAGCCAGCAATTAAGGTAAAAATTACACTTTATAGTAAAATTGACATACATGTATATTTACATTTTTCAGTGTCTTTGTATTTGATAACACTACGAATCGATTTTGTAATGTATAGTCCAATACATTTCATCAATGACAATTCTGATATTTAATCATACAATTGCTGAAAATTATATAAATATAAGTAATAGCGAATCATTCTTTGAATATTATGCGGTAATCAAATACGGTCAGGTGTGATCAAATCTATCATAATTACATAAAGCCCTTTGGGCTTTATTGGATTTGATCACCCCGACTGTATTTGATCACCTCATAATACTCAAAGAATGACTCCTTATTCCTTATTCCATATACATGTAAAATTTAATATACAATTATTTCTCACAAAAAAAACTTCTGTAAGTGTACTAAATCCCCTCATTTAAAGGTTCAGATCTCCTTCAGTATAATACAAGTCCAGTATATATAAATATCAATATAAAACAACCATTTGTTTTCAATAACAATCTTACATGACTTTTTTTTTTTTTTTGTATATTATAAACATGTACGAGGTTAAATCAGGTGGCATCGGCATCTTGATTTATACTTCCTGAATTAAGAATGCCGTTTTTGTCATCGGTTCCTTCCTCTTTCTTGGTCAATTGTTGATGCCACATGTCGGTATATAAACCATTCAACTGTAGCAACTCGTCATGTCTGAAAGGAACACATATGGTTTCTCAATAAACTATATAGAATATGTACTGTATGTATAACTGTAAATGTATAACATTTGGCTGTTCATTCAAGAAGTACTCTAGCAAAGATTGACAAACACTCTGGCAAAGCTACATGTACAGTATTTATACATGTAATCACAACTCTCTTCCATTCATGTACATGTTTATTACTGTAGATTCCTAATAAAACGTGAGGAATTAATACATACACTGCATAAACTTGCAAGAAGCACATCTTGCAGATCTTAAAATCTGATATTTTTTCATACAGATGTAAACTAAATGAAACTATGATAAAAATTTGGCGCTCGCGATTTTATATTTTAATTAAAAATTTGCGATTTGATACAAAACAGTTGAATTGCGGAATTAAGTACTCGCATAAAATAAAGAATCTATAGTATTTTACATAAAGTTCTTTGCCCCTTTTTCATTCACCCCAATTAATTGACCCACAAAATAACTACAAACTGGATTATCATCTCTGCCAAAAATATCATCAAATATTTTTAAAGTTTGGTGATTCATGTCTCTATCTTTCTTCTCTTTTTCTCCTTCCTTTCATCTCTCTCTCTCTCTCTCTCTCTCTCTCTCTCTCCCCAATACATACGTCCCCCTCTCCACGACTTCGCCCTCCTTCATGACCAGGATCTGGTGGGCGTGTATGATGGTAGACAGGCGATGAGCCACTATAATGGTGGTTCTGTTCTCACACACCCGCTCTAGGGAAGTCTGGATATTCCTCTCCGTCTTTGTGTCCAGTGCAGAGGTTGCCTAATGTGAATTATATGTACATTGTAAAATTTTTGGATATTAATTTTTGAAATTTTGACACGATTGAATCTACATGTACATGACCATGACTTTGTTCAATTGACATTGATTTATTTTCAACACTTACAAAATACTTAACACAAGAATTAATTAAGAAATAAACAGCAATGTTAAAAAGTTCATCGGGATATGAACTTGGTTGGTCACGTGATCAAATCCTGTGAAGCGCAAAGGGCTTCTCAGAAGATTTATATATACGTTTGAGAATGGCAAATTGTTCAGAATTGTTAAAATTACAGAGATTTTATGTTTACAATAATCCAAGCGACAGCGATAAGCGCGTGCGATTATCATTGTGACGTCATGAAAAAGTTCATACAGAATTGAATGTTTTCGCTATTCTGTAGGTTCATATAAGGAAACATATTTGCAAATGTAAATATCTTTGCATAAATTACAAAATACATATTACATGTACATATATTTACTTTATGAAGCCTACAACAATTCAAATTATGACAGTAACAAAGTATAGCATTGCAATCAAACTTAAGCTATTCCCTCTATAACCTTTAATATGTTGAGGGTTAAATGGGAGGGTTGATCTACATGTAGTTTTGAACATCTTTAAAATTCTGACCTCATCCAGCAAGACAATCTGGGGGTTCTTCAGTATGGTCCTGGCTATAGCCACCCTCTGTTTCTCTCCACCGCTCAGCTTCAGCCCTCTCTCCCCCACCACTGTGTTATAACCTACAGAATCAAGTCAACAAACATGTAATTCAAATCAATTTGTAAATTTCTGAAAGTAAGCTAGCAAGTAGTTTGTAAAAATTTTGCAATTTGAACTGAAACTGTTATTATTATATAAAATTGGGTTACCGTAGATATATATTTTCATTTAACTTCCTAATATCCCTCATTTAACTTGATAATTTTATTTAAGAACAATAATCATTGAACTCATAGAGAGTTATCTCCCTTACCTGATGATCAATGATCCTTAAACAGGAAACAGAAAATTTTGGCTTTTTCTTACCATCGGGGAAGGATAAGATTCTCTCATGGATGTCTGCATTGTCTGCTGCCTCCTCCACTTGCTTATCTGTCGCATCAACATTACCATAGCGAATATTGTAGCGGATGTTGGCATTAAACAACACAGTATCCTGAGGCACGACACCAATTTGTTGTCGTAGAGATTCTTGTTGCACCTAAGAAACATACATGTATCATTTTATATGACGTACAAATAGACTAAGTGGATTTTTTTTAGTAAAGTTTTACAGACTGGCATATTTTGATTTTATTGAAGTAAGAAGCTTCTAAGAATTTTCTATAAACAGGAATCAAAATTGGCAATTATAGCATGAGCATTAAGGTCTGTAACTTACCCAGCTTTTAAAGAATACTAAATGTTAACTTTGTCTTTTGCTAAAAATTCAAATTATATGATTTATTCTAGAAGTATAGGAAAATAAGTTTTGCAGCATCACTGGAAACTGCACCATGCTTTTTCTGCCTAGATTTTTGCATAATGACAGAATTTCAAGAAATATATAATGGAGTGTGAATTCTTTCCATTCCTACCAGAGAGATGTCCTGTCCATCAATGAGGATCTGCCCGGAGACGACGTCATAGAATCGGAACAGGAGTCGGATGATGGTACTCTTACCACTGCCCGAATGACCTACCTAAAATAGGGAAGTGTATTTGCATGAGAGAGAGAGAGAGAGAGAAAGAAAGAGAGAGAGTTATTTGAGAGAGTTATTTGAGTTGAGAGAGAGAGAGAGTTATTTATGCTCACAACCAGGATTTAATCCTACTTTTCATTGATGAGCTTTCTCTTTAACAGGTACACTGGTCAATTTTGTATCATTATGTTACCATGAACAATTTGAATTTGTTACAGATTTTTCAAAATAAATCAAAACTGTGCATGACCAAAAGATTATTTTTTTAAAAACCCATACTTTATAAATAGAATAAAACCATTTGATTTTGAATTGAATAATTCTTGTAAAACAATGAAAAGAAACAATGTATTAGTACAGCTACTGTTATAATATAGCATACATGTTTTGTATACAACTACATCTACTATACCAAAGCAAACGTTTGTCCTGGTGGAACCACAAAGGAGATGTTCTTCAGAATCTTCTTACTGTAAAAAGATACATGTATGGCCACTCAGTATTTAAATGACTTCATCATCATCATCATCACCATCATCACCATCACAATGAACATTTCTTAACAATTTCAACTACACTTTTGTATATAGGGATCAATTTCTCACAGCATGGTAGATCTAAGGTTCATACTTTATTAATTCAAAATGTAATAAATGTACTTTATATACAGTACTTTTGCAACAGAAACTTCCATTGTTATGAAATATTTTTTCAAAATAATTCCAAATAGATTAATTGACCACTTATATTAAACATGGGTAATCACAGATTACAAAGCTCACAGAGACGAGACATCACCTTTATGAGGCATCACCTTTATGAGACCACCTTTATCATATGATATGAAAATCATAGTTAATGATCTTGGATATTCATGGAAACTGTTTTGACACAATATCTAAATCGTACGTTAAAAAAATTGAATGATAATCATATGCTCATTTCATAAGGTATTATAAGATACAATGTTTATCAATACAATAATATATAATACTATGATACCTACAATATAGTATCATATAATACAATATAATACTGTAATAAATAATTATGCAATATAATATTGTAACATATGATATGACATTATATCATGTCATACATTATTGTATTTGATCACATAATACAATATCATTATATAATATATGATACAATATAGTATTACATGATACAATATCATATCACATAATACATCACAATATTGTAACTTTTGATATTATATTGTATAATATAGTATGATATGGTATAGTATGATATTGTATCATATTTGATACATAATATGATATATCATATGATTTGATACAACATTGCATCATATCATATGATAAAATATCATGTGATATAGTAATATATTATATAATACAATATCATATTATACAGTATTGTATCATATGATACAATATTATATATTACAATTATATCATATAATACAATTCATGTGGTATAATAATATATTATATAAACAAAATATCATATTATACAATATCATATGATACGATATTATATATTATACAATATCGTATCATATGATACAATATTACATATTGCAATATCATATGAAACAATATCATGTGATAAAATATTAAATATTTAATACAATATCATATTATACAATATTGTATCATAATATACATCACTATACATAACAATTACATGTCACAATATCATATTATAATGTACCAAAAAATTGATACAATATCACATCGTATCATATAACTTTTTGCAATATGATATAATATTGTATCATATAAAACAATAGTGTATCATATCATATACATGTAATACTATATCATAGGAATCATGATATATCATTTAACAACAAACACATCTATCAAGCAGGTTAAAGTGAGGTAGGAGAATTTTGTAGCATCCATGATAATGGAGATCAGGCTCTGCATCTGAAGCTAATCTGCAATTCATTCATATTATAGTTAAATAAACTGTGCAAGTTTGAAATAGTACTAATATCTATAAAACATGTGTCCTGTTCCAAAAAACTAAACCTCATCCAGCATCCAAAACCTATGGCTCAGATTCAGCATTCAAGCCTGTCAGGTGCATCAGTGTCATAAGACACATCATCCATGCAAGTTTTGTGAAGTTAGGACCAGTAATAACTAAGATATAATCATCAGAGGGCAC
>WFKH01002636.1:33824765-33837941 GCA_016163765.1 Magallana hongkongensis
CGGTGAGCTAAAAATCATCAATTGAAAGAGTTCTAAAAAAACTGGTCTCTCTCTCTCTCTCTCTCTCTCTGAGTTTAATGTATCAAACAAAAACTTTAATTGACAGACTTCATTTACCTTTCTTCATAGTGAAAGTTGACGTTTCTAAATTCTATTTTACCAGTGCTGACAGCTATTCTCCTTGCATCTGGAATGTCTTTAATCTATGGGTAGGAAAGAAAAACTTGTTCATCATTTCTTCTACATATAAGCAAGACACTGAACAGATTTATAAAATGAAACACATTCGAACACAATCTTTGAAATAGGAAGAACCAAAAAAAAAGTAAAAAATTAAAAAACCCTGAACTTTTGCTAGTTTACAGCCACTTACTTTAATTGACTTTAATCCAATACTGTAAATTACTTATTTAGCACAAGGAATTTATAAATCACCAGAAGTATCCCTTGCGAGTTTTGAAATCTCGCTTTTATTTTTTGACACCTGTTAACTATATGAAATTGGAACAAAAGTTTGGCACTCGTGTTTTTAAATTCTCGCAATTTGATACACATAATTAGAATCAGGCATGGGGTAATCATAATGTAGTATTCATAATCGATTGTAATGATTACTCTTTTTTAAGTAATTGACAGTAATTTGTAATTGAAGAGATTTTCAATTACTTGTAATCGTACGTAATTTAATTGAATACAGCAAAAATTTCAGTGTAATTATAATTACTTTTTCGATTACTTTCAATGACTCTTCACATGAATATTTAGTGATGCCAATATTGTAAGTAATCGTGCCCATGCCTGATTAGAATCTCAGAATTAAAATATTCAATAAAATGTAAAAAAGATATCTAGTACAAAATTTCATATTTTAACCCGTTTTCCATATCATTAAATCAGAATCCCCGCTGTAATACAGTAAATTACCTCATGGCTTTCATCCAACAACTCAAACATGTTTTCCATATCAATGAACGACTGCTGTATCATTCTGAAAGATGTAATTAAAATTGTCTTAAGTAAAGTTACAAGAAAAAGTATTCTAAAAATATGTTTGTCTAAATTTTTTGATGTTTTTTTTTTTAATACTGCATGACTGAGTATTTTTCTTTGTACAATGAATCCTGCTTAACATGTTCAAGGTTTACAACCCTCTATTCAATTATATAAAATTTTGATGAGAACATGTATTGTGGTTTCATCATTTTTCTTTAGAAACCAATTTCCGTGGATTACGTTATTGAGCCGTTCCATAAAATAAAATGTATAAAATTATATAAGTATAAAAATTGATTTCAAATGTTACTGATATTACCACTGTCCATGAAAAAACAGTTTCATCATATATTTTGGGCAAATTTAGTTCAAGAATTATCTCTCTTACCACAGCCTATCAACAGAATCCTAGCTATATAGAACCATTTTAACAAGACCTTGGACTTTCGGTAGGATGTAACAATCTTTTTCTTGCATCAAAACAAGTTAAAATTGACACTGGTTTCGAGTGAAATATGCACAGATTGCACAGTCAAACGAATAACTCATTGGATTATGTAATTTGTCAGAAAAAACATGCACGGATTGGGGGGGGGGGGGGGTCAGGGGCCCCCCTGCAAGATTCAAATTTCTTTAAATTACATTATAAAATTACCAAAAATATGCCTCAGACCCCCCTGGAAAAATTTTCTGGATCCGTGCATGAAAAAAACAATCAAAATAACCAAATGTTAGATTAGGTGAACAGTACTGAGCAATACCTGTAATAAGTCCCGAGCCAGTTGAGTGGTCCGTAAAGCTGACTGAGGTACGTCCCAAACAGCACGTAGTCCCCAACCGTCAGGTGAAGGTTACTGATGGAGTGAACCACCGCGTAGGCACACAGCAGCGAGCCACTGATGGTGCCCATGGTGATCACCACATTCTGGAGGGAGTTCAGCATATTTAGGGAGGCACTGGACTTCATTTCTGCAATCTGAAGAGAGCACAGTTTAGTAAAGCATAAAATGATCCAGGTTCAGGGGCCATAAAACTTAAAAATGAGTTCACTTAATTTTGGTCTCAGTTTCAATCTTATAAAAGGAAAATATTTAGTGGAAAAGTGAGACTGACATCAAAAGTGAGCTTGTAATAGTTTTATGGCCTCAGGGCCAGAAATCATATTGCATAGCCCAAACACCTGCTTATATTATGAATATCTGGCTATGAAGTTACAATTCTAAACAGAAATCAGATTAGTGACTGAAAACAAATTAATTAAATAAATGATGAAAATATAATGCAGTCAAATGAAGGACAACCAACCTGATAGTCTTTGATGGCCAAATCAAATCTGTTGGTTTCAAATTCCGATGCACCGTAATATTTTACCTACATAAAATAAGGACATTATTGTATTTCAAATACACTATCTTAAATGCTGCATAAACGATTTATTTTTTACGATTATTTTTGCTCCTTTCGCCCTCGTTGTCAGAGGGCAAATTTCAGACTGGGTGAATTCCAATGTTTCAAACTATCTCTCTTTAAACACAACTGTGTCTGGGTGAATTCAAGACAGGGCGAAACCATTTGTAAGTGGAGAAGGGCAAAAATAACACGCTGACAGGGAGAAAATAACCCTGTATACAGTATAATCATTTGTAGATTACATATAGTCAATTCATAACTTACTGTTTCGAAGTTAAGAAGAGAGTCCACAGCTTTGGAATTCTTGTCATTGTCGAACTTGTTCATCTCTCGTCTGTATTTGGTTCTCCATTCCGTGACCCAGATGGTGACAGCTGTGAAAAATAAGCACATGAGTAAAATATTTATACAGCTGATATCAAATACTGAAAAAAAAATTACTCAGGCCAAAAAATTTCAAAATATAATGAGTCAGGCATGCATTCTTCAATCTTTATTTTTGCTGCTAAATTTGCAAAGGTTAATAACTTTATTTTCATATGTTAACTTAAAATTTTAGTTATTTCCCTTTAACGATATAGCAATTAACTTAATCATTGCAGGAGCATTAAAATGTTTTTCAGATGCTGTGGTGCTTAATAAAATAAGCATAATTATTTTTGCTTAATAAAGCCAGTGAAAATAACATAATTATGTACACAGCTAATGCATTTTTAATTCATGATCAAGAATCAAATTGTTCATAGCTGAGCACATGCTGAAGAGAAGAGGAATGGATTTTAGTTTATATTCATCAATAAAATCTTTTTAATAAGTATAAACATACATGTACATTGTTTGCTTGACATTGCAGACTGAATTGCATGATTAATTTTGTATTCCAAATTTCCAATAAACATTTTGCTCAGACAAGAAATTTCTAAATGATCATAGTCATAGACTTAATCAAAATGATCGATTTGTTTTTAAAATGGTTGCAAAGTATCCAGCAAATGAAATAAAGCATGATGTGATTTGCAACCTTGTCAAGAACTAGGTACAGTTTCGGTCATAGTTTGCCCTGTTTTAGAGTATCACAAGAAATTGAAATGTAACATTAATTTTATTTACACAAAAATACCCATAAACTAAGAATCTATAAAGGGTTACCTGATTAGACTTTCACAAGGGTAATTGTGACGTCATAAACCGTGCATTTTCCCGTAATTTTCATAAAACTGAGCAGAAGACACCATTGTGGTTTTTTGAATAGAAAACTATGTCCGCAGCTGTCACCCAGATGAAACTCACATTATAACTTTATCATGTGATATCACATAAAAGATATTAATTTCGTTGTGGGCGACGGCTGTGGACACATTTTCCTCTTCAAAAAACTATGAGAAAATGTGCCATTTTTCATCATTTTTGACTAAATCTTAGAAATATGCCAAAATGTTGAAGTCACAATTACTTTTTGAAACAAGATAAAAGTGTATAACTTGGTAATTTATATACACATATATTCAAGATGGTATATGTGTATTTTCAGGAGATTTAATTAAACAACTTTTGAATTTTAGGGCAAATATTGAAAGAAACTGTGCCTCCTTCTTTAACATTACCATGTGTCTCATATAAATTCATGTACATGTACTTTGTAGTAATGGTTTAATTTAAAAATTCAGCCTGTTTATTAGCAATTACTGTATATCCGTTTTTTTTCGCGTCGAACAAAATTTGCAAAAATGGGGAACATGTGTAACATTTTTAATTGGCATCAGTCATTTTTTGCGATTTAAAAAGTTTCTTATAGAAAATAATACAGGATATTATTTCTGTGTATTCAAAAAATTTGCGATGTAAATGTGATCGCGAAAAAAGCGAAAAATTAGATCACCGCGAAAATTACCAGATATACAATATAACTAAATGCTGATTGAATTTTTGTCAACAGTGCATGGGTAACATGCAGCTAAAATCTTATCCCAATTGGTTTAAAATGCCACAAAATTTTTAAACAATTGTACTTATACCTGATGAATGGAATACCTAACAGAGTACAGAACACAAAATTACTTTTTTAACAAAATACATAACCATCAGCTTGTTTACCTGTATACCTCATATGGCGGTAGCTAAAATCATTTTATCTTTTTTTATCTGACCTAGTGACCTAGACAATATCAGATATTTCTTGACTGACCTAGATATAGGACCATGCAGAGGAAGACGACCAGACCAAAGATGTAGTTGAATGCGGTCACAAAGTACACGATGGCTATGAGGATGTCAATAATGGTCGGTAAAATCTGGAACACCACGTAGCTGGAAAATAAACAAAGGATATCAATGCAACATCGATATCAAAGAATAATTCATAAATAATTATCCTTTTATCATTAATCAAGACACAGTTTTTTAATGGTAAGTAGACTGTTCATGCAGGTGTAACTGCCTTGTCTAGTCTTGAAACTATGTGATCGGTCTTACCGTATAACGGGTATTTTTTACATGCTTCTAAATTTTACAAGCTTTATAAATCTGTGAAATTTAAACGTGTAACTATCCACAGCAATAACAATAATAGACATGTAAAATTTCCCTTATACTAAATGTATTATCAATGCATTAGCTAACACAGTGACTGTATTAACTACCTGTATGAACCGCTGATTCGGGTGTTCATTACTAAATAAATAAAGATTGATGACTCCGGTGAAGTTACCTTAGAAGACTGTTAATGCTGTTTGTTCCTCTGTCCATTACTCTTAAGACCTCCCCTGTTTTTCTTTGCAGATGCCATCTTAATGACAATCTAAGGTGGAAAAGGTTTCACAAATTAATCTTCATAACAATAAAAAGATTGGATATTCCATAATATTCAAATAGGAAACTATTAGTTTTTATTTAAGGAATAAGGAATCATTCTTTGAGTATTATGAGGTGATCAAATATGGTCAGGGGTGATCAAACCCGATAAAGCCCAAAGGGCTTTATGATAGATTTGATCACCCCTGACCGTATTTGATCACCTCATATAAATATTCAAAGAATGATTCCTTATTACTTATATTTATATAATTTTCAGCAGTTGTACGATTAGATATTAAAATTATAGTCATTGATGAAATGTATTGGACTATATATTACAAAATCAATTTGTAGTGTTATCACTGACGAAGACACGTACTGGAAAATTGTAAATATTAGAATAAAAAGAATATAATTATTAAATTACCCATGTAAATGGCTAAAGAGGCGAACTTGGATTCTTCTAGTTGTATACTGCTGTACTGGTATCCATAGAAACGACCGGGCATTATTTAAAAATCCAGTCGTTCCTGAAAAGATTGAAAATTTGACTCAGTATCATATAACAATTAATATGAAGAGCATTCAGTGGTAACTTGTATAACTATATATGTGTACAGCCATTCATAGGTGAAATAATAATTATGTATAAATGTTTCATTAAAGAAAGTTAAAAAGCCAAATTAATGTACCTTTTTCATTGAGACACAAGTTATAGTTGTTGGAATATATCACTATATACTTTTCTTCTAAACAATGTCAAACTGAAATATTTACATTTGCAAATATGTTTCCTTATATGAACCTATAGAATAGCGAAAACGTTCAATTCTGTATGAACTTTTTCATGACGTCACAATGATCATAGCACGCGCTTATCGCTTGTCGCTTAGATTATTGTAAACATAAAATCTCAGTAATTTTAATAGTTCTGAACGATTTGTCTTTTTCAAACGTAAATATATAAGTAATAAACAGCAATGTTAAAAAGTTCACCTGGATATGAAGTTGGTTGGTACGTGATCAAATCTACTGAGAAGCCCTTCAGGCTTCACAGGATTTGATCACGTGACCACCCAATTTCATATCCCAGTGAACTTTTTAAATTGCTGTTTATATCTTAAGAGTAATTTCCCATATATTTTCCTCCTTAAGGTGTGATAACATTGTGTGCATATATATATAAAATAAATTATATTTGTGGACCGCCATACCTGTTCCCCCACCCTTCAGGAAAATGAGCAAGCAATAGATAAGAATGAAGTCGTAGCGGAATTCTGGTCCTGTGACCTTCAACTCGGCAAGGTCATCTCCAACTTTGCTTGGCTGATCTGTCAAACTGTTTACTGAAAGAAAAATCAAGGAAAGTGGTTTGATATTTTATGAAAAGTATAAATGCAATTCATGCTACGCAAAACTGATTTCCATTAATTTTTCTACTTCAGCATGTTCATATCCCATTTACGGAAACCTGCTACAATATCTCTGGGTTTTTTTTCAACAACTTATTGTCCCAATCTAATTAGAATTAGACTTGTACATTCCCTCTTCTACGATACACTATTAAAAGCTTGTATAGCGTATAGCAGAGGAGCAGATATGCAAATCTAATTTTAATTAGATTGCAATTGTCATGAACAAATGAATTTTTTCTAATCACCAATTAGCACTGCAAGTTTAATTTGATACAACATTTAATGAATGGAAAAAAATCACAATTCACTGGACTCAGAGATATCAGCTAATGGATGTTAATGCAATCACCACTTTGTATTTCGGATGCAAATTGCTTTGAATCTATATAATGATACTGCCTATATGGTAATCAAGTCAATTTTGATGTAAAAGATTTCAAATAATCATGCACATTTGTTAAACATATTAAACTAAAATTAAAATTAAGCACCAGTGATCACATTTCAAATAACAGATGAGAAATTATATGAAAATTTACATTTTTTTCCCCTTTAATTATCTTTTTGAACCATCTTAACATGCTTAAGGAATGAGAATCATATTCTTTGAGTATAACGAGGTGATCAAATACTGGTCGGGAGTGATCAAATCCAATAAAGCCCAAAGGGCTTTCTCATAGATTTAATCATGCTTGCATGTCCATATTTGATCACCTCATAATATTCAAAGAATGATTCCTTATATCTAATACATAATTTTCAGCAATTGTACGAATGAATATTAAAATAGTCATTGATGAAATGTACTGGACTATACATTACGTACAAAATTGATTCGTAGTGTTATCACAGACAAATTTAAGACACTGGAAAATATAAATATGGTCAACCGTGGTATAAAACAAATATGCAACAAAAAATACCATGAGATTAACATGTAACTGCTTTAATTATTTCCAAATGAATTTAAATGTTCACCAAATCTTAAAATGTTGAAAAATTATTTTAAAATTAGTAATTCAGCTATATGAATGATTTATTCATGTAGACAATTTGGTCGGGATGTAAGGAGGTGTCAGGAATTAATGATAAATAACACCACTCTATTACGAGGCATATTACAATTATAATAATTATGGAGCCACTTTTAAAATGATGGCTGTGTCCTTTAAAATCTCAATTAATACATCAATAAGTTTTACAATCAAACTTCTTACGTAACCCCCTAATTACATTATTTTATGAACTGTTTGAAAATTGCAGGCTTCTCATATGAAATGGCTTAAATGATTTGCACTTTGCTTTTCAACAGTGTACATACATGTATTTTAGATACCCATGCAAAGATAAAATCAAAATTATTGCTCTTTAGAATTGAATTGAAATGACTTGATTAGAAAGACATTTTTTGAACAATTTGAATGGTTTGCAAGTTTATTTCAAATAAAGGTCACAAAATATATGTAAATAGTTTGTACTTAATCTCTTACAATTTCTATCTTAAACATCACATTTTAAAGTTTTATACACCGGTGATTTGCATTAAATGTCCAGTAGATTTATTTTACATTTTGTTCAATGAAACCAAAAAAAATTGTGCAAATTACGGAAGACATTTTTTAATGCACCTGTAGTAATTGGTGCCAAAAGGTTTTGGAGAAAGCTCCAAATAAAATGTGTCCAATAAAAAGCACATCAAATAAATTGCACAATTTGAAGCTATCATGCAAATTCAGTAAGATTGCTCTAATGGGTCCATTAGAACAATTTGGTCCTCAGCCCACACGGAAGTATCAAAACAACACATTTTGGACAAGATCAAAGCATAAAATACTCCAAACGTTTTGAATTTGGCTCTGTATATCATTAACTTTTTTTGTTGGAGAGCCACTTTTACAATATCAAAATATGTTGTTAAATGTCCTGCATAAACATATATACGAATTTGAATAGATAGCCACAGAACAAATCAACGCTACCTTGCAATTGTTAAAAAATCTACTTGTGCTCTATGTAAATTCGAGGGTTGATCCAAATCTAATCTCACAGATGCGATTTAATCATGAAAAATTTACATAAAGTGATTAGAATTCGTACTTTGTAATTAAATCTAATGATTTTGATTTAAATAATTATGAAAATTTTAATGCAAAATGATCACTACTTCTGAAATTAACCTATTTCATAGAGCGTGTGGTACGAATAGTTGCCACACGCCCACATCATCATTTCTAGATTCACATGCAGTGTGACATTACTTTTGGATCAACTCTTGTATCTTTGTACACAGTTGATCTGTTAAGTTTACAGTATGCTAGAGACAAACAAAGGAATTATTGCATAATGATTGAAACAATTGGAAAAACTGGCAGCCACTGATGTAGAGGAGGACCAGTATGTTGATCCCCCAAATAAAATCAATGAATCATTAATGACTAAAACAATGAGATAAACTGGTACCCACTGATGTATTTGCTGTAGAGGGGGACCAGTACGTTGATCCCACGCCCCGCCCCCAATAGTAGGAGACACACCAGCACCAGCCCCTGTCTCCAGTAGCTGCCCTTGGGCCACACATAGGGAATCATGATCTTCAGCTTCCCGATGACGTTCTTCCAGGTTGACTCTGGTTGTTCCCTCCCCGTGGAAGTTCCCTGTATGTTAAATAAATAGCAGAAGTTCTGTTCAGATTCTGTTTACACTGTGAAGATGTTAACTGCAAAAGTGGAAAAATCTTAGTTACCCTCCCTATGGTTTTGTCACTCTACATCTGTCAGTGGATTCTGTACACTTACACTCTTTATATCAGTCCTGTAAGTATACATTCACTTTACTTACTCTTTCTTATTTACACTCTACATTTGTCAGGAGATTCTCTTTACTTACTCTTTCGTATTTACAGTCTCTAATCTGTCATTAGATATTTTGTTTACATAATCTTTTTTACTTATACTCTTTTGATCTGCCTGTGAGTTCAATTTACTTGCACTTTCTACATCTGTCAGCAGTTGTTGTTTACTTACACTCTCTACATCTGTCAGCAGTTGTTGTTTACTTACACTTTCTACATCTGTCAGTAGTTGTTGTTTACTTACACTCTCTACATCTGTCAGTAGTTGCTGTTTACTTACACTTTCTACATCTGTCAGTAGGTGGTACAGGTTTCTGTTGAGACCTGGTGCCCAGAATCCCATGATTAACAGCAGCAAAGAACAGCTGTATCGCACAATCCATAGTCCAAACTCAATGTGGTCCGAATATCTAAAAATTAGTTTTTGAACTTACAAACTGCTGTTTGAATTTAAACAAGACTTTTTAAAACTTTAGATGTAAGTTATGTATATAGCCCTTAGCTGAATCAATACATTTATACTTATAGCATACAGTAGCATATTTACTTGGTATTTTCTATTGAAAGGGGCTGAACAAACTATAGCAGCTTTTTGCCTTAAGTTTATAATTTTAAACTGTACAGAAAATAGCATAAGATCATTTCAAACTAACCCTTCCAGTTTCCACCAGTAACTGGAACTCCACCAAGATATAAAGGGCAGGTTCTCCTTGACAAAAACCAGGCTCCAAAACAGGAGCAAAATGAGTCCATGGCCCCTGGTTGGGATGGAGGGCAGCATCTGTCTCCTCTCGTAGAACATCAGTCTGACCGACGCCATCCAGCAATACAACATCGCCAGTGCGGCGAACACTTGATACCCCGCCACAGTCTGGTCACGTATTGACGTGTCAGAAAGAATCACACGAATCACCGCCTCCAGCATCAAGACGAAGGCCAGTATCACCTGGATCGAAAAACCGCATGATCCAGGTAGGTTTTTCTCCGGCAGCTTTGTGGCGTACTTTCTGTAGAGGGAACACTGAACGCAGCCACATATCAGGATGTGCAGGAAGATCACTCCCGCTGTGACTGTGTCGATGAAGCAGGGATTCAAGCCCTTTTCAACCCAGATCTCAGTGAAATTCAAGTCTTTGCAATATTTCATTCTGATCTTAGATTAGTCTGAAATAAAAGATCATGATTATTAATGATTCAGGAGCAAAATAACAACAATCAGATATCTATGTAGTTGGAAATAGATGGGCAGTTGTAAACTACTATATTTGAAATGTATATCAGTTAATTTTGAAAATAATGAATAAAATATGATAGCTTGGATGAATTTTATCATTAATTACAAAAAAATAACATCAATCATTTTGTGAAATAGATTTCTTTATTATGTTTACAGTCTGTACTCTTTCTAAACAATTAGTTTCATTTTATGAGCACATAAAAAAAACTGTTGCTAAAGAAAATACACCTATTAAGCAGTTTTCAAAATCCAGGCCTTTTGATCTATAGTTATGAATAGCTGCAGGTCTGTAGCTCCCAGTTTAAACACGTTAAAATTCTGTGGAAATAATCAGTACTATTAAATTCTTAACACAATTTACTATTAATTCAATTCATTTATTGACAATTACCATGTTGGCAAACAGTCATGAATATGAGTTACATAAAACAAAACATTAAACATAGCATGCAAAAGTTAAACATTAACTAATAAATCTACAATGGACAAAACATTGGGTGAACAAAACTAGGCTTGTGCGAAGACTATTATTGGTATTCATAAAGTTGTATAAGTGTTCATTGTTGACTTTCCTTTCTAGCATTGAAACAGTTTTTTAGAAAACAACATATCCTTCTAGCAGCTGTAATGTTTTGAGGATTGACAAGTTCCTTAATGGGATTGACATTTGTATATGTGTTCACATTAAATATATCATTAAATTTATTAAATTTATTAAATTTATATCGTCAATTTATTTGCTTCTGATATTTTTTAAACATCACCACCAGCCCAGTAAAGAGAAGCAGTGTAATTTGCTTACATGTAAAAATGGCGACTCGATCTCCATCTGCAAGTGAATTTAACATACTTCATTTTCCAAGGTCAATTAGTGTGTTTAAGAGAAAGTCTGAGGCAAGTTAAGCGACGATATCAGGAGTAAATTGTCTGAAGAATTTAATAGTACTTGATTATTTCCACAGCATTTGTAACATGTGTAAGGAAAATTATAGCACATGTTTTTGTGTGACTTATATTGCAACAAATTTATAACACATTATAAGGTGGTATAGGACACCTCCATATTGTGACGTATTTCCGATCCAAATAAACAATAAAATTAAGTATAATTTGATAAATCTATTCTTTCAAGAAATTGTTATCTAACAGCGTAACACAATGGGCTACAGTGTTCACTACAAATCTGTAAGTCATGATTTCGAATCCCACTTGGGCCTTTTTAATTTTTACCTTTCCAAAAATTTTTAAAACTTATTTTTGGGTTAAATATTGTGAAATTTGAAAATTCTAAAACGGTGAAAGTATTTTCATTATTGTTTACTTTCATCCATGGTAATATCTACAGTATCCCATAGCATCTTAAGGAACTGTATTTCTAGGTTGTCCATCCAAATATTTTCAGACTGCAAGCTACAGACCTGCAGCTATATCTACATGAAGCTATGAACTGAGCTACAAATGAAAGTACCTGTAACGGGATGGGAGAAATAATGACGGACCAGACCAGGATTCGACCCCTGAATCTCTAGTCAGGTGCTCTACAATTGAGCTATCTGGCGCCGGTATTCGAACCGGTCTGACCGTCACATTCCTATGACTTAGGCTGGATATAATTATAGCAAGATGTGAGATCGTTTATACTTTTAGGTTGTGAAGATCTGCATAACACCGTAGTTCATAAATTTACTCTAGGAACCACTGATCTATGATTGAACATTGTTGTTATACAATAACAGGCATTGCAGGCAGTCAATAACAATGACATAACAACACTGACTTACTAATCTAATCCAGTAATGAGAAAAACGTAGTACACCCTTCAATAGGAATAAATATTGTACTCTAACATGTCTAACTTGAGCACTTATGAATCAGTACAATATTTGAATCTTCTTCATTATTTCCCAAATAACCAAAAAACCACTAAGCAACATACCGAAACAATGTCCTGAATTTTACACTGCAGTAACAGTGGTGTCTATAAGTACTTGTCAATTGCAAAATATCGTGCCTGGGAAAGAATCCTCGTTTAGCCAAAAAAATCTTCATTCACCTAAGGACTTTTTGGGTATTACACTGGAATATGCTCAGTCATTGCAAACCTCTCGATTAGTCGACATGAGATTTCTATTTTCATTTTCGCACATGCTAATTTCAATCCGGGTCTTCAAAATGTTTTCATCTGGGTCACGAAAGTGCACATTTAGAAACGTTCGAGATAATACACACAGTCCCCCCCCCCCCCCCCCCCCCCAAAAAAAAAAAAAAAAAAAACAGGCCTAATAAAAATGGATTCTTCAGTGTTCTAAGAAAATGATAGAAGATCTACCAATTTGGGAATAAAATTGTATCTTACTGTAGTTTTGGACTGATAAAATACATATATTTTTCTAATGCATTGAAGTCGGATTAATAATAATTAATCAGTACCAAAATAAAACGCACGCACCCTCTCCACGTGGACAAGTAAACGGCAA
>WFKH01002636.1:33882629-33896573 GCA_016163765.1 Magallana hongkongensis
GGATTATTGGCTGAAACACTCTGTACAAAAACATCCCTATTTGTAAACTTAAAACTCCCAAGTTCCCAAGGGATTATTGCCTGATACACTCTGTACAAAAACATCACCATTTGTAGACTTAAAACTCCCAAGATCCCTAAGGGATTACTTTCTGTAACACTTTGTATAAAACATTACTACTTCTAGACTTAAAACTCCTAAGATCCCTAAGGATTGTTGCCAATAACACTCTGTACATCACTATTTGTAGACTTAAAACTCCCAAGATCCCTAAGGATTACTCTCTGTTGTTACACTCTGTAAACAAAGCCATTACTGTCAAACCTACCCACAGCTTTTCCTGCTTGCTCTACATATTTCCCTGTCTGTACCATGGCTGCGTTAATCTTTTTGCCACGCTCTGTATTTTGTAAGTTGCTTTAAAGAAACAGCATCAGAAAATTAGCAAAGTCAGTCATTTTAAACAGCAAGTAGTAAGGGAACCATTTTTTAATGTTTATGTAGGATAGGCATGTACTGGTAGTTATCATGTACCTAGCATTAAATATATCTTAAAAACTAGCATCATTTCTCTTTTCGTTAATACAATTTCATCAAGTTAACAATGAATTTATAGCTCGATCCTCCTTTATATTCTATTACATGTACATATGTTACTAGTTAGAGGTTATAAATTAAAAGTTTGATAATTTACAAGAGGTTTGAATGATAAAATCTGCAAACTTTTTGTAAAATAATGTACTGTGCAAGACAACACATTTTTTTGACATTTTAAAACACTTTATTTCTGAAAAATAATTTTTTTAAAAAACTTACTGGGCAAGCCTCATCTTGATGTCCGACATTCCTAAATGACCCTGACATGGATGTCTGAAGTGGAAGAAGAGAGGCACATTGTAATATTATCATGTACAATTGACATATAAACATGTATTTATTATTATCTACCAAGGCCAAACAAACTAATGTATTGGTTTTCAGGCCAAAAACCTCAAAATATTAGGCAGGCAGGCACTATATTTTATATTACAAGATTTGGAAAAAAAGGCCAAAAAAATAATTAATGCAGCAGCATTTGATCTAATCATAATGAAGCAGTGCCAGAAAACCGATTCATTTACTTTTTTGGCCTAAGTTTTATTTCTTTATTACTTAAGAAATCTGATCATTCATGTTCACAGGGCCAGAGTCACAATCTTACACATTCCTTGAACTTTTAAGCCCATAGCATGTATTTAGCAGTGTTCAGTTCATAAAGTGAAAACATTTAATCAAACATCTATATTAGATAATGTTAACAGTGTAAACTGGTGTCATATTAAGATTTATATTATATAAAATAATTTGAGAGTTCCTATGCCATGATTACTTTATGATCTACTAAAAACTTAAAGCTTTTATGAAATTGGTCATTTAATATGACCTGCTTGATACCTCTGCATGGGCTTTATATTGCCCACACAGAACACAATATAAAGCACTTTATTATTTTCCAAAATATATCAGCTGAAAATTTTGAAATCTGATATGAATACATTTCTTTCAGCCTGATATATTGTGATAGCAAAACAAATTGTGCAACAATTTGTGCTTTTTTTTTTTAACTTTGTTGACAAAAACCTCACCTTGTCATATCAAAAAGTATAAGTAAATTTAGATTCTTATTCTGACTGTGCTCACTTGCCAACACACAAAAAAAAAATCTACAAGCATTGTTTATGAAACATTTTAATCTTAGATCTTAGCTCTCAGTTAAAAAATCATGAAAGGCAAGGAAAGGTAATGATTTCAATTTTAGAAAGTTCTAAGAGTTTTCTGCCTTCAGCTACAGTTTTTTTAGCTCACCTGAGCTGAAAGCTCAAGTGAGCTATTCTGATCACATTTTGTCTGTCGTCCGTCCGTCTGTCCATCTGTCTGTAAACTTTTCACATTTTCAACATCTTCTCCAGTACCGCAGGGCCATTTCAACCAAACTTGGCACAAAGCATCCTTAGGCAAAGGGAATTCAAAGTTGTGAAAATTAAGGACCACGCCTTTTTTTTAATCATGAATTTCACAATTTAGGTAGAGGAGTTCATAACCATGCATTCAGTTTTTTGCCCACATGTGTGGGAGTAAAGATTTTTAAGATTTAATACATTTTTACCATATGGCTATATTGGCCCCACCCTAGGGCCTAAACCCCTGTCCCAGGGGTCATGAATTTCAAAATTTAGGTAGAAGACTTCATGGACATCATATCCATGCATTTAGTTTTTCACAAATATATACGGGAGAATAGAAGAAGATTTTCTAAGATTTAATACATTTTTACTATATGGCCATATTGGCCCCACCCTAGGGCCTAAACACCTGTCCCAGGGGTCATAAATTTCACAATTTAGGTTGAAGACTTCATGGACATCATATCCATGCATTTAGTTTTTCACAAATATATATGGAAGTAGAGAAGAAGATTTTCTAGGATTTATACATTTTTACTATATGGCCATATTGGCCCCACCCTAGAGCCTGAAACCCTGACCCAGAGACCATAAGTTTCACAATTTTGGTAAAGGGCTTCATGGACATCATAACCATGTATTTAGTTTTTAACAAATATCTATGGGAGTAGAGAAGAAGATTTTCTAAGATTTAATACATTTTTACTATATGGCCATATTGGCCCCACCCTAGAGCCTGAACCCCTAAACCAGGGGCCATGAATTTCACAATTTTGGTAGAGGGCTTCATGGACATCATAACCATGCAATCAGTTTTTTCCTCACATGTGTGGGAGTAGAGAAGAAGATTTTTGAAAATTTGGCTGGTTTTTTTGCATATTTGGCCCCACCTGTGGCACCCTGGGGGTGGTAGAGCCACCAATTTCACAATTTACATTCCTCTTACCATAGAGATGCTTCACACCAAAAATGGAAACAATTGGCCTTGTAGTTTTTAGGAAGAAGTTAAAAATGTAAATTGTTAACACACGTCACCGGACGAAAACAGATAGCAATAGGTCACCTGAGTTTACTCAGGTGACCTAAAAAACTTCTTCTCAGAAACCAATTGGCTAGAAAAGCTGAAACTTGTGTCTAAGTATCCTCAGGTAGGGTAGATTCAAGTTTATTCAAATCATGACCCCCTGGGGTAGGACAGGGTCACAACGTGGGGGGGGGGACAAAAATTTGTATAGGAATATATAGGGAAAAATCTTTAAAAATCTTTTTCTAAAAAACCATTTGCCTAGAAAAGCTGTAACTTTAGTGAAAGCAACCTCAGATAATGTAGATTCAAATGTGTTCAAATCAAAATCTTGAGGAGTAGGGTAGGGCCAAATTGGGGATCCAATTTTACAAAGAAAAACATTTTAAATATTCACAAAAGCTGAAATGTTATAATATATATTTTTACTGATACGCAATCATTTTGACATATTGCTGATTCTTTAAAATTGTTTAGACCTTTGCCCCTGGACGATTCTTGTGCCTCAAGGGGTTCAGAGTTTGATGAAGGTTTATATCCCATATATAAAAAATTGTTTGGGATCTTTTTGAGAACTGCAATGCTCAACATATGATATGAGTATAAAATCATCCTGTTAGAAAAGGGACTAATGATAATAAACATAAGAATATCCAGGGGGAAAATGGATTTTTATTTATACAGGATCTACATGTATTATACTACATTGTCCAGATAGTTTGTATTATGACTCCATTAAGCTGATTTTATCATACCTATTGTTCCTCAGGTGAGCGATGTGGCCCATGGGCCTCTTGTTTAAGTTTAGAGAGTTCACAATTGAATATACATGTACATAAGGTATCAATCAGACATATTTAAAAGTTACATCATCTCACTTAAACAATCCCCCAAAAAATGAGTTCAAAGTAGAATTGATGAAGAGCACAGAGCTAGACAAAAGAAACTGGTCAACTTGACCATGACTCACCCAACCAGAACATTGGTCAACCCTGAGTGGTTCGTTCCACTCCACTGCCTGTAGTTGTGAGTAGTGCGGTAAGCCTGACAAAATGCTGTCCCATAATCCTCTAGTAGCTTTGAGTCTGTATTGAAAATTAATAAAGGTGTTAAAATTTCCATCACTGTATATTACTGATTTTAAAAATCAATTACTGTACAGCAAAACTTGTTTATAGCAAACTTTAAGGGATCAGTGAAAAAACTTTCTTATAACCGTAATTTATTATATGTTTATAGCGAAGTTGTAAGAAATCTTACAGCGAATTCATTATAAAATAGTCAGCTGACAGTACTTCAAACTATCTTACGTTATAAAATCAATATAAACGTCATTTACAAAATATATTTATATAACCTTATAATTTAATTTTTTAAAAATTTACTGTATTATATTTCATGTGTCTTCATTGAAATTTGTAATGGAAAAAAATCATTATATGAATGATAAAATACGTTAAAAGTTTGCCAGCAGGGGACTTAAAATTAGTTTGTTTTAGTCGTAAATTAGTTTTGTTTTCCCTCCGACTGAAATGTCACACTTTCATTGGTTTAAACATAGCACGTGATTGCCTCATATATCTCTATGTGAGTTTGGTGAGAACTAATATTAGGCAATATGGCCGTCATTGGCCGACGCTTCGCTTACTCATTTCGACATTTCATAGTATTTAATACAGAAACCGCATGCCGTAAGTTCTTAATGTATTTGGAGTAGTTGCCCTTTAAAATTCTTTAAAAGTAGAGTAGTTGCCCTTTGAATATTGACGTCACATTGTTGTGTCTGGAGCAGAACAAAATGGCAACGTAGAAATTTGCTCAAATCTCTGCAGAGGAAAGGGAGAAAAGATTTAAAATTGAATAGCAACAAAACATTGTAAGTAAACATGGGTGAAGCAAAGATTTTTAAAGTATATGAAAGGTGAGATTGATAATTTTAAAGAGTATTAATGAGTTAAATTGGACGAGACTTTAGGCATCTTGTACATAGCTTTGCGTAGATCATCGCTATTTGTGAATAAATATGTCGCTTGATAATCCTCAGGAAAACAAAACACTTATTAGGTTAGTTACTGACTCACTACGGAAATATATTAGGTTGTCAATCTCATAGACGGCTCGGCTTCGCCTCGCCATCTATGAGATTGATCAACCCAATATATTTCCGTAGTGAGTCAGTAACTAACCTAATAAGTAATAATAGCCGTGTTCATTATATATGGTAACTTTCTAAATGTTTATATAAGAATTTTGCTGGGACATAAATACGAATTCGTTATAGTCGTAAATTTGCTATATTCATGTTCGTTATATTCGAGTTTTGCTGTAGTATTTTTATCCTTTTTTCTCTAAAGACAGAGGTATAATGTCCTCTTTTAATATTGAAACCATTATGAAAATTACTACTAAAATCCAATAACAAGAGGAAAAGCTGTCAATGTGACGCTCCCTCGGACACCTGCCATAATCACCATTTTAATAACCGGATTTTCCTTTGGAAAACCAGGTTAAAAAGGATTTCTGTTACCTAGATAACAACCATCATGCTTTCTTGAACTGCTAATTTTCATAGAACATAAATAAGTCTAACTAAAACTGAACAGTAAACGGAAGCTCACCATTTTTCTCCATGGTCACCAGAAGGGACTGAAGGTATGCTCTGAATTGTGCCTGTATCCACTCATCTCCTCCTTCCCACTCTGAAAACAATAACGCATCAAAGTGTAAAATTCTCCTTATATATTTTAGATGACAAATCAATCAGCATTAATCTTATTAAATTCAAACTAATTATAGTAATATGCTTTTTTCTCCTTAAATCACAAGCAATACTGAACACCAACTTTACTGGTAATTTGTGTGAGAAAAGTTTCAGGAGATTCGCAACCACCTTTTATTGCAAAAATATCTCCCCTGAAACCAGTCTTTCATCCCCCTTTTATACATGTATTATATAATATTTATATTATATTTATTATAAATAAAAAAGATTTTTTTCAGAGACGTGGCCGCAATAATTCGTTGCTCTGAACCGGTTAAGGAGGTTAGTTGGTCAACAAAGTAGCAGATCAACTTTAAATTTTTAGATACGATTATTTAATACACTTCAGCTTTAAAATTTGAACATTTTATTATAATCTATCATTGTACAGCTCTAGCTCTTCTTCTAAAAGAGATCAAAATAGTCTTAAAATGGCCATGATCATTCAGCCCTCTTAAGCATCCATCAAGCATGACTATTGTACCTGTTCCGTCCAGGTAGGGATCATCCGAGTCCTCCCCTAACACAGCCTTGATGATGATGTCAGCGAATCGGAGGTCAGCTGTCGTCAGGTGTAACAGACGCTGCAACTCGCGGTCATGGATTTCTATTTTGCCCTCCTCAGAATCTGACACCTTAGAATGAGAAATAATTTCAGAAATTCAAATTCATTTGTGACAACTTTATCTGTTTATTTTACAATCATCGATCTGATCAATAGAATAGTTTGTGACAACAGATTTTTGTGATATCAAGCCAACATTTAAAACCTTAATAATTATATAAGGGCACTAATTGGCAGGTAACAAGAAATTTTCAAGACTACAAGTTTCCGAAAAACCGCAAAAAATTGTCTTGCACACAAATACATGTAGGGTAAGATTCAGTAAAAAAAAATCATCTTAGAACACAAATGTATTCTGACCAATTCTAATAATCCCTCTTAATCATGTTAATATTCAAGAACTTACAAGTAATAACCCAAGACTTGCAACATGCTGATTGAAATAAAGTTTTCCAAGACATCTCGTTGACATAATCTTGTAGCGGTATTAATTAGTCATACTTACACAGAAAATCTCACTAGATAAAAATGATTTACAGCTAGTACCTCTATCACAATGTCTGAAAGATGGCGTTTTTGTCGGAAAAGGAAATTAGTTGCTCCAATGACAAAGCTCCGAACATTGACATCTGTCATGAGATCCAGATATTGGAGTGAAAGATATGGATGGCATACACAACCCTGTCAATCAAGAGAATGATTAACACTTAGAAAATGACTACAGTTTACAAACATCCCATAAATGTTCACTAGAGTCCAATCTGCTTCTTTGTATCATGATTTACCATAAACAAAATTAATCTTTAGAAAAACATATGAGCTGTTTAACAGCATGAATGCTTATGCAACATACTGAAAACGTACTATATTTAGCATATATATGATTTTGGGCAGAATATTATTTTCAAAAAGGTTAGCGTGGATTTCATTTAGTGCATTTCTTAATGTACCTATTATCTACATATATGGTTGACATTTAGCAAAGTACTAGCGGAAACAGCATTCCACCAAAACCGCTAAATAGAATACACAGCTAAATGTAATACATTAACGGTACATAAAGTGAGGTGGGATGACAGTGTTTTTTGGAAACTACAGATTTTCTCTGTAAAGAAGTTTTCTTAAATTGCTATTCATAAACTCTTTGATCTATCTTATGTTTATTAGTATGATATCTTCAATACAATTTTAAACGACATGAAACTTTTTCATAGACCTGTAGAATCTATCAAAAAATAAATGTTGGAAAAAGAAGACTAAAGTAATTTTACCTTGGTAAACACAGCCAGTGGAAAGCCACAGTCATCTTGATGGAGTTTGGAAGACCTCTGCACTACCCCCATTTCTACAGGAGAGTTTTCTCCAGTTGGAGATGGCTCCTGACTGCCCCGCTTTGTTTTTAATCCACTAATAGCAGAGCTGATCCTGTTCTTTAAAATTGCTGCCTTGTTGCCAGGGCTTTTCTTTACATCACTGATTGGAATGCCTTTGTCTGCAGAGTCTGTATCATCATTGTCAATGTTATCGCTTGTCTTAATTTTCTGAACTGCCACATTTGGTGGTCCTACATCAATCCCAGAATCCTGAGTATCACATGACTCCTTGGTGGAATCTGATTGGTTGTTTTGCTGTTTGGATGCCTCAGCTTCACTGATGGAGTCTTTGTGTTCTATTGCTAGCAACAGCCTATCCTCTTCCCATGAGAAACAATCCTCCTGATCTATTTTCTGAATGCTCTCTGGCGAGTCTAATTCCTCTATCCCCTCACTTCTCTTTAACACCTCCCTTGCATCCTCCAGATTCAAAGAGAGCTCAAATTTGGAAGACTCTTTTTCTTCGTCACTCATAGTTTCCAGCTTTTCCAGGTAATCCTTGAATTCCTCTACATTTACCACAGAATCCGTCTGCTTTAATGTTGTTCCAGACTGAATTGCCGTCAGTTGAGTGATATCTCTCATATTGGCCAAAGGATCATGTGAAAAAGGAACTTTATTATCACTAGGTGAAGAGCTTCCTTCTGACTTTGTCTGATTTTCATAATCTAGCGCAAAACTTTCTGAAAGTGTCCGTTTCACTAAAGAACGAGCTGATTTATTTTCTTTTTCAGAATTCTCCTTTCCTGTATCAGAAAGACTTCTTAATGCCCTTGGGGTGACCTCTTGACCCTGAGTTTGTTGGTTACCAGTAGAAGTGTCCATATTTTGAGGGGTTGGTTGTGGTTTTATTTGTGATTCTACTGTGGGTTCCATTCCATCTCTTGGAATTTCCAATTGTTCTGGTTCATTGTAGGCAGCCTGAGCCTCAGCCTAAAAAAACAATACCGATATACAGTATATCTGGTAATTTTCACGATGATCTTATATTCGCATTTTCTGTGATGACTTTTACTTGCAAAATATTCAATACGCAGAAATTATATCTAGTATTGATTGCTGTAAGAAACTTTTTAAGTTGCAAAAAATGACCGACACAAATAAACAAGAGGCCCATGGGCCACATCGCTCACCTGAACAACAATAGACATAATAAAATCAGCTTTATGGAGTCATATACAAAATATCTGAACAATGTCATATAATAGATCCAGTATAAAAAAAAAATTCCCCTGCATATTCTTATGTTTATCATTGAGCCCCTTTGTAACAGGATGGTTTAACAGTCATATCACATATTGAGCATTGCAGTTCATTTATATATGGATTATAAACCTAAATCAAATTATGAACCCCTTGTGAGGTCCAAGAATTGTCCAGGGGCCAGAGTCTAAACAATTTTAAAAAATCAACAATATGTCAAAATGTTTGCATATAAGTAAAAACATATATAATAACATTTGAGTTTTTGTGAATAATTTAAATGTTTTCCTTTGTAAAATTGGAATCCTCCACAAGTTACAGCTTTTCTGGCTGATCAGTTTCTGAGAAGAAGATTTTTAAAGATTTTTCTCTATATATTCCTATGTAAAAATTTGACCCCCCACTGTGGCCCCACCCTACCCCTGGGGATCATGATTTGAACAAACTTGAATCTACACTACCTGAGGATGCTTCCACACAAGTAATAACTTTTCTGGCCAATCAATTTCAGAGAAGAAGAGTTTTAAAGATTTTTTCTGATATATTCCTAAATAAAAACTCGACCCCCCCCCCCCATTGTGGCCCCAACCTACCACCAGGGATCTTGATTTGAACAAACTTGAATCTACACTACCTTAGGATGCTTTCACACAAGTTACAGCTTTTCTGGCTGATCAGTTTCAGAGAAGAAGATTTTCAAAGATTTACTCTATATCTTCCTAGTATGTAAAATTCAACCCTCCATTGTGGCCCCACCCTACCCCTGGGGATCATGATTTGAACAAACTTGAATCTACACTACCTGAGGATGCTTTCACACAAGTTGCAGCTCTCCTGGCTGATCAGTTTCAGAGAAAAAGATTTTTAAAGATTTACTCTATATCTTCCTACGTAAAAATTCGACCCCCCCCCCCATTGTGGCCCCACCCTACCCCCGGGGATCATGATTTGAACAAACTTGATTCTTCACTACCTGAGGATGCTTCCACACAAGTTTCAGCTTTTCTGGCCAAATGGTTTTTGAGAAGAAGATTTTTGAAAAATACCAACAAATTTTCAATGATTTTTTATTATCTCCCCTTGAAAGAGGGCGTGGCCCTTCATTTTAACAAACTTAAATCCCCTTTAACTAAGGATGCTTTGTGCCAAGTTTGGTTGAAATCGGCCCAGTGGTTCTGGAGAAGAAGTTGAAAATATAAAAAGTTTACGGACGGCCCAGTGGTTCTGGAGAAGAAGTCGAAAATGTAAAAAGTTTACGGATGGACAGACGGACAGATGGACAGACAGACGAACGCCGGACAAAAAGTGATCAGAAAAGCTCACTTGAGCTTTCAGCTCAGGTGAGCTAAAAATGTTACACATTTTCCCCATTTTCGCAAATGTTGTGCCACGTGAAAAAAGAAGGTATAAAGCATGTCCAATAATAATACTACACTCACTTCATATACTCACCACCATTAACCAATGTTAACATAATTATACAGACTACCCTCAATCAATTCAATATTATAACTTCTTAAATTGTTTTAACTAAATGTTTAACTAAAACAAAGGAAGACTGAGAAATCGCTACAGTGAATATTAATTTTCAATAATTATTTGGATGTAAATTTTTTTATAGAATTGGCTAAAATTTAGATTTGTTATAAATAATTAGCCTGGTTTACTGATTAATGTGATATGTATGTCACAATATGGTTGTGAACATTAATTTGCTTCATGTAACTTTATTTCAATTAAATATCATTTCTGAGGACAAATTGTCTTACTTTGATAAAACAAACAAAAAATTACAATTACGTTTATTAAAATATCTTTTAATTTTTTTCCTGACCTGCTTGTCTTTCTTTGGTGACCTGTAGTTGACCTTTTCGTCATGGTAACAGACTTCAAGGAATTCTTCACTTCCGTCGGAACTTGTTGTGCGGAGTGTCGGGGACAACTGTCTATTGAGTTCTACAGTCGCTGATTCCTCTAATCCAAACTCAATCATACCTGCGTGTTCATCAACAATTTTATTTAAATGAATTCCAACCAAACAGAAATCAACATCATAATTCATTAAGAATGAAGAAATTCTATGGATACTATATTTATGTCACGTAGAATTTCTTCATTTTGGGATATATCTTACCAGGAAATAGAGAAAGAACAGCCAAGATGGTGTTACACAGAGTCTGGACAGGGGCACCTGTAAAAAGTACCTATTAAGGAAAAAAAAGCGCTTTTTTACTTCTTTGGCATTCATTTCACAGATCCAGAATGAGTTACAATATTTATAAACAGTTACAAAATGAAGAAATATAAAGTTGAGCAATTCCAATTTTCAGAGAAAAAAAAACTGTCAAGAGCACTAAATTTTGAAATTTTAGGCCCAAAACTAAACAAAAATACAATTTTTTATCTAGCGACACATTGATAATTTTCTTTTGTTCTTAATCATCAATCAGTCCATTTTATGGTGGCACCACACATGAAATAATTTTGATATTAGCTATTATATGAGCTAGGTTATTCTAATAAGCATTTTAATGAATGGCATTAAAAAAATCCCTTGTTTAAATCCAATTTCAATTGAATTATATCATTTCAAAATATTTTTAGAGTTTCACATAGAATAGCTTACCCTTCTCTCCAAGAGGATAAGTTTGAAGAGTAAAACAATTTTGTGTCTGAATTGTGTCACCACATCACGAACGGACATACCTACAAAAGGAGCACAAGAATTGTTAATGCAATGAAAGAGGAAAATCAAACCACTGATTTTCAATAACTAAGATGGAAACTATAGTATCTAATCTTATTATATGCAGTATTATACATTTATGTACCTTAATAATAATAGTAAATGCTGTGGAATCATTTAAATTGAATCATATAAATTAATGGGGGCCAATCATCGTGGATTGTGGGTTTTTTTGGTTATTTGTGGGGATCTACATGTATTTTCGTGGATGCATTGGTTTTCAGTTTCAGTAAGAAAACTAACTCTTTGAAATTCATAATTTGTTTTCGTTTAGGATGTAAATTCGTGGGCGAGAGCTACCCACTTATACCACGAAAATTGAGTGACCACGAAATCTGATGATTCCACAGTAATGTTTTCTGGTAAGAGAAAGTGATACATGTTGTTCTAAGATCATTGCCCAATGGAATGATGGGGTAACATGACAGAGTGAGAAATAGAGCATTCCTTCTATATGTACATGTACTGGTACGTGTAACTCAGTCTTGTGTGACCATGTAACTCAGTCTTGTGTGACCATGTAACTCAGTCTTGTGTGACCATTACTAATAAGCCAATATGTACATAAACCTGCTAGCCAACAGGTCTGGAGTTTAAACCAAGCAGATGCAATATTCATTTGTGTTACATGAATTAAAAAAAAACATGTAGAGTGATTTTTTTTAAGTTCAAAATAGACAGAAGTTTATTGTTCCCCTTGACAGCAACTATTTCTCACAGCTCTGCCTTGAAAATAGTTGCTGTCTTGGGGGACAATAAACTTGTTATTGCATGTCCTCATAGCAAACAAATATATATATATCATAATTGTCACTGTCACTTGATCCAAAGGGGTCAGATCATGTTGAATTGCCAGGCGCGGACCATCAGATTAAATAAAAAAATTATATGAGACGTGTCTAGCTGCAACTTAAGGTGATCGGACCTTTTCGATCAAGTTAATGTTATGATGACAAATGTATTAAATATATACCCTTCCATTAAAATATCAAAATAACAAACTATTTTTTTTAATAA
The DNA here is from genome assembly GCA_016163765.1 of Magallana hongkongensis. Taxonomy (NCBI): domain Eukaryota; kingdom Metazoa; phylum Mollusca; class Bivalvia; order Ostreida; family Ostreidae; genus Magallana; species Magallana hongkongensis. The sequence goes on from WFKH01002636.1 coordinate 33,895,262, forward strand.
ATCTTATGTTTACTTTTTGAACATAACCACGGTTTATAAAGGAACTCTTTGAAAACACTAACACAAGACCATTACTGTAAACCAACTTTTATTCGCAACTACTTCATTTAGCGTTTAACTGAAGAATTTCAAAAACTGGTTCGCGGTGATAATTTTTCACAATTTAGATGTAGATTATCTGCTTATACAATACCAAAGAGATTTGGGGACTGGTTCGCAGCGAAAAATATTCGCGACAACGAGGCTTTAGTGAACCTTGCGAAAATTTCTCATCTGCGAATAAAATTTGGTTTACAGTATTTCTTGTGTACTACATCATCAGTTTCAGAGAGTGGTGATATGGATTCCGAAAACCACAAAGTGGTGATCTGGAAAGCTGGATCACATAATGAATCTGTAAAATTAACAGTGTCAAGAAGAGAAAAACAATGGGTATATATGCATGATAAATCACATAGTTACCAAGGAAAACCTGAGATCCGTCCCTCAGGCTCTCCGTCATTGATAAGCTGAGGTTCTTATAGGTGTCCTCCAACAGTTCTACCTTGCTGAAATCCAGCTCATCAAAGTAGGCATGAGTGATCAACTCCAGCTTGGCCTGAATTAATCCATAGAGAGGCTGAAAGAAAAGGTCAAAGGTTAAAGAAATAAAACTATAGAATTATAATCAATTCATTACTGTAATCCAAATATCATTTGTGTTTTAGAGAGATTTCGTAAGGTTTTTAATGAATATACCTCACTGTAAATGATTCATTTTGGATGGTTGTAAATGTTTAAAAAAAAAACTAGAAGGAACTGGTTGGGAAATAAAGTTCTAGCAAACCAATTTATCCCTGGGAAATTGCGACAATAAAGTTTTTCCAAATAAATGTCCCATATAGATAGAGATCTCAGAAAGACTTACTATTTTGGAAATAAATATGTATCCCTTTGCCTGACTTCTGAATTTTTTAGCAGAATGTACATTTATGGATATAATAAAAATGTATCATCTTCTTACTGGTTGGGTTTGAACAAAAAATTGGCACTTACTAATCTACTCAAAACACACACACTTTTCTGAACCGTGCTGCGTGTGACATCAGATGACTTGTTCATCAAGGCCTAGGTAACAGGAAAAAAACAAAGGAAAATTAATATACATATGTATTGGATAAAATGAGTCATGTGATTGCAATTTGTAATAGACAACAACATGGCATTTTCCTTACACTTCTCTCTTTAATATGTTTATAATTATACAAAAGGTTAGGGTCTTCTACAAGACAAACACTTATCACATGTAGGTTTATTACTGACTGTCTACAGA
>WFKH01002636.1:33901573-33915140 GCA_016163765.1 Magallana hongkongensis
GTACGTAGTTTGTTATGAGTTATAATCTGTGATTAAAAAGAAAAGAAATTAATGTGAATAAAAATAAAATATATCTAACAGTCATCATCTGCTTTGCATTTTACGCATGTATACAGGAAGAAAAACAGATTGAATCTTAACTTCCTGTATTAACATAGAATCTTGGGAAACTACACGATGACCTCATTACATTGCTTCCTGTCCGTCTAGGTCTGCTCAGTTCATACAAGTCTTTAATTATCAATTATTAAATTACTGATGAATTAATCATAAATAAGAAGAAAAATCTGAAACAAATCTAAATGCACTGATGAACAAGAGTTTGTACATATGTACATCATAATGATAAAATCAATTAAACATGCAGAAAAAATAATCTGAAACATTTTAAAAATATGACAATGTACATCATAATGAATAACAAAAAAAAAAAAAAACCAAAACAAGCAATGACATCAGAATTGTTTGGAATTAATTCGAAAGAAAACATAAATGATAAAATGAAAAAAATAATATTAGCAAATAAAGAACTCATATCGACAACCCCCCCCCCCCCCAATTTCTGCTTATCACTTAAAATTTCAAAAAATTCTGCCCGATTTCAAAGCGAAAAAACCCCCAAAATTTAAAAATAGAAAATAGAAAACAAAGGATCGAGTTTCGATCTTCAAATGCATGTAAATTTAAGACCTACTCCCTCTGTGAAATAGGTTTTCGCTTTTTATTTTTTCGTTATTGTTGTTGAACACCAAACGGTCAACCGATGATAACATCGGGACAACTTCATACAAGAGAAGGAACCACCACTTACTCATTTCTAGAAATTAAATAAATTGCTTTGATTTGTTAACGCTTTTTTTATATACCATTTTTGTTTCAGACAATAAATGATCACTTCTCTATAGCTTATCAAATCCTTGTCAATACTAGTAAACATACACAATCTTGTTTACTTGTTTATGGGGGAAAAATCCCCTCTTTGCTCTTTGAGGCGTCCATATATAATATACTGTACAATCAGGCCAAGCAGCAGGTAATTGTATTTTTGGACATCATAAGAATGTCTTTTTCATTCTGGTTTTATTACTGTATAGCATTAACTCTTGATAATCAAACAACATCACACGGTCCTCTAAATGTATATCAACATGATATGATTCTGCAATATTTATTATATATATGCGTGTATAAAATAGGTAGTCTAGATATAGTTTACCAGCCACTTAGCATCAAATTTACATTTAGATAAAATCAATTATATACGCAAAAAATATTCTGACAAGGACAAAAAAAAAAAAAAAAAAAAAAAAAAAAAGATAAATGAAACTCGCTTAGTTGGGGAGGGGTAAAGGGGGATGGTGTTATACTCTTTTATAGTAATTTTCAATATATATGTTTTTAAAAAGTATGAGTGGTGAAAGGGTAGTGGCGATTGGCTTGAACCATCAAAACCCTCTCCCGCTTTCGCGTCTTAACACCGACAAAAAATTCTGAAATAAATAAAACAGACCTGTATATGCCATATTTTAAAAGCTGGTGCTCCTTTTATAATATCAAAATTCAGTGCATACACGTCTAGACAATGCATAAATGTCTAGCTCGGGTGTTTTACGTAATCATCTCATAAAGTTACGTACATTTTTTAAAAAACTTAACAGATCACACTGAATAAATGATAATTAGACACAAGGATCATGATTGCATTCAATGCATATACATGTACATAGAGCAGCATGTATTTTGCCAAGATGGCAAAACTTTGAGCGGGAAGAAAAGAGGCTGGGTGGTCACAAAACTAAAAAATTAAAAGTAAAATCTTCTGACATGAACCTTAAAATTTTAGATATGATTTGTTAAGCTATAGTAAAACTATTATTTAGTAAGTAACAATTCTATAAATCTTAGCTTTTAATTTTGAATTTATTCCTATATTTGAATACACAGCTCTCTTTATGAAGGGGAATAATAAAGTCTAAAAATGACCAGGACCATCTAGCCATCTTTGCAAACAAAAACAAATTCTTTGGAGCGACTAGCTGTGCATCTACCAAAATGGGTACTTAGTATTTTATTTTCTCTATTAACCTCGTACCAAAGATCAAATTATTAAAAGATTTTCAGACCCAAGTAGACACGCACAATTGATGTTCAAGGACAAATAAATGTTTCTATAATTAAATATTATTGAAAATTATCCATTCGTATACAGATCTAACATCAGAAGCCCGTTTCATCTCCTTATTAAATGGTATAGAACAGATATACGTTCCCAGAAGGCCAAGAGAAACACACACGGCCAAAGTAAAAAAGTACGGAAAATAGACGCCTAAGAAATAAGGGTCCTCCTTGTTCAAGCACAGGAAACCGGGCCTACGACGCAGCATCCTCATCCGGTTCACGAACCACACCTCGCCTCGTTCTCGTTTTGGGCAGTAGGTGAACCGACAGAACCAGCATTCAAGGACGAAGTAGGACCAGCGCCATATTGGGGTCAAGTGATCGCAAATGCAGTCCCCGCAAACCAGTGGTATCTTGAATCTGTTTAGAAAGAGGAAATTGATACTTTCAACGTAGGTAGAAAAACAATTCAGCGTCGTTTTAAAATCCGTATTAACATACATGTAATTAATGTATGCTGTAATTAAAGAAAAATATCAACTCTTCTTTTTGTCGACCAAATTTCGCCTGCATTCCCAATGGGCTAAAATATAGATATTTTGTAAAAGATAACTGTTATTTAAACTAAATGTTGCTTTTTTGGGGGTGGGGGGGGTGGGGGTTATTCCCTTCTATGAAAAAGAGCAAGAAATCGGACACAATTTAAGGGTCTCATAAAATTTTGTTTGAAGTTTCAAGATGCTCCCTTTAAAAAAGCGCAAGAAATCGGACACGATTTAAGGGTCTAATAAAATTTTGTATGAAGTTTCAACTGAAGATACTATGTATATAACCGCCTTTGTATCTTTTGAGGTACCGGTAAATAGTATTTAGAAAGAATAATTCAAGAAAATCAAGTTGGAAAATAATCGTACGGGTTTTAACTTGCACTTACTATATGAAACCTACATGTACATGTATATACGAAGGTTGCACGATTTAACACCAATGTTACAACGCACTTTTAAAAAAAATGTCAAAGTGCGTTAAATTTGAGACCAAGTCAACGCAATATGATTTTTTTTTCAAAGTGCGTTGATATGGTTGATATTAACGCACTTTAAAAAAAAAGTGTGCAAGTTCTAGTCGAAGTTAGATTATTTTGAGGGACACAATAGCTGACCTATATATCGCGTTTATCTATACTACTATATTAAAATAATAGACTCGAATTTTGGGGCTTTAATACCGAGAAATCGGAGAAGTACTGTCTTTTGTTTTATATATTTTAAACATCATTGGTACTTGAAGATTACCAATTTGTTTTTATTTTTCCTCAATCAAGCTTCGCTAATTAATAATCAACAAAAATTCCTTTAAAAACTCCGGAAAGCAACTGGATTTTTTGGATTTTACAATCTTGCGCATGCGCATTACATTCACGCTTAATCACGGGAGGCTCTTTAGTTCATGTTTCCACAATATCACATTTGCATGGATAAACTCAGAAACGATAATACAAATACGTGTAAATTTTCATTGGAAATATATATATATTCTGTTCATCAAAGAAAATAGGGAGATAACTCTAACTCAGTGCATTTAAAATGAAAAATCCCGAGTGTTCCGAATGTCAACATAGTGTGAAAAAAAATTGGTGAAAAAGTGTTGAATTCTTCATAAATATGAATTAAATTTTCAGATGAAACTTAAGGTATTTACGGCCTCAAAATGGTTTGTTATGAATATTTTGACTGTTATTTTCAATGCAGCTTCATTAATTTTCTCCAAAATCGTTTCGGAGCGATTCTGCAATTGTTTGCTACATTACGGGTATATGGGAGGCATTTTAACTGTGGTGAAGGCCTGTCCCGAGACACAGTTAGATTATTCTAATTAAGCAGAGTGTAGTGAAATTATTAATAGCATTATTGTAGGCCTAAATCATGGTTATGTTAATGTCAACAATACGGTGTACCGGTAGATGTATCTATTTCGTAAATTTCCGATATCATACATGTATACATGCAATTTCAACCCGTGCACGCACGGGTCAAAGTCTAGTAAGCTTATGAACAAATTTAATGACGAAGTATATCAATTACTATACTAGTATAACTTTTGAAAATTAATGCAAACAAGTGCAGGCTCAAAGGCTTATATTTTTTAGTTGATGTGCTTTAATGGCTGTACATGTAACTATCTTACCTTGTATATCGAAATAATTTATTTGGTTTGAATTTGAGAAAGAGATTTATACAGTCAAACTTCGTTATCTCGAACTAGATGGGACTGTTTAAAAACTTCGAGATATCCGAGTATTCGAAATATCGAGAGTAAAATACTTAAAAAATAAGAGGTTTGGACTTAAAAATCATTTCAACATATCCATTGTATTCGAGATATCAGTGTTCGAGATATCGAAGTTCAACTGTACTTAGAAACCTGCAGATATATTAGTTTATGGAATTGAAATTTGATATGATGTTTGGGAAGGAAAGATGCGGATGCATTCATCAAGTAACTGATGTAAATAATTAATTGGAAATCGGTTGTATCTTTGGTTGTCCCCTCCCTAATCCCTATTGCCGATTGATGCTAAACAGTGTTTACAAAGAAACACTTAATCTGACTAAAACGAAATCAGTTAAGAACGAAGCCCATATTTTGTGATTTTTACATTTTTTTTAAAAGTGCATTAAGTGTTTTGATGATAAAAAATGTTAGTGTTTACTCATAACGCAATGCGAAAAATTTGGGATCAAGTGCGTTGACTTGATCCCAAATTTAACGCACTTGGAAAAACATTTTCAAAGTGCGTTAATTTTTTTCCCAAATTAAACGTACTTCGAATTTTTTTTGTGTGTTGCCACATACTAGTCCAATTCTACCCAATGGGCAACTCCAATTTGGTTTGACAAAAACAGTTCCTTTTTATTTATTATAACTAGATAATATCCAGCGCAAGCGCGGGAATTAGCACTTTACACATTAATGACACAATGCTAAAATGTTGAACCATTTTTTTTTTCATTTTCCTATATACTGTGTCCATTTTTTTTTCTAAATTGTTTTCTTATCCTATTCTTCATATCTTTAGGTCAAATTTCACTACAATTTTTATCACTGTCTTAATGAGAATTTCAGATAAAAGACTGATCTGAAAAAAAACCCCCACAATTTAACTTCATACGTATACATTATTTATTCATATAGACTTAGAAATAATGTCTAAGGTTTACTACCAATCTGTCGTGGTATAAAAAAGTATGAAATTCACAAAACGCTAGTGTATGCATATTAATTTGCATTTTTTAAACCAAAGTTGTCATATCCAAAGTATTTGCCCGATGGCTAACTCGCCCTACACTTTCCTCCATGGTGTAAATTAATCAAACCGCTTTCCTGGGCACCCCCTTTTTGAAAATAAATTCTTCCGATCAAAACTAAAATTGCATCAAATTGTTCCATTTTATTTATTAACTTTTTTGTATTAACCAAAGATGTCCCATCCAAGGTATGAATATCTGCCCGCGATACGTGATGAACCCTTCCTTCACTTTAGGCCATGACGTTAATTAGTCAAACCGCGTTCTTGGTTACCCCGTTCTGGAAAATTCTATTCCATATCAAAACTAAAATCGCGCATTCAAGAAACGAATTACCTTATTTTATTTATTCAGCATTTGTCAAATCTTAACTTCTATGTATAATCCAAGTAAGTTCCTAATAAATATATTAACTGTTTACGTAATCATCATTGCAATGATATATTTTATTCCTAACTCCCATTGACTTGGATCCGCCAAAGCGTGTCCACCACCTTACTCTCATTTTTGCTATTTCGAGCTGGTTTATCGAAAATGAAAGTAGGTTTTTAATTTAATTCTCAATAATTACTTATCAGGTTTAAATTTATTATAGCTTACGGACATCATATTACACGTGTTGAAATACCAAAGGTATAAGCAGTTACCTGGTGCAGGCGTTTCGTAGTTTATTTGCGAAATGTCTTAATTTATTATAATAAGAAGATGGGGAATAAGATAGCGCAAATTATGTCCATTTGTTTAGTCGTAAAAAAGCAATATCAAATTTATTTCTTTTTCAATTAAATTTATTTGATAATATTATAGTACAAGTTTGCAAAAGGACAATTTCTAACTACATTGTATATTCAGTTTTGAATATTTAAACAAACGAAAAGAAATAAAATATTGCCTTAAGTTTTGGTGGTATCGAACCCACAACATGAAAAAAGCCTAGTTATATATGGTTAACTAAAGCGTTTGGCTTTAACCCCTGAGCAATTTCAGTCACAGCAAGATGAGTTGTTTAAATGCTATAGGCGACTCCGGTCACGAATGCACGGACTTGTATTATTTTTCTAAAACGTTCAATTGTTGGGATACAAAATCATTTTTTTTAAATTGTATATTGGGTAATCTTCCCACATGTTCATTAGACCTTGTTTAGACTATTACAAATATACGTAACACAGACCCACTCTATAAAAAAAGGCATTGAAGTTCTAAAAAATGACTTTTTTGTTTTTAGATATTTTGAGTGTTTGATACGTATACGATAAATTTAATCAACATATTCCAGGCCAAGTATTGAACATATTTAAGGGTCGCAAATCGATGTTATGTTAAATATAGTACATTGTTTTGTATGATTTTTTAAAAAGAAAATCAGATTTGTTGATACATGTATATTAATTTTACTCTTTACTTACTTTCGACAAAAACAAAGAATATTATCCAGTCCCACGAACCGAAGAATTTTCGGTAAATATTGGTCAACACAGATGATAAATTTCAGAACGCAGGTCTTCTCTAGTTTCAACATCTTATACTCATCCTCAAGCCCTCTCCTGCGAAATCTTGGCAGTGGTCTACTCAAATGAAACCGGAAGTGGCAACCAACCAAACCAAAAACTGCCCACGCAATTAGAAAGTTTAAATCATCAGTGAATGTTTCGCTACAATGTTTTATTTTGTTACAATCGGAAGATGAATAATCTTGCAATAGAAGAAGCTGAGGCAGCTCAACAAGCAAGACCATTAGCAAAGCTTCCGTCCGGCCATCTATGTAATTCAAAGGTTCCTGAAATTGGTAATCTTCATTATAGTTAGCTTCGATTTGGTAGGCTATATTCCCAATCTGAGCGACGGTAAGGATCGTCCCAATGATGGTCACAGCTAAAAAGCGCTTCTTTATGACTTCACAAGCACTCTAAAACACGAAAAAGTAAAAATTATAGTATTATTTATAATGTAAATTATATCATGAATGATAAAGTTAATCACTTTTACATCTTTCAGTACTTTGATTCATTAATACTGAGCACACCTTTATTTGGCTTTTTATCCTTATTTCTTTTACACAATCTGTGGAAATATTTGAATGAAAAAATTTAGGTTTTTATTTGGGGGGGGGGGGGGGTGGGGGGGGTGTGGTGGTTTTTTTTTGGGGGGGGGGGTTGGGTTTTTGGGTTTTTTTTTTTTTTTTTGCGCATTCATAAAACTGTAGCTCCAAGGTCTCCAAAAAGGTTTCCATGTTTAGGTGCAGTTTGTATTACATGAGAAAATTTGAATAAAATTTAAAGATTTTAATTTTATTATCATTAAGACATTAAATCATTACATATTTTTTGAATATTAAAAATTCAATATCACTTGTGTACGTAACAAAAAACAAAGATGGCGGTGTGTCGCGGTTGTTTGGTTGGTATTCTATATAGTTTGATTTACTATAACTCATCTGAGCTGAGGGCTCAAGTGAGCTTTTTTGATTATTTTTTTTCTTCTTACAAAATGCAATTTATGCTGATTGAGAAACTAACAGAAATGTGTTAAAAAATGAAATTTCAGTCTTCATATAGCAATGCGGCGTATAGCTCTGTTTCAGCCTTCAGTGCTATATACTAGTACATAATGAAGCAATGTTTATAATTTCAATACTCACGCATACATGTACTAGGCATTTTCCCCGAGAGTCAAAACGTCAAGCGTTATCGTTATCCATAAAGTTTTAACACATTAGTTTGCTACTGTGGCTGATAAACCTATCTTGATATATATTTTTGTAGTAATTGAATCAGATATAATTGTTTATTCGATAGCTAACGAATTTACATTTAAATTTGTATAAAGTCGACAGCTATTAATTTTATATCACAATTATTACATTTTTCAGTGTCTTTGTCTGTGATATATAACACTACGAATCGATTTTGTAATGTACTGTCTAATAAATTCAAATGAGGTGTTGTTGGGGCGCAAGCGGGTTTTGCATACTTGGTAATTAAAAGGATGAAAATCATATAAAATTAATACATATATATGTATTTCTATGTCAAAATTCTAACATTTAATCGTATTATTGCTGAAAATTATATAAAAATAAGTAATAAGGAATTATTTTTTGAATGTTATGAAGTCATAATTTCGGTAGGAGGTTTATTGGATTTTACCCCGCCCCGACCAAAATTATTTCTTTATAATCCTCAAAGAATAAATCCTTATTCCTTTAAATAATATGTACGACTTACATTTAACTCCGCGTATAAAGCCCAATCCATCGCTGTATTTGTTAGAATAAGAAGGCCACATAATATACGAGTTAAGGTGTAAATAAGAGCAATTCTTTTCTGTGGAAGTTCGAGCTCGGGCTCTTGAATGTCTGGAAATTCGGGTTCGGGGACGCCATGTCTTGCATGAAGACCGATGCGTTGAGATTCTATATCTTCTCTCCTTTCCATTTTGTTAACTTATTGTGCGCTGTGGGTTTTTTTTCTCTTTCGATCGACCGCTAAATAATCTTTTATTTTGGCAGGAGATGATCATGAGCTGTACGATTCGGCCAGAAAAGGAAGAAGATGAAATTTTTGATAATATAAGCAGGCGTTTTCAATCTGATTGGTTGGTGTTGAAAGATGAGGCCGATGTTATTTGTAACATACATGTATCATCTTAAAGCAGAAGCACATCCTTCCTTATACGGCGCATGTTATTTTGTCCATATGATTACACTTGGAAATATTATAATAGACGCCCATTTATGATATTGTTAGATAAACATGATTAAAGGATCCTTTAACTCCGGCAGCATCTATACTTTTAAATTAAGACTTTTTGCCAATAAACTAAAACTTGCCTGCACCAGCGTACTACATGTAACTGCTTACACATTTTGTATTTCAACACGTGTTATATGATGTCCGTAAATTATAGTTGAATTATAAGTTATTATTGTAAAATTAATTAAAAACCTACATGTACTTTCATTTTCGATAAACAGGCTCGAAATAGCAAAAATGAGAGTAAGGTGATGGACACCCTTTGGCGTAATAAAATAAAATGTAGATTTTCACATCATGTTTTTTCTACCAATCACAAAGGAGAGGAAGCGAACAACCCGGAGACTGTAAATTATTTCAACTCTTTATATCGTCTTCCAAGGAAGACGGTAATCAAAGTTGTTTTTCCGCGCGACGGAAATGCACGAGAAGTTGCGAATGATTCGACAACTTTTTCAATTAATGTAACTACTCGGCCTAAATGCGACTTACATGTGTCTAGTACAAAGGCAGACCATGATAATCTTTTGTGTCAATCATCACCGACACGAAATGTGTTATTAAAAACAAACTGACTTATTAACTTGCCCTGAGTTTTCAGTTAAAAAAAGATAAATATTAAATAAACGCATTACATATGATACAACTAGATAATATCCCGCGCAAGCGCGGAAATAAATTAACACTTAAAACATTTTAAACTATGATACAATGCTTCGTGTATATGGCATCTATTCTTTTTGTTGCAGCTGACTGAAAAAAAACCTTCAGACTTTTCATTTACTTGTATTTCAAGGCAGGGAGTGGCTGAACAGTGCGTCGTTTCTCTTTTCTAAATTTTGTTTTAGGTCTTTTATAAGCCAAATTTCACTATTAATAACTATTATCACTGTCCCAAAAAAGAATTTCAGATAAAAGACTATATCCTTACCCGTCCCGATTCAAATTCCTCGTTTTATGCATATTCATACAGACGTAGAGTTGTTAACACGTTTTGTTTGTTTCACAAATTTATGTTTTACTACCAATCTGCATTGGATAAAAATGTTTGTAATTTAAAAACGCTAGATAAGTATAAACATATTTTTTGCATATCTTAAACTAAAGTTGTCAGATTCAAGATAACTCCCCGATGATTAACTCGCCCTTCACTTTCCGCCATGACGTTGATTAGCCAATCCGCGCGCTTGGTTAATCTGTTCTGGAAAGTTCTATCCATCAAAACTAAAATCGCGCATTCAAGAAACGAATTTACTTATCTTTTTGATTCAACATTTGTCGTATCTTAATTTCTATGTATACCTTTTATAAGTTCCCAGTAAATATACTCACTATTTACGTAGTCATTCAATATTTCATTGCAAGCATAATTATACTTGATACAAACTACCACTGACTTGGATCCACCTTACCCTCGTTTCTGCTATTTCGGGCTGGTTTATCGAAAATGAAAGTAGGTTTTTTATTAATATTTTTTAATAATAACTTATTAGGTCAAATTCAAATATAGCTTACTAGGGACATCAACTCACATTTTAAGCACGCACGTTTAAAAGGTACCTAATAAAAAATGTTCGGCACGCCATCATAATTATGGCATGTAGAAGAAGGTGACATTTATATAAAAAAAGAATTAAAATTTCTTTGATGACTTATTGTTCTTAAGAGTTTGCTCTAAAGACGGTAAGCTTTTTATAAAAGTTAAAATTTTTATATCAATATACATGGATACGAACCTTATGACAACACCATTTTAAAAACTTGATATAAAAATACATTTTTAATAAATTCAATGAAATACCTATAAAAAAAAAACCACATAAAAGAGTAACTCATGACATTTTAAACGACATCGACTAGATAAGATCTAAAATTCATAACTGCATGCGTGGATTTAGAAAATTTTTCCAGGGGGTCGGGGGGTCCGAGGACCCCCCCCCCCCGACCCCCTCTAGATTCGCGCATGAACTGTGTGAAAAAAACAAGAACGGTCCCACTATCAGGTTCAATCCAAGGGAAATACATGTATTGGAAGTGGATAGACCATGTACCAGTTCAAAAATCAGAACTGCTTTTAAATTAATATGGAAAGGAAAAAACAGGAAAAGCGCTCTTAGACTAGTCTAGGAAGGCTAATTAGCACCATGAGGCTAACAAGAGAGAAATGCGGGGGGGGGGGGGGGGGGTTATATAGGTGGAACAGTTGAGAAGAAAGTACAGGTTGGTACCAGCGTACAGTTTTGCATTAATTTTGATAAACTACAGAAATCCGAGAAGTTGTGATTGCTGTCGACACTGAAAGCGATTCTCAAAAGTCGTCCTACAAAATAATAATCACTACGTGGTTACACATACAATTCAAGTCAAAAGTTTCAGTAAAATGTTAAATCTCTTAGCTTTTCTGTGCATAACTTAGAGCTACATATGTACTGTATAGTTTGAATTTCCTCTGTTTTTTTTTTTTTTTTTTTTTTTTTATCTTTTTTTATCTCTTATTAAAGCATAACATCTCGTTTATAATAGTTCTGAAATAGTTGTATGCATCAAAGCTTTCATAAATTAATACAAACCGGTAGGGGACGTAGAATGCTTGTTAAAACAGGCATCTGACCGAGTTTCAACTCGTGTTCCACAAATACGTACTGGTAGTCTGTTTTATCAAGGACCATTATCTTATATTTTGGTATGATTGTATACATGTAGATAAAAATGTCTAGAAAAGATATCCTCCCTTATATTTTCAGATCAAAACTGTTTATAAAAAAATTGATTATATGTTTACTATGAAGAAGAGTAATCTCTCTCCTACGATAGAACGAGGTCTCCTTTTTAAGTGTATGTGCATGTAAATAGTAGGAGGCTCTGCAGCCGAACTTAATGTGATATTGATCAGCAATGTGAATCAATACTATTAAAGAGGTCTTAGTTTTTTTACCCTGATACATATATCCAAATATATCTTTCTACACCGAATCAGATTAAGATGTGAATTATACTACATGTATTAAAGGTATATATATGTGGCGTATTTTTAGTGAATAACAATAATAAGATCTGATTATTTGCTTCATTTCTTTCCTTAAAGATATGACTTTCACACAAATTACGCTTTATAAGTCAATCGCATAACAAAGATACAAGAAATCAAAAAAATATATTTTTATTTTTTACCGGCACGGTAAAAATACAAAAGATTTGAATAACCCCGCCTTAAATGGGCCACGTGACATCCATCTCATTCTATCAACAACAATGGTGACGACGAGAAAGATAGGTATACCGTTAAGTTTGACAGATTTGGCAATGAAAGAAAAAAGAGACAGACTGACAAGGATATGAACAAAGGGAAGATTGTCATCGTAGACCATGTAGATTGATGTAGATTGATTGAATAGGAATTAAAGCCGAATTAAACTTAAAGAGACAGAACAGCTGAAAACACGTGTGAATAACTTAAGATTTACCCATTATATCGTTAGAAAATAAGAAATAAAGTTGATTGTGACAGTTGAAGTACATAAAAATCCCATTCATATACCTATTAAATGTAATTATGAGCTCCCGGAAATTTAAGGATCGTACAAACCGGAATAATCTTATATCATTTACTAGACTTTGACCCGTGCATGCACGGGTTGACATTGCATATGATATCGGAATAATCTAAGTTTATTCTAATAGAATAATCTGTGTCTCGGGACAGGCCTTCACCACAGTTAAAATGCCTCCCATATACCCGTAATGTAGCAAAAAACTGCAGAATCGCTCCGATTTTGAGAAAATTAATGAAGCTTTATTGAAAATAACAGTCAAATTATTCATAACAAACCATTTTGCGGCTGTAAATACATTTCATCTAAAAATTTAATTCATATTAATGAAGAATTCAACACTTTTTCCCCAACGTTTTTTTACTCGCTTCAAATTTACACACCATGTTCATGATGTTGACATTCGGAACTCTCGGGATTTTTCCAATCAAATGCACTGAGTTAGAGTTATCTCCCGTATTTTCTTTGATGAACAGAATATATACATGTAGCAAACTTTCAATGAAAATTTACACGTATTTGTAGTATCGTTTCTGAGTTTATCCATGCAAATGTGATATTGTGGAAACATAAACCAACAAGAGGCCCAGGGGCCACATCGCTCACCTGAGCAACAATAGCCTTAACTCTGATCAAATTATCATAACAGTAACAAAATCAAAATATCTTGACAACTAAGTACGGTAGATCTTGCTAAAAAAATTTAAAATATCTGCCGATTTTTATCCACATATTTTTATGGTAAATACCAAGCCCCTTTTGTTGTATCTGTAAGAAGATTTTTCTCTATTCCTATATACCCCCCCCCCCACTTTGTGGCCCCCCATTGTGGCCC
>WFKH01002636.1:33924059-33934073 GCA_016163765.1 Magallana hongkongensis
ATTGTAGAGCTGGTACATGTATATTGTAGAGCTGGTACATGTATATTTGAAATTTTCCTTTACCAAGTACATGTAATAATAATTTTGGCTTAAAATCGTATCAAAAATTTCAAGGTAGACTTATAATGGGTTATTTGTTGACCAGCCAGCTTCCTTAAATACAGGTACATGTTATGCAGTTATTTTTTGTTGAAATTTTATTTCCTTTTTACAAAAAGGGGATAGAGGGAAGGGGCGAATATAGTCGATGACATCATCGAAAGAAAAAAAACCCCAAATATTTTCCCAATGAATTCCTTTAACATTTAACAATTAATCAAATTCCGGAACTGACCTCATGAATGTCCCACGTGCAGTGAAACGTGTGGTTTGACCTCGTCCAGTGACGTGAATACTCGTCATCGTATGCATATTCATTATTGTCGCCGCTGGCGAAAATGATGACGTTGCGATGACGTTTCGAGTTCTTGAAAGCGTCCGCTATGTCACCCGAGAAACTTTGGTCCACCACCAAATGGACATAGTTAGCGGCACACAACTCCAAATCCTCTTTCAGCTCCCGTATCGTGTACTCCTCGGAATTATCAGCCTGTGGAGTGAAACAATATAAATATACTATCAATTTTTAGCTTCATATACATTTCCTGAGAGACACAATGACGTCAGAAAAGCTATAATATGCACGCACCCTAGTGCTATGCCTTAATCCGTTTATCAGGAACTTTTAAATAGGTAAAATATGTAAACACCTAAATTTCTAAATTTATCTGCATGTTTTCAATAATATAAGCCAAAATGTGTTATTTAAAAATGTGTTCGATATTTCAGTCCAAAGTCATACTGAAAATTTTTTTTATTTTTTTAAAGTCTTCTATTGTTGTTTTTTAAGTCTTTGAATTACAAGGTTTGATACACTCTGCACGTATATTTCTAGATAAATATAAGAATTAATTAGATGCTAAATGCAGAATGCAACGAACAAATAAATTAATATCAAAAAGACCACCCTATGTTGATCTTGATATCTCAGACAGTTTAATCTGCATATTGAAAATATTTACAGACTATCATTATTCTAATTATCATCAGATTAAGGTCCATTTATTCCAAGATAGTTATATCATCGTATCTGTTAAGAAAAGATTTTTATCAAGGGTTTCCTCCGTGTACCGATAAAGAGATATCTTTATTTCCTTTTCAATAAAGTTCTTTAGCTCGGTTTTCCTTTTCAATTAATCATAATAAACGGGTAAATACTTTACATATTTCTGTGTGTTTACATACCAATCATATCTTCATAAGGTTACCGTGTTTTCAAACTTCAATAATTCTGAGCCTAATTACATGTAATATAAATAAATTATGAGATTATTGCAAATTTTTCGGTATAATTAAGAGGGTGTTATTTCCAAAAACCAGTGATTTTATATATATACGTTATAGGTTTATTTTTGCCCGTTTTGTTCAATTATTATAATCTTGTAATACTGCTATAAGACGTACGTCTTCTGCAATAAAGAAATTGATATTGAATTGAAATAGGTGCAATATGAAAAAAAACACCCCGGAATGCACTGAAAGATAACAGAGGTAATAACGAACGTCTGACCTAACCGTATACATGTACCTCCCGAATATCATGATTTTGACTCGAATAGATATGTGTACAGAAGCTTGCTTCTTCAATTCCAATATTGATAAACATCAATCAATCCGCAGAAAATTACATAGCGATGCGAAATGTCATGCTCTTTTTAGCAATTTAGTTTCCCCCTGTAATCTTTATCAAACTTCAAAAGATTTTCTGCGTCTATAGGATAATGTTGTCAACACGTTATGTAATGTGTATTCAACACGTTGGTGATTTTTCCTACTGCCTGTAATCGGCTGGATATAAAAAAAAACCCAAAAAAGTGTGTGTGAGAGAGAGAGAGAGAGAGAGAGAGAGAGAGAGAGAGAGAGAGAGGTGTACATGTATAATTGGAACACATGAATATTTTCAATTTACCAATTTTATCATTCGTAAGCCAAATATATATACCTATGTACCTTTACATATTTTAATCATCATGCACCGCATGTACATAAAATTACAATAATGCGATACTAGTATGTGTGTTTTGAAATGTTGTTAGATATTGTATACTATATAGGCCAAATTTTAAATTGGGAGGTCATTGTCCTTCTAACCTTGGACCGTACATTCCAACCGTCAGCATTACATATACAAGTAAGCACAGAAGTCGGGGTCATTTCTTAACTTGTTTTGAAGGTTGGTGGGGTTGAACTTATGCCCTATATAAAGTTCTTAATTTAACAGTCCTGTACAATTCACATTAATTAGTTGTTACAGTATTACTTTTTCCGTCTGTATCAAATATTTGTTGTACATTCTCTCTCAAAGTTCTTCTTTCAGGTCAAATATCATCAAAACGCTTTTTTTGCGGGTCACACAGGGTTCATAGTCATTACGAGATTATAAAAATGATATAAACATTTTAAATGACTATGTTTAAGATTTTGGGTTAACAAAGACTCTGAAAAATTGTTGGTCCGAACTTCACCTCTTTCACATATTGTTCCATACTAAATAAATACAACTCAATCTTTAATTTTTCGAAAAATAGGACTCGAAAATTGTTGCATTTGGTATCATTTTAACTTCAGTCTGCTGTATTCTATCAATATACGCGGTCATTCTTAATCAGTAAGTCAGTCAGTCAATCACTCAATTAAGTAGAAAATTAATTAATCAATCAATCAATCATTCGAATCAATCAATCAATTGTTAAAGATCAATCAATCAGTACTTACGATTCCGTCCTCATCGAGGTCCCACAATAGACTTGTACCGTCATTTTTGGCGGGACTGTTGAGGTACAATACCAAGGAATTGACGCAATGGGGAACGCGGCAAAGTTTCTGTAGGTGATAGCGGAAGGCATACTTCATGGCGGCCGGATGTACCTGATGCGCATGCTCACCGGGAACTACAATAGATTAAAGATAAGACTATAAACAAAGATATTTACAGCTTATTGAATTGTTTAAATATTTATTATGCATAAAATTATGTAAAGTAACCGGTAATCTAACAACTTATCAAATTTGAGAAAAACAATGACAGAATATAAAACGTATCCATGTTTTTCTTCTAGCTTTTTCCCAGGTTCCTGATTGTATATTCAGTAAATGTTTGTAAAAAGTTACTCAAGATCAATCCAAGACTCATATTTCTGAGTGTTCTGTTTAAAATATCATTAGTAATAATTCATATATCTTCAGTGAGCTTTTGGAGTTATGTATAAAGACCTATAAACTTAAAGCATCTAGTGATGCTCAGTTACCTCCAAAAAAAAAAACCCCACCATAAAAAGACATTAAAAAAATTTAATGTACAATCATGTGATTCCAAACTGACTAATGAGTGCAAAGGGGGATTAAGGTACTGCGCCCAATCCGGCTCATGTTTCCTGGATTCCATCGCACTGACTACGCCCAGGTTAATTAGAAATGTACAATGTACCTGAACTCTGCTTACAGGTTCATAGAAGATTGCGAAGTGCAATACAAGAAGCGCGTTAAAGAAACCGAATCCCTCGATCTACCGCCATATCACAAGACGCCTTAACATTTTGATTGTATGTGGCGATTTTGGTTGTCACCGGGGGAGATTTTTGGTTTCGTATAAAGCCCTTGATTGCTTGGTGAGTGTTACCGTCTATTGAATGCATGGTACGCCTAAGAACATGTATAGGAAATAGCTGTTTTATCACAAAGAAAGAATATTCCGAAGCTATCGTAATTTCGTCCGCGACAACCTTACTGCGGTAAGATAAAATAAATTCACCAATACCCCCAGTACTAGTGACGTTTCAAGTACGAGTGAAATACTCTAGAAGGGAAACAAAACAATAATTTCGGTTAATAAATAAAATGAGTCAATGAAAGTGAACGTGTTAAGATTTCAAGGTGAAACTTCAAACAACGAGGTCCTCGTATGACGAGTTTCGGATTACGTTAAGATCCTTGCAAGATTATCTAAAAAGGCGCACGATCATCGACAGTACTTGGCATCTTTTGATATGCCTGACACTTTTCCAATATATAGTCACTGTTTTGGTGCTAGTAAAATACTCGTTCTACCAAATGCGTATCTTCGTTTATCTGTAGACATCGAAGTCGGGGATTTACAGAAACAAAACTACACAGACTTGCTCGGACGTTAAACACCAAAAACGTCTATATATATAGGGTTGTTATAATTTTATGTAGACATACACGAGGGTTGTTAAATTTTTATGTAGACAAGTGGCATAATTCAACTATCGTATGCATGCATGTGTATTCGTTCTAGCATTTTTTCTTACCAGACAACTTGTACTTATCAAGGATATGAAAATCTGAGCTATTTGAGAGACCAAGCATTGCATTTGCATTTGGTAATCAATATCCAATGACATAATTGTGAAAAGGAAGAGGAAAACTAAATTTCATTCTGCTTACGCGAGCACCTGCACAAATTGACAGTTTTTTTCCCATTGTGCTTGTTTGAGTTTCATTAGTTTTGGAAATGTATAACAATAATTTACATATTATCATTGGCACCTGTCCGATTGGAGTCTATCTATAACAAACATGGACGGTACCAGCGTATAATCAGACAGTTATGTAACTTTCGAAGACAGAAAAGTAAATAACTTTGATAGTTTCTCATACGGTGGAAAACTCTTAACCCTGAACATTTTACAGGAATGTTTACTTTTATCCATGCAGAAAAATAAAGGAATTTTGTTCATTTCTGACGTAATATTGACACTCTTTTGAACTGCGCTGACGTCAGAACACCAAAGTGTCCTTCACCTTTTGACCTTGAAATTGGTAACAATATATTAAATCTTAAACGATTTGTTCAATTGGTAGCTTGCAGACAATCGCTTTTGAGGAGAGGGAAGAGATAAAAAAAACCAGGCATTGGATAGGCGTGGCTCATAACGTTAAAATGATCCACTTCTTATACAAAAGTGTCTTTTGAAGTCTCCGACATTTGTTCGTTACCTGGCCTGTACTTTTACTATTGTCAATACACATTTAATCCTCGGATTGTCATTAGGGCAGCCCAAGCACTATTGTCCTATGTTGTCTTTGAAGAGAGTTCATATTATTATGACTGTGCGATAAGCTCTAAAATTTATGTGCACATTTTTCCGTCAATGAAATTGAATTCTATGGGTGAACTGCAAATATGAGATAAAATGCAGCTAGACAAATTCGCATATGTTACGTGAATTAAAGTGATAACAACCAAAAGCCTCTGATAATATAAGAATGTATTTGAATCCATGTTACGTTAGTAAGAAATAATTTTGTTTATCACACACATCTGAAAAACAAAATAATGCTATCTTTATTTAATATCCATGTTTGCTATTTTTGCCAACCATGGCACATCTATTTTTTTTGGCAAATAAAATGTGCATTTGCAAAAACCATTGCTTAAACGTCCAATCGCAACCTCTCATGCCATTTCTACATACAAGCGGAAAACAGCGATCTCTGCCGAAAAGTCCCGAGAAGATGCTTAACATCCTATAGAGAAATTCATTAATATGGTGTCATGTAATTATTGTTACGTGCGGGATATGTTTATATAGTGCTGAATATATATGATTGGCCTTAAGATTTTACTCAATTTACAAAATGAAAATGACAAATGCTTACTAGTATAGACTTACTGTGAAAGTTAGAGGCTCCATTGGCGTAGAAAATTTTTATATTTCGCTTCTTGAAGCCGTAGTTTCGTAGCATGACGTAAAATTCCGCTAAATTCCGTTTAAATCGAACACCCGAAGTCTCGCGGTTCCAACCGCCTGACAACATCACAGCTTGGTCACAAATTTCGAACACCCTGCAGCTCGTATGAATTGTTTCATGGGTGGTTGAACACCGTTTTGTATTATCACGAATAGGGTTACAAATAAGGTCTTTAGTTTCATTCTCTGGCCTCAGTTCTGGGCATTGTCCGAACCCTTCTATTCCTTTCCAACACTTTAGATAGTTATACTTTTCTTCTTTCATCTGTGATTTAGAAGACTTCCGAACGTGCACAACCGGAAGGAAGTTGATTTCACAGCGCCGCGCCCAGTGTTTCCGCTTACTGTTTCGTTTAATGGCGTTTCTACATCTCTTTTTCATGGCGAACGTTAAACAATCTCGTGTCGAATCTGTGTAATAAATCAACAAAAAATAGCACATTACTATCAGATCATGTTTTATGAGATTCTATAAGTGTATCCATGATGAATCACACTATATTATTTCAAAGTGTGAATGAAAACCCTGTCTGATTCTTTGAATGGACAATGACTTTTCAAACAAATGCTATCATCTTCACATTCTTTAAAAATATGATATTCAGATAAAATTGGGATTTAGGATAAGGTTTCATAGGGATCAGACAGATCTTCTAAGGTTTCAATGGCGTCTGTAATATGCAACGTCGCAAGAATTATGACTTCAAATTAACTGAAGTGGTAGAAAATATAACTATAATTTCTAAACGCCTGATATGAAATAGTACGCCAAATAAGTATAATGGTCGCAGAAATATAGCATCAGTTCATTCAAATTTATTCACTTAATCCGCAACTACGAACACATAGAAGCAACATCATTAAACATACATAATTATATTAGTCCCTACTTATAGCTTTACTGTATACATGTATGATACATATATGCAAAAGTAGTACCTTCGACATTTTTAGATAAGACAATCAATTTGCATTGCTCAACACTAAATTTGCACGAAAATTTCATCGACTTAACTTCGATAACGTAACAAAAATGTTTGAAGGATCAATTGCATAATGAAGAGAGAGAGAGAGAGAGAGAGAGAGAGAGAGAGAGAGAGAGAGAGAATGAATTCCTAAATCTCTTTCATCTGTCACTTTGCCTTGTTAATTCGTAAGTTCAAAACCGTGTTTAAAAGTAAAGGTTTTAGCGAGGCGATTTGAAAAAGAACAAACTTAGCGGTGGCAAAATAAGGGCTGGCGATAATCCGCCGCTCGCTGATCAATATGGCGGCTCTCTTTGATGTTTCCGACAGAGGACAAATTAAGATTTACGCAAAGTTTTTATTACGGAACGAAAGTATTCTAAACTAAATAATCACGTAATTAACAAAGTTTGATCCCAAGGAGCTTTGATGAGTAAGTTATCCAATTTACTAGTTGATCTTCGATGTAAAGCTTAGCCGCAAAGTTAATTCCACGTTCTTTTGATAACTCTTTGACGGACAAAATAGGATTAGCCATACTGCGATGAACTTTCGGTAAAAAAAGTTGTCAAATTCAATATTTGAGAATGCCCATAGAAAAAAAAGCGGAATATAAGTTCCCGTTGATGCCTTGATGTATATTTATAGACTACAAAGAACTTCAAAGACACCGCCGGGCACATTGATTTCGGCGAACAGTTACCAACCTTAAGATTAATTCAGCGTTATCTCTGTTCATTTGTCACTGGTTAAGTCGTATATCAGAAAAAAGAGTGAAATTGTCGAGTGTTTAATTAATGACGGATTAACTATTCTTTGATTGCGATGTGTTTTCACCCTATTAATCTATGTATTAGATGTGAGAGTTGCGTATATCGGTGACATTTTTAAGATGCTGAGGAATGACATAGCTAAATTTCAAATTTCAAAGGACAGCTAAAACAAATACCTCAGAAATTTTCCAGTGTTTAAGGCGTAGATCTATCAAGATCTATCTATCATAATATCAAGATTGAAACTGCAAAACTAAATTAAAGCATGGAGAAAAAGGGGTGGGGGATACAGGGGGGGGGGGGGGGGGGATAGGGGGGGGGGGGGAGGGGTGACTGGTTTGTTATATCTCTCGGTCTCAGCATTATTTTACAGAAAAATAAAATTTGGTTTTTTTTGATAAAATCAAAACCAGTCGTATTTCTCTTTTGTTTAACGATTGTTTATTGAATATTGTAAATGTAACCTCAATTTCCGTTAATTAAAATATATATGACATTAGATTAAAAATAAAATTATTAATACATCCGGGGATATGACCAATATACGAGGTTTGTGCACAACTACATGCATTTAAAATTACAGTGCATGTAACTATACTAAATAACATATACCATGTGTTGTTTATCTTATTTGCCACATATACTGTATTTACTTTGGTTGACGTATAATAAACTTTAATAGTGGAAATGGGAATAATATCTCCTTTATTTACATTTATACATGTAGTTGTCATTTCAACTATTTATATTTATGTAATACTTTCTGATCTGAATAGGAGCTTAAAAGACGAGACAAGACATGTATTGCGAATATAGTCATTTTATTAAATGACTAGAAATTAACCAATATAAGGGGAGATTATTTTACATCAACTTGCATAAAATTTACGACAAAAATCTTTACACTTCAGCTAATATTCTCCTCTGTTAATACTGAGTATGATATAACAGTTTAATACAATAATACAAATAAAAAGTTGGCGTCATATAAAACAAAAAATGCCAACAAAAAATACCAAACAGCACTATTTATATAAACATTTTGCCCCCCCCCCCCCCCATTTTTTTTTTTTTGGCTTATTAATTTAAAAAGCAGAATTAAGAGATAAATAATTCGTGCAGGCAAAACACGCATACGTTTCTGCATAGTCGTGGAAGAAACAAATAACTCGTGACTGATGTCTTTTGAAGATATAGTTGGAACTGTTTAAAAATAAATACTCCGGCTTTGTATGATTTACCTGACGACAAGCGGAATCTGCGCATACCGAATCATTTAACAGCATCTTTTGATCTGCAACATACCATGTCACTTCTCATACATACTCCATCTTTTTAACACAGCAAGAAGCATGCACGTACATAGGTAGCTGTTATATTTACGAACGCGCGTGGCATGTAACTGATGAAAGTATTGCTTAATCAAACTCATCATCTTTTGGTCGAATCAAGTTTCTAAAGTGAATAGTATATGAAAAGGGCGAAAGACAGAGAGAACAGAAAAGTGACGCACATTAGCACACAGAGAGACAGAGAGAGAGAAAGAGAGAGTGTGATAACAATTCAATGTAATTCAATTCAATACAAACACAATAACAGGGAGAGAGAGAGAGAGAGATAAAGAGAAAGAAACAGAGAGCACAGTAAAGATACAAACATATTTAATTTAGCAGAGAGAGAGAGAGAGAGAGAGAGAGAGAGAGAGATCGATCTTAAGTCTAATTTTTGTGCTCTAAACTTTGAACAGGGGGTGATTATGAGTTCTAAACAGGCCTCGTACACAGTAAAATCGCTGAACTTGCAATGATAGTGTGTCAAAGGGCCAAGGCGTAAATTTTCACGGAAAGAAAGCGGTCCAGAATTATCAATGAAGTCTCCGGTTTCCTTCTCTTTCATGCTTATATCGGGTCATGGTACAAACAAGTGCGAGATAATCAGGACTTTTACAATAAATACAGAGGTATTTGCATTATATTCACATTCTTTATAAAAAGTTGTGTTTGGAAAAGTTTCAATACATCTTTTCAAACAAAAAAAGACCTATAGAAAAAACACCCCTGATTTATGAATAATTTATATCTATAAAGGCATTAACTATCTCCCTTTCTATTAAATATTATTTATTAATTTGTATAGTCATGTAATATATTTGATTGGGGATCTGATCTATGGATATGAGTCAAAACAAAGAGAAGATGGTAAAAAAGGGAGAAGACTTGTCAGATATTTTGGGAGAGGAGGGGGGGGGGGGTTAAAAAGTTTAAAGTGGTCAGAAATGCAGCACAAATAATCACAAGTAATCATAGAGAGGGTAAGCAGGGTTCTATCAGATAGGGCCAGACCACTGGTGATAAGTTTCCTCTTCTGATACCTACAGCGGAGTCATCAACACTCTCATCACTGCAACAGTCTGGTGTCTGCTGAAGTCGGGGAGGTCCCTCGTAAACAGAGAGAGAGAGAGAG
>WFKH01002636.1:33960329-33985276 GCA_016163765.1 Magallana hongkongensis
CGGGCTAATATAGGATGCGATATAAAAATTGCCATGTAATAATCTATATATATTGTCCTCCCGAAATTGTTATATCACCCTCGCGTGCAATAATTCTGCATATTAATTACGTCGGGTTCGAAATTTAGCTAAGCAACCGTAAACAGTTCCATGAAAATCAAAATGTCTGGACAGCGTCTGCTATTCAGAGAAACTTACTTTAATTGTTTAATTTGAAAAATTACCATTTTTACTGAAAGCACCGATCGCGGATTTTTTTACTAAACATCTTACACTGATTTGTAAGATACGAAGATGTATTAATAAAATACACTTGTTAATGAGGTAAATATATGTTCTTAAACTTATTTTGAATTTTTAAAAATGTCATATAACATTTATTACATGTCTTCTCGAGCGACATTACCAGAATATTTGTCCCTCGGTGACAGGAAAACCTTCGGCATCGGGCGACATAACACTCCAGGGCTTTCCTGTCACCTCGGGGCAAATATCCTGGTATGTCGCCCTCGAAGCCATGTAATATATGTATAATATTGATCGGCTAGAAAGAATACTCCTTCTATTTCAAACTATGAGATTGCTAACTAAAGGTTGAATTTTTAAAAAGACAGAGGGTTTAATATAGTAAAACTTCTTTAGGAATCTTTCTCTTAAGTGACAATAAAAGGGACATTTCAGAATAAAATGATTTTCATCTTCAATCGTAGTATGTAAAGAGTCGCCTTCTAGCTGAGAACGCCCTCTCTCAAAATAGTCACGCGAAATGATTTTTTTATTAATAAATAGATCCAACATCTTTGTTATGGATGTAAAGCCAAGTTGATTTATATATCAAAACTTCCGTTTCAAGTAGATTTTTGTTTCCGTTTGCTAGTTTGTTATGAACACATATAAACACTTACTATATAGTGTTCATTACGTTCAATTTTATTTTTAACGCGTCATTTTCTGTTCAACTCTATATATATGCCAACAAGAGCATGGCCTGAAATTCAAATCTGTTTACATAACAATGAACTGTGAACTCTTTTCTTTTCGCTCATACATGTACTTTGATGATTGACATTAGAGATACATGTGCATCAAAAATGAAAAAAAAATTGAAAATGTTGAGCTCAAATCGTGACCAAGCCCATTAAAAGAAAGTCGTGCCAAATTTAATTAATGTTTTTAGGAATTTGTAAAAATCAGTTTTAATTTAAATGTCTTATATCCGTTGAATTACATATAGAATTTACAAACGTACCTATAAAACGATAATCTCAAATGTAAGGACAATAGATGGAAACATCAACTGTTCTAAATTATGTCAAAATAGCTTAGAGTCTATCCAAAACTTCCTATAAAATTCCGACCGGAATTCCTTTCTTTCTTCCCCGGACGTACATGTTTATGACGTCATCAACATACGACCTCCATGCGATATCTTAGGTACGCTAACATCTGGAAAAAAAACCTCGCAAGAATGCCTGACAAAGTAACCAGTACTACTGTTATTCAAAATATCAAAAGAGAGATGAATGTTAATAAATAAATACTTGCGTTTCGAAGTTATGTAATAGCTGAAAGTTCTATTATTCCAAAAAAACTGGCAATCATAACATTAGTCAAATAACATGCATACATGTAACATATAAACCCCTCACTTGATCAAAACTGAAACATTACTTACATTTCTGTTGTTTATCTCACCATGAAACAATTTATTATAATTAGAAATGCTATACTGTCAATTCTTAAATCATTAACCAAATTGATTCTGCTTCCGTCTTCACACCGTCCATCACATTCAGATCGGAATGCTGAACTTATATCTGTCAGACCAAGCCAAAACATTATTCAGTAGGAGATATACGATACAAGATAAACATAGAAAATGACCCTATTAAATAGCATTGGATTTCACATTTGTGTTTATTTTGTTGCTTTTTCAAATAAGTTAGAAGTTTACCTTTCATGCTGTCAACATACTATGAAGTATCCTGTTCCTGTTCAAAAGGAACTCTTCTTCTTTACAACAACAGTTGACGTAGAAATGAAATACGGTATACGTGATGCGTCCTTGGATTAAGCGTAGCGTTATCCTTTGTGTATAATACATTTCGGAATTTTGTGTTTTGTGTAACATTATTATAATAATGCCTCTATCAATCAGTTGCAAATACAAACTTTTAAGATTTGTGATTTATTATGATTGTAATAAAACATCCTCTAGAGAGAATCTTTAAATGCTTTTTTCCCCCAAAAGAATGTTACAATGTATAGAGCTATTTATCCCTTTTTGTTTCACTAAGAACTTGGTAAAGTGTTTCATATGGTCTTTTGAGGTCTCTCTCTCTCTCTCTCTCTCTCTCTCTCTCTCTCTCTCTCTCTCTCTCTCTCATATTACAAGATAGTCTCTGCCATTCAGTCAATTAAAAGGTGACTAGAAGGTGAATGAATGACATAGCTCTGCCATTCAGTCACCTTTCCAGACCTTTCCGTTAACATTCTATTGATTGAATGGCAGGGGTTCATCTTGTGCATATAACACATAATACAATATTACATATTGTTGTTGTACAAATGTACGTCAGCTGCATTTAGATAATTTGATTGTTTGAAATTTGTTTTGAGAGTTCATATAAAAAAGATTAGTTTTTAGGTGTTTTTTTTTTTTTTTTTTTAATTTTTCATATCATTCAATGTATGTGGCGTTAAAAAACAAGTAATCCTACCAAAACTAATCATATAGTTCGAAATTTTCGAAAAGTCGTTCACCTATGGTAAACAATTTAAGTTAACACTCCTAAAAATGAAGTATGTTTTATATACATCTCCAGTCTCCTTTCGACCTGTGCATTACAGATACATTTTGAAGATATGTCACCTTCACAAGCCAAGGGTTTGCGGTCCACTCATCTCCCTATAAAACCTTGACTTGCGAAGATAAATATGTATGAAAAAGGCTGTTTGTGCGCACAAGATGCAAAATATGAACGAAAATCAAGTCATCAAGCCATATTTCTCTATTTTTAAAAAGACAAAATAATCTCACCACATTCCGGAATGTACTGGTACTCTTTTGTCTGGAACAAAGGGTCGTTGTAGATGACACTTAACGATGTATTTAAAAACTCCGCCGTCAACTTCAGAATCTCCAGCGTTGTTTCAATCTTGGAATTGGTTACTTCCTGCCCAAAAGAATAAGTTGCGAGTAGACCGCAAGATTTATTACTCGAATATAAACAAAATGTTCAAAATTATACCGTATGCATACAGACTGTAAAGCTGACCTTTTTGTACTTTCTAATTAAACCAATCAACAAGGTGTAAAACATCGTTTCAAATGATTCACATTTGAAAAGCACATTTTAATCGATAAATATGAATTCATATAAAATGAAGAAATCACTGAAAATATTATCAATTTTCACTTTATGAAAAGTATTTGTAATCCATAATCCTGTTTATATTGTGTTCAAGTTTGTATGCAATGTATATTTATATGGTATTTATGTAAATTATAAGGCTCTTTTTTTTCAGGTGTACTTGTATCCCTTGGGCGGTAAGGCTTTTAGAAACGAAAGAGTCAGGGCCTAAAGGCAAACATCATTTTTTGGACCGATCCGTAAAACCCCAATGGAAATAACACCCTCCAGATTTTTTTTCACCATATATTAAAGAAGTAACAACAGCGGTTATATCAACGGTCAAAATATTCAATATTTTTTCAAAAAGAAGTAAAATTTAATATTTCAAACATTCAGACAAAATTCTTGTAATATGTGAATTACAAGATTTTTATCTGAATGTTTG
Organism: Magallana hongkongensis; assembly: GCA_016163765.1. NCBI lineage: Eukaryota > Metazoa > Mollusca > Bivalvia > Ostreida > Ostreidae > Magallana > Magallana hongkongensis. Next base: position 33,964,131 of record WFKH01002636.1, read on the forward strand.
ATATCTTATTTACCAGAGTTTGGCTTACCCTACAAGCTACATTGATATTGATATATCTGCCAGGCCTATACTCTTCACCAGTGTCCTCTCTCTTCCACCTGATCTTGTTACAGTAAATTCCCTCAACATCGTACACTTCACATGTGATAATGTGTCGTTTGTTGTTAACAATAGCAGAGGTATTGGTGCACTTGAATTTAGGAACCCCTGTAAAGAGAACAGAATTATTTAACAGCTTTGTGTCCTTTAAAATCAGTATAATTTCAGTAGCTCATTTTGTATGAACTTATGTGGGGCATTTTCCTTTGGTAGTAATGTTTGTATTTATCAATTCTCAGTGAAAAGCAATGAGTTTCAGTTATTAAACAACACTGTCAATCAATCCTATTCCAAATATTGAACTTAATGTCTGATAAAACATAAAATATAAACTTTTTAAAAGCACCGTATGTTACAACGCACTTTGAAAAATTACGCACTTTGAAAAATTTTTTCAAAGTGCGTTAATTTTGGGACCAATTCAACGCACTTTGAAAAAAAATATTTTTTTTCAAAGTGCGTTGATATCGTCGATATTAACGCACTTTGAAAAAAATTGTTCAGGGTTTAGTCGAAATAATTGATACTTTTATATACAATGAATGATTGTTTTAACCTTGTTTAGCTCAATGGGATATATTTAAAAAAGAACCCAATGCATTCTAAGCTAACTTGATAAACAGTTTCTAGATTAGAATTTTTTTCTTTTCTCATAAGCTTATGTAGTTAGACAATTCACACATAAAGAACAACTCGGGAGATTTGAATTATCCAATGCATACACAAATAAGGAAAGGCCAATTTCTAAGCGATGCAGTTTATATCAACATTTACTTCTTATCTGGTACATTAGGCTATGCCGGAAACGAAAATGATTATATATATTGATAATGATTTATATATATTGATAATGGAGATCAATGTATTACATATTTCAACTGGCTTCAATTGTATGTGCTTGTAAACAAACATTATGTGAAAAAAGGATACGTTAGTTATGTTTATCAAAAACAATGATCTTTTAGAAGATGAGTGCGAGAAAAAAAAAAACCACACCCTAATGCCTATTTTTAAGTTTATAATAATTCAATGTTTGTCAATGTATTTTTGTTTTTTTTATAATGAAGTGATTTGTTTGAGTGATTAGAATTTGAAAAGAGGGTTTATGTAAAAACTCTTACACATTCTTTAGCATACCATTGGAGAAATTACTGTTTGGCCAGTTCGTTTTTTTTTTTCAATATCACTGTACTTAATTGCAACAAAGCATATTTCTTTTTCCAATCTTAAACGTTTACTCCAAGTTGCTGAATAACATGTTTTGGAAGGAAAAATTAGATGTAGTGGACCTTCTTCCTGTAATCAATTAAATGATGTACTGGTAATTGACCTGTATCTTTGGTTAACCCCAACCCAGTCTCCATCCTCGTTCTTAAAGACGGTAAATTCGATTTACTAGTGTTAGCAAATCATCATACTATAAACAAATTTGAAATTCAATTCCAGAATTTGTGATTTATACATATTTTTTCAAAGTGCGTTAAGTGTCTCGATACTAAAAAATGTTGATGTACATTCATAACGCACTTTGAAAAATTTTTTCAAAGTGGGTTAATTTGGTCCCAAATTTAACGCACTTTGAAAAATTTTTTCAAAGTGCGTAATTTTTTCAAAGTGCGTTGCCACAACCGTATCTTAAAGTTTTCTCCTTTTTTTACTCTGGAATTAGTTAACGACAATAGATGCAAATTTTGCTCGTTGTTTCTTACATCAATTGCGTTCATAAATTTATGTCTACATCGACTGAAAATAATTTCCTCTTTTCCCCACGGAAATTGATTGCAATTTCCAACTTCATAGAAACTGACAGGACTGAAATCTACACTATCGAGTTCTATATAAAAAAAAAACCCAGTTAATCGATCATTCGAAAACTTATGCTTCAATAACCCAAATATATCCTGGACTGCATAAAATAATAATGATGATGCCAGACTCAAATTCCCATATAAGACGATCGGCTATTTTTTTAAACATACTTATGTAATTAACAATAATTCAATTACTTTTACCAACTTTTTATAATTTATTAAATAATTTGTTAAAGAAAAGATGTAAATATAAACAAATAAATGAGAGAGAGAGAGAGAGAGAGAGAGAGAGAGAGAGAATTTCTAAAGTTGATAAGGACACAATCTAATTTACGGAAATAAATATTGACTACCGTTATCCAAAAAAGGGATAATGGAATTCCAATATTTTAACATATTTTTTTTTTTAAAGAAAATTCTTTGTTTTCGGAAAGGTGAAAACAAAGTTTGCAAAACAATTATGCAAGAAATCTTTTATAGGAAATTTTGTTGAGGACCTAGTTGGTTTTATGATCGAATTACGAATTAAACATGTGTAAAAATAACAAAAAATGAATTTTCGAAGGCCAAGGAATAGCAACAATTTACAATTGACGTTTGTTTTCATATGTATGCATTACTGGAACTTCTCTACATAGATATTATTAATACTTTTACTGAATTGAATAATCAATCGCCTATTGTGTTGCAATTTTAAAGTTCGTATACCGACGTAGGCATGTTTAGATGCTGTACAAAAACAAAATCAAAGTACTGAAAGTACTGATAGACGGAGGCATCATTTCGGAGGAGATTAAACTAATAATCAAAGTATTGAAGTACTGACGGGAGTTGATTTTATCGATTATTATTTATCTTAAAATCAACGATATGTAATTTCACATGACAAGTAGTTTCTTATCCGTATTTGAATTACGCACATTTTTATAATAGGAATTTTCGGTTCGGGCTTTTCCGACAATTTTAAGAATTCCAGGAAAACACCAAATGAATCATGTTGTGTAATATTTAAAGATAGCATTAATTCCATTAAACTGTGTCTCAGTAATGAAAATATTTCTCGAAAATTGTATGGATCCAAGCAATATTTAACTCTAGTCTCGTTTAACCAGACGCTCGGTTGTCTCCGTTAATCTCCGACAAGCAAGAGAGACTCTCTGCTTATCGGAGATTTACGCAGACAGCCGAGGGTCTGGTTGAACGAGACTATTTTGAACTCTGGCGTAGGAACACATACGACTAAAAAATTATCTAAATTGTTCGTACCAATTAAATCTGACTATTTTCAAACTATTTATATATAATTTCCTTGAAAAACAATGCTTCACAATACATTACATCGAATTTGTCGATTATTTTCGAGAACTAAGTCCTGTCAACAGCGATGATTTGTGCTTAGGTACAAACACAGTTTCACTTCCGATTTGCCAGAGTAACTTCATAGGAGAGTTGATTAAAATCAACTCCCAAAAATATGTGGGTTTTTTCCTTCAAATTTCAAAGTATAGAAGGTTTAATTAAGAGTTTGCAATACTAAATAATACAGAATAGAAACTACTTTGCTTACATATTCGTGCTCTCTTATGAAATATGCAAAAATAAATATTTTACAAAACAGAAAAATGTTTTGCTAGTTACTATTATAATTAATGATTCACAATATATATTAAAATTTATGATAAATAATCAATAAAAACTCTTGAACAGCGAATTTTTTTCATATGAAAAATTCGTTCCTGCTTAAAAACCCCTAGTGTTAGTTAATACCTGCATGATCTCAATCTCGCAAAATTGTCGTTCTTTTTCTTTTACAGAATGTATGATTCGATTGTAGAGAGTGATCAAATATATTTCCAAGCGTTTCCAAAAATTATGGAGGTGAAATATTTTTATTAAAGAGACGCTACAGCTCATTTTGCGCAAATACCATTAAATGACAGTTTTTCCATAACTAACATGAATTTTAAAATAATGCTTTGTAAAATTCTCAATTTACCGTTAAATTAATCATTCCAGACGGTCTAAACAGTAAATATTGCTAGCTCAGCCTTTTGATCAACAGCTTAGCGCGTCGATTGTAGACATTTCAGTGTTACTTTCTGCAAGGGGGTGAAAAGATTACGAATTTCTACAGATTTGACATGTGGTGTAAACAAAATTTTAAAGATATAAATTTTGAATTCAGGAAAAATCTTTAACACGCAATTGCGAGCTTATTATTGCAGTAAAAAGATTCAATCTTTTAGTACATGCGTGACTTCTATTCTTTTATCTGTGTTTAAAAAGGGAAATAACCAAGATGAGGAGAATTAGCTTTAATGTCTCTTTTAAGCTAATTTTAAAAATGATATACCGGTAGATCTTGTTATTCACCCGTAATTCACTTTTAAAAGAAAACATGCACATTCTGTCAAATGTTTTTACACTTTTTTCACGCGCAATACTCTTATCAGCTTGTAAAAACACACTGACTTCCCAACTTACTTTGAAATCGACATTGCTGGACAGACATGCAGGATTAATCAAGCCTCACCGCACGTGGCCTAGGCCTGGGTACTCTACCTATGCACCCACTGACTGTGGGGGTTTTTTGCGTTAAAGGGTGAAATCTGGATGTTTAATTTATCTGTTTCTTTATCTTAATAGTAGGTTTAGTATGCATGCCAAACGCTTTACTGATTATAGTCAAAATTAATCATAAAAATTAAGTAAAGTAAAACTAAATGAAAATATGCCATACTGCAATCACGGTTGACAGTACTTAATTTGGGGAATATTCAAGCTTCACACAGAAGTGGTTCATTTTGTTGAATTATCATGTTAGTTGGATCGATTGCGGGGGGAGGGGGGTGTAGCTATACATAGAAAGATACGTCTCTGCAGGAGATTAAGAGATTAATTGATAATGCGCAAGTAATATACGATACAGACAAAGAGCCACGCCATGTTTATCCATTGAATCTCATACTTATTCAATATTTCGGTCAACACTAGATGGTTCTTAAGGAATCCTCATTATTTAACGTCACGGACAGGAGGCTGTATAAAAAGTATAAATAGCAACTATACGATAACACACCATTGCTTGTGAACCCCAAACATCATCAATATTCTTAAACCAATGCATATTCACACTTACTGGGAATGTGACGTATGGACCAAAATTTACGAGAGAAATTATGTTTAATAATTGCCATATGTATAGTTCTATTTATTGTATATTCTGTAACTGCAAATAAGATATTTATTTCAATAATAATATCAAAATATAAATCCTAAACGAATATTGCCAATTTTGCCGCTAGTGGTGTCCGTCGAATCCACCAAGTTCATTATCGACGTCACATTCAAGCTGACCGGTAGCAATAGAGGAGGCTCATAGAGCCTCCGTCTAAAAAGCACCATGTTTAATAAAATCCGAAACGCCTAATCTTATATCATTATAGGATTTACTGTATAATTTTTTTTTGTTCATCTAGAAATGAATCTAAAAACCGCATCGCAATCTGTATGAAAGCCGAAGGTTTTCATAAAAAAGTTTGCGATGCGGTTTTTAGATTCATTTCTCGATGAGCAAAAAATACATGATGTCAATGCTTATAATTCAATTTTAAACACAAATAATGTATATATAACAAGAATCAACAAGAAACTTATTAACACGTGGATTGATTTTAATTGGGACTCGTTGATTACTCTAGCTCCGGATGTACATTAACATCGAACAATTGTGAAAAACAGAATTGTTGATAAATGATTTGGATGATAATTTTGTATTTTGTTCTTTGAACATTGATTGCTGAAGCAGGTATGTGCTCTGGTCGTCCGGAACACAGCTGGGCCCTGCACCGCCATTGCTCGCTGACGCCAAGTTGGAAAATGTTTTACTGATTGTGATTTTTTGGTTACCTGTGCATTTTCTTGCATAACTACTGATAGATCCTTCGTTTCTATGCCTGCTCATGAACATGATATCACGGAGGTTTACCCCTGTCTCGCGAAGTGCCTCTGAGTCAGTATGCCTTGTACCTTTGTTTACATTTTCCATTCCTTTATATGTCTCACATAAATTTTGAAAACTCAAAATACAAGTACTCCGTTAAAGGAACAGCAATCTGTTCCGGAGTTAAGCGATTCGATTAAGTTCCTGATCGAATCACAACAAAGTTTCAGGAACTTCAGTCTATAGTAATTGAAGAAATTAAATCCACAAATGCGCGGATTGACACCTCTTTTGAGGAGCCCGCTACCAAGAAAAAGAAAACATTAAACGATGATATAGAGATAGATAATCTCTCTGTAGAAGAAAACTCTTCTCAAGAAAAAGAGGAAGCTAAGCAAGACGGTAATATTTGGATTTTGTCTAAACTTTCAGAAAAATTCCATCTTCCGAAAAGACGGGCCTGTCTATTGATGCAGAACTTTCTAAGATTCTGAAATCTATCGTTCGCGATCGGCAAACAAAAAAGGATGATGAAAAAAGAAGAACCGATCTACTCCGATGGTTAATCCCAAAATTTGGAGAAAGATATCAACGACTACGAGATCAAAGGATATCGAATTTCAAAAAACACAATCCTCTCTTCTATGGGTTTTTGGACCGGTTGAGTATGTTCTGGAAAAACTGGTTGGAAAGGATCCATAAGGTGAAAATGAGGAAATTTTCACCGCTAATAGAAAGTCTAATGGATACCGTGGGTCTCCTTTCTATGGCTAATGATGACATAAATGAATATCGAAGGAACAACATCAAGCCTGATCTGCACACGGATTATAGATCCTTGTGTTCTAACCACTTTTGGTTGACCTTCTATGGGTGATAGTACATAACAACATGTGGACGTCAAATTTAAATTTAATATTCTTGATAGGTTTTTTAATGTTTTTTTTATTGGGAAACAATGCACCGTAGCATGATTGCTGGACTATAGAGATGTTTCAGATATGTAGTTTCCATAAAAAGGTGAGATATCATATCGTTTTACAGCTTTACTCACTGATTTGAATTCACCATCGAAAACTGAAATCATGTCTTTAGAAAATTGTGATACTTTGTTTATCACTTGGTATAATGACTTCTCATGAACCTCCACCCATTGTCAACATTTTAAAGTTAGTTCACATCTATTGAATACATATACAGAATATAATTCGATGGTAAAAGGAATACTCATCAGACAAATGCACGTCTTGTTAACACAAAAGCATTGTAAAGCAATTTTGCATCTGTCAATCGCAAAAATGTTGGTTTAAAAATTGGTTTACAGATTTTTCGGATTAGATTTTCCGTTTATCATAGAATTTTAGTAAACGTCTGCTGTTTTACAACTCTTTACCTCTGACTTGTATAGGCACAGACTTCATGGCCACCAGATCATCCCTGACCCACTTGTCACCCTCCTTGATCTTCTCGTACACCTCACAGGTTAGGTTGCCCGCATCTGCTTTCTGAACATCTACAAATATAAAATATGCGACTTGCATGAACCAACCCAAAAAATACTGCAGACGTTGACAACAATACGGTGTTTTTTTTTTAAATTTTCACTATGGTTGCGATTATATAATTTTTCGCGAACACTAAGCCCCCATGGATATTGTCCCCTTTTCTCGTGGTAATTAAGGAGTTAAGTCAGTTCCATAACCTGACTCATCTGCTAAAAAAAACTTAACTATTATGACTTTTGTAAAAAATAAAGCAAGAATAAAAAAACTTACGTTATGAATTTTCATTGTAACTAAGAAATATATATGTATTTTATAAAATCATCATTATTTTATCATAGAAAATCGATTATCCGCGAAATTTAGACCACATTGAAAGGTACTAATTCAGCAAATCATGAATTTTAGACTCGTGGAATTATAAAAATATATTAATACTAGCAGGATCTTACTGGTTTATTACCATTTAATCGGGTAAACACAACAGACTGTTTATGCATTTGGGAGCGACTTGAGAAAATTTTTAAAATTTCTTTTAACACAATACACCAGAATGAATCCGGGTACTTTAATCACTTATCTAATCTAGAAAACGACGAGACAGGTAATTGAAACAACGGTCAAGTGATCAACCATGTACATGTATCCCATTAAAGTTGACCGTACTTTTTTTCAAAGCATTGATATGCCTCAGTTACAAGAGTGTTAAATCAACACTTAGTCTTACTGGTTACTGTGAGTTCCAAACTGATATTGTTCTGCTGTGGTGACACAACTTTGCAGGAATACTTCTCGGTGAGTTTAGTTGACAGAAATTCACACAGACTGGTTAGGGGCTGACCGTTGTGGAACCACTTGACCTTCAAGTTACTGACAATGTCTACGGCCCCTTGGCAGGGGAAATTGCAGTACGCCGTGTAATTATCACCAGGATTTACCCATTTGGATTGAGACCCTACGTTGACAATATACTCAGACCATACTCGTTCTAAAAGAAAAATATTTTCATATTAAGCCTTTTGGATATAGGATTACTAAAATCCCTAGAAAGTCTTGATATATGCTACACAAATAAACCTGTAATGATGCTTTATAGATAACCACAACTTTGAAGTCAAAAATGTTCAAAGAATTATTGAAAGAATTTATATCTTGAATTCATAAACCTGTAGACACCTTTCATTTACTAGATCTTGACCTTAAGAAACAAATAGTTGTTTTATTCAAACGTTTACATAAACTACCTGATATATGCTATATATAAGTTGGTTAAAAACATGACCACATGGGTTAGTCCCGCCCATTATAAATATAATTATGATTTTTTTTTTTTTTTGGAAAAAAAACCGAAATCTTTTATTTGTGAAAAAGTTAATATCGATCGATACAAGCAAATCAAGTTGAGTAATGCAGTTACATGTACCCCTGTGGGTCATAGTTAGGGCAGTGAGGTTTGATTACAATAGCAACTTCTTCTCTAAAACCTTTGGCTCAATTTCAGCCAAACTTCACACAATCTTTAAGGAATAAAAAAAAAACCTTTCATTTTTTTAATAAAAGGATTTATAGGATGTAGTGTGGAAAGAATGAAAATATGTTTTCAATCTGTTCTTTTCGTGACATATATCATAGCATGTCATATCCAAACTTTTACTTTGTCCTAGCGAAACATTTCAGTTTGTTTAAACTATTATTCTCAAGAGAAGATGTATAAAGGACCTGTGAAATGTTTCAAATATCACTGCAGAAAGTCATAGGGGGAAAAAAAAGAGATATATAGTTTTTTTAATAGAAAATAAAATGTGTGAAATTCTTGTAGATCTGAAACAAGCTAATCAAGATATGCTTTATTGAATAAATTTTAATGAATTTGTGGGATTTTTTTTGTCATACGGCGGATGAAAGTTCCACTACAAAAAGGGGGTTAATTTTCAGCAAAAAAATAATTTATTTAAGAAAATGAAGTCAATGATGTGTAAAACTAAAAATAACTTATGTACTATGGATTTTTTTTTCAGTTATCCGTATTTTATACTATATTGCCCAGATTGTTTTTTCCTTAATGTGATTCAGTGTATATATAAAACGGACACAACACACAACTTAGCATATGCTTGAAAATAAGTAAACGTAAAAATCTTCAGGTAAATTATGCATTCTTTGCTTACATTTTCAATGAAGGATGCTCTTAGTTTACCTACGCATAAATTACATAAATGAATTAAAACCCTTACCTTGAGCCCTCATTAATCGCTTTTTAAACCAAGATGAATTAAAATGAAAATTATTTGAAACCTCTATTAACCGGTACAAACTTGATTTCAACAGGATTTAATAAGTTGCAACGTACATATTCGGCATAAGATTTTTTAAGTTTTACATATTTATGTTTTTTTAATTTTAAGACTAATAAAGGATTGACATCTTTAGAAGAGGTGTCAACAAGAAATTATTATATTTCCTTTCAAGATTTAAATAGCCGCTAATATCAAATAGTTCACGTCACAAGCTAATGTAAATAAGTCTTGAGATTATTGTATTTTATTTTATTTTTCCCCTCAAGAAACGAGTGTTAATATTTACAATAATCTATACTTTTAAATTAAGACTTTTTGTCAATAAACTAAAAAATGCCTGCACCAGAGTAACTGCTTACATCTTTGGTAGTTCAAGACGCGTTATATAAAGTCCGTAAGCTATAGTTGAATTTTACCTGATAAGTAATCATTGTACAATAAATTAAAAACCTACTTTCAATTTCGATAAACAAGCTCGAAATAGCATAAATGAAAGTAAGATGGTGGATACGCTTTGGCGGATCCAAGTCAGTGTGAGTTATCAAAATATATACTTGCAATGAAATAATATTGAATGATTATGTAAACAGTAAATAAAGTTATAAGGAACTTACTTGGAGTATACATAGAAGTTACGATTTGGCAAATGTTGAATAAATGAAATAAGGCAATTCGTTTCTTGAATGCGCGATTTTAGTTATGATAGATAGAATCTACCGAAGCGCGACCTCTCGCGAGAGAATGTGTTATAGTCTGGTACTGATTTCTAAAAAGGGCGCTAGAAATACGTTTAAACGGCAATTAATTATTATTTGGTCCAGCGTGATTTTTTATCATAATTAAAGTATGCTGAGTCTGAAAAAATATGCTGGCCTTCATGAAAATGGCGTTAAGTAGGTCAAAATGGCGATTCAAAATGGGGGACAGCCAAACTTCAAAATTCTCTCTTAAAGTCTATTCAATGGGAAAAAATAACGACACACACTAATGAATTGGTCTAGCATAGTATTTCATCATATCCAAAGTGTGCTGATTCTAAAAAAATATGTTGGCTCCCACAAATAGCGTTAATTAGGTCAAAATGGCGATTCAAAGTGGCGGATAACAAAATTTTGTAATTACTTCCTTTATTTCTAAAATGGAGAAACAGCGTGAGACAAACAATTATTCGGTCCAGAAAAGTTTTCAATCATAACTAAGGTGTGGTTAGTTAGGAATGATATGCTGTCTTTCAAGAAAAAGGCGTTAATTCTGTAAAAAATGGCGATTCATAATGATGGACATCCAGTTTTATAATTTTGTCCTTAAGTTTCTTAAATGGTAAAAAAGCGTGAAACAAACAATCATAGTTCTGTTCAGCAAATTTTAAAATCACATATAAGGCGTTCATAGTCTGAAGAGTTATACTGGTCTCCACAAAAACGTTTTTTATATCAAAATGGCGGACAGCCGGATTTTAAAAAAAATTCCTAAAGTTTCTTATTCTAAATGGATAAAGCATGAGATCAACAATTATAATGCTGGTCCAGCATAGTGTATCAACAATACGAAGCCGTGCTGAGTCTTAACAAATAAGCTGGCTATGACGGAAATGGCGTTAATTAGGTCAAAATAGCGTTTTTCAAATAGGCCGACAACCAGATATCCTAACTTTCATTTTAAGTTTTTAAATAGGAAAAAAGCATGAAGCAAAAATTTGTAGTCCAGTCAAACAAAGGTTTTATATATAATTAGGGAATGATGAGTAAAAAGATATATGCTGGCTTTTACAAAAATGGTGTTATTTTGGTCAAAATGGCATTTCAAAATGGCCAACAGCCAGATTTCATAATTCTCTTTTAAAGCCTTTTAGAGGGGTAAAACGTGCAAGTATCATATTATAGAATTATGCATATGACAAATTATATTGGAACACTCTAACGAATGAAAAAACAAACAGTTTCTCTCTTGGAAAAAACGTACCCTAGGAAAGGAATAACCTTACAATTTCTCCTGGGTACGTTTTCTCAAAAATTCAGGGTGCGTTATTTTAGGAGTATTTTTTGAGTTTGATTTTTTTTGAATTTTTCTTTTAATAACATGCAAAATGCAATCGAACCCTTATTAATTAAGTCATAGTATATATTTTCAATTAAAACTGTATATCCAAATAGAAAAATATCATATAACCTGAAAACATAATTTGGAATTAACACAGTGGAAATCTTCACATTGCGGAGATAGGAAAAAATAGAAAACAATGGAAATTAGGTCGCGTCTGACCTTAAGAAGAATATAACCAAATGACAAAAGCAGCGCAAAATATCCACACATTGAGACTAAAATGAAACTTTGTAAGGTTTTCATTGATAGGCACAAACAAACTTGCCATGAAAAAATACGTAAAAGAAGAGTTGATTTCATAACAGCACGGTATTTAACTTATACATGTAACTTTAGTAAATGTACAAATACTGTGTTATTCAGAAATACTTTAATTTTGTTCTTAATGCCTTAAAAATAGTTTAAATCGAAAAATGAGTGTTCTCACAAATACACTTAGGTAAAAAATACATCGATCTCGTATCGTTACAATTGAGTTTTGAACATATAAGGGGCCAAACGGCTTCCATTATATTCCTACACAAAAGATCAAAAATTAGATATAAGACTTTATATATAAAGACGGAGATCATGGTAGTGAGTGCCCCTTCCCTTGATTAATCATCCGGATTTTCTTTTGATATAGTTTGAAATGGTGATCTTTTGTGCGTAAGCGTAATACATGTATTTCCCACAATTTCGACTGTTTTCAGTCACAGTTCAAAACACATTTTTTCGAACCAAAATGGTTTTTTTATTTTTTCCTTTTTTTTTTTTTTAATGATGATTTGGGGGGGGGGGGGGGGGGGGGGGGGGGGGGGGGGGGGGCGGTGTCCTGTTACAACGCACTTTAAAAACTTACGCACTTTGAATTTTTCTTAGAGTGTGTTAATTTTGATACCAAGCCAAAGCAATTTGAAAAAGAAATAATTTTATTTCAAAATGCGTAAATAACGCCGATATCAACGCACTTTATAAAAATGTCCGGGGAATGGTTGATAGTTAATACTTTTATATAAAAAAAATTATCATTTTAACCTTGCTTACCTTGATAGAATATTTTAAAGAGGGAACTCAATGGTTCTAAGCTAATTTGATCAATAGTTTCTTGATTAAAAAGTGTTCTCATAAGCTCATGTAGTTCAAGAATTCACACAGAATAATGCATGATATTTGAATTGTCTAAATAAGACATATACTGCATTGCTTCGTAACTGTCCTTCCTTTCTTTCATCTTTATTTATTTTTTTAATATATATATGAGGACAAAACGTATGAAAGTTTAAAATTCTTGTGGAGACAAACTAATCGTCAATACTTCGAATTTGTGGGCCGGGGTTTATTTTTCATTGTTACACGGAGTTTAAAAGTTCCACTACTAGAAGGGAGCTAATTTTTAACAAAAAATAATCTAGTTAGGAAACTCAAGACAATGATTTGTGAAACTAAAATTAAAGTACGTAGTGTAAAGAGTTTTTGCGTTAGTCAAACTGTTATCCTTCAAATTTATAGGGACCCTACTTCTTGGGTAAAGATGAGTGCCAAACACATTGAAAAATATTTGTATCAAATAGAGGCTAGCTGTTATGCAGAGAGAGAGAGAGAGAGAGAGAGAGAGAGAGAGAGAGAGAGAGAGAGAGAGAGAGAGAATTTCTTAAATTGATATGGACACGATCTAATTTACAGAAATAAATATTGACTACCCTTTTAGCAAAAATGATCAGAATAAGATTAAAATTTTTACAAAGAAGGTTTAAAGGTAATTCGTTTAATTTTCGGAAAGAAGAAGACAAAGTTTGTAAAACAATTATGCAGGAAATTTTGTATAGGAAATTTTCCATAGTACCTGGCTGCTTTTGTTTTCATCCTACCTGATTGAATAACGAATTAAACATGCGTATAAATAAGGAAAAGCTATTTTTAAAGACCACAGAAATAGCGAAAATTTGAAATTGAGATTGTTGTCACGGATTTTTATTATTAGAACTTCACATAGACATTATACTTTTATTGAATCGAATTATCAATCGCCTTGTCGTCGTTGTTGTTCTTTTTTACATGTTAATCTTATTTAGAACCACTAATCCAATTTCAGTCCTTAGGTGAAGGACTTTTAGGTTTGTTCAAATGAACGGTCAGGTCCCTTCAATGGGTAGATTATTAAAAAAAGAGCGTACATAGGGTGAGGTGTGTTACAACGCACTTTGAAAAATTACGCACTTTGAAAAAATTGTTCAAAGTGCGTTAATTTTGGGACCAGTTTAACGCACTTTGAAAAAAATATTTTTTTTATTCAAAATGTGTTGATATCGTCGAAATTAACGCACTTTGAAAAAAAAAATTGTTCAGGGTTTTGTCAAAATAATTGATACTTTTTTATACGATAAATGCTTGTTTTTACCTTGTTTATCTTAATGGGATATATTTAAAAAAGAACTCAATGCATTCTTAGCTAACTTGGTAAACAGTTTCTCGATTAGAATTTTTTTTTCTCATAAGCTTACGGAGTTTGACAATTTACACATAAAGAACAACTCGGGAGATTTAAATTATCCAAATATGACATAAATGCATCGTTTAGGAACTGCCTGTTCCTTTTTTTTCCTTTTTTGGGTATGCAGCAATTTTACTTCTTATCTGGCATATTGGGCTATGCCAGAAACGCAAACGATTGATCAACTTCATATAAGCAGCACTTTGCCGAGATGAATTTTCCATTTCCCAGAGATGTCAGAAGGAAAAGAATATCAGACAAAGGAGTGTCGATGTCTAATGCATTGGCACCAACCTCTGCATGCATTGCTGCATGTTATATATATAGTAGGTTTGTATAATAGAATATTCTGGACTATTCTAAAGTGGTCAGTTATTCTTTCTAGAACATTCTTGAGTGTCCAGGTAATTCATGTAACTTCTTGTACGTATAATTTCTAGAATTTGCTAGATTTATATTTTAGTATAAATAACCTGTAAACACTGCTCATAAGATAGACTCTCATTTGAACTCTTGTTCGAAGACATTAAATTGAGAACAGTTTAATTACTGGGACATTGTGATTTGCTCCATTCGGCAGATTGTAACGGACACTCTTTAGTTAGGATTCTTATAGTCTAAGTTGTATTTTTTGTATTTATATATATATTACTGTAAATAAATTATTAAGTTTAAAGTTAAATCTTTGTTATTGATCTTTGCTGGAATTCAGGGTTATTCTGACCCATAACATGCAGCATCTGCTAGAAGAGAGAAAGAAAGAAAGAGAGAGAGAGAGAGAGAGAGAGAGAGAGAGAGAGAGAGAGGGATGCTTTTAGGATGAATTGGAATCATTCACAGCCTCTGAAGAAACTGTGATGATGGGGTCTTTAAAGGTAGAAAACTCGGTCAAGATGGAAGGTTCCTATTGGAAGCTGTAAAACAGAGAAGGATTGTGTGCTCTGTCCTATAGAAGAGAAGGGGCAACAGCACTCTCTTGGTCATGTATTTCTTAATCACCCAAGGTCTGGGTATACTGAGAAGAAGTTGGTGCATATGGAAAATGGTCCAAAGACGTATTTGTCTAAGTGTTGGAGATGATGAGAAGTATGTGGTGGCATAGCCAGAATAACGATATTTTCTCTGACTGCCTCATGAAGAAACCCTACGGGAAGAGTGAGAACCTAAAATCAGAAGATACGACCTATGTTACACGAAGGAATGAACACCTGGAAAAATCACATCTCTTCTAAAAGGTCACACATCCAATCCTTCCAGAGAGTGCCAGTTTAACAACAAAATGTGATCCCCGCAATATTTTGACCGGGGTCATTTTTCTACGTAGAAAAATGACTTTTGTATTGTAGTATACTTTGATTATTTCGTTGAAATTATGTTCTTGGGGTTATTTGTCTCAGCGTAGGTTATAGAAAATTGACACCATAGAATATTGACTCTATGTATTAATACATTTTATATTTACTGGTTTTGGGTGCAATTTTTTTTTTATTCAGGGAGGATACGGGGCGGGGGGATGGTGGAGGAAACCCTTTTGTCTTCATGGTACTTTGATTATAGCAAATGTATTTATCTTCCGTATCAGCTCGTCTAAATAACTTGAGTGAGCTTTTATCACTTGCTATAGCCTATCATCATTATCCAGGGTGTATTAAATGTTTAGGTCACCTGTGTCATTTAAAGCTGACATGAATTCATAAATACGCATTATTTCCCTTTTATCTCCGACTACCGCCATATTAGTTGTCGATTTCTATTGTTATGCTCAACGCTACACACCCCCTATATAAGGCCGAGAGCACTATTCATGCTTCACCGCATTCAGGTATTTTATACACCCGAACAAGTTACCTTGGACGAAAAAACGTGTAGAAACGCGTTTTGAACAAAAATAATATGAAAGCCACTGCACTGGCAAGAAATGTCCAATGAACGACGAAACAAGACAGACTGAAATCCAGGCACAGATACTTCAAAAATCCTCGATAATTGTAGACCGTTTTCCTGTGTATGTTATAACATCGCACATGCGCAAACCACACACTTTGGCAGATCGAGCAATTTCATTGATCGCATGGATTTTAGAAACGGGGCGTTTTTGTAGAAACCGATGGAAACGGTGTCACATTGTTACTTTCTTGGATTTACTATCATTTAGCTGTGTTGGATGTAGTGCCACTGGGGTTTTTAAAAAGATGCAGTCGTTATGCACTCTCTATGAACGACACACGTGTTCGATGTGCATGCGAAGTAAGGCAGCACTATCTGTGCAAAATAATACGCATACCTTGGAAATTCTTTCAAAGAATAAATATATTTTGTATTTTATTGATTGTTGTTTCCTTTATTCTTTATTACAAACATTTTTTTTACTACAATGTGTAGTTCATGCATTAAGAAGTCCGTGCAACCTGAATGCCTCGATCGGAAAGCAACCGACCGTAACTTTCTTAATCGGTATATATACCCCAATGGCAGTAGAGGGGCGATCGAAACTAATATGGCGACCAAATGCTTTTATGAATTCATGTCACTTTTAAGTGACCTATTGCCATTGGTCCGTCGTCGTACATCGTGCGTCGTCAGTTAATAATTTTACATTTTAACTTCTTCTTTTTTTTAAACTGCAAGGCCAATTGATACCATTTTAGGTTTGAAGCATCGCAAGGATAAGAGAAATCTAAAAAGTGAAGTTTATGACCTTACTTCCCCAGGGGTATCAGGCGCGGGCCAAATATGTAAACAAGACCAAATTTTCAAAATCTTCCTACTCACACACATGTAAGAGAAAATAAATGAATCGCTATGATGTTCAGGAAGCCCTCTAAAGGATATATCTAAATTGTGAAAAGTCATTGCCCCTGGGTCAGTGGTTCAGACCCTAGGGCAGGGCCAATACGGCCATAGAGTAAACATGTATAAAGTCTTAGAAAGTATTCCCTTCTACTTTTATATAAATTTGAGAAAAAACTAAATAATTTACATATGCATAAATTGATTTTTTATATAAGTCTGTATTGCATTTTGTAAAAGAAGAGGTTAAACCACATCAAAAAGATATCATTAACAGTTATAAAATTATTACAATTCTTGAATAATGCTAATAATTATGAACATTGATATTTAAGTGTGTAGTCAAACTAATTAAATCAATAATAAATATAAAGCTTACCTTGCATTAACATTAAACAAAAAATCTGCATAGTAATCTGCTGTTTTACCATTGTCACTTTTGTATTAAATTCACTACAGTTCATATTCTACGTTATATCACACTAACGAATGCTCTGTAAAGAAATGGCAGAAAATTAAAATGTATCTACAACCTATATATCGCAAATTAAACAAATTAAACTGCAAAACAAATATTAATCTAATGTAAGTATACATTTAACTTGAATTTTACAAGTAAAATTTAAAAATTACCTGTATATCACTTTAAGGACAAAAGAAACCGTGCATTGTTTCAAGATGTATGTACACTTTCCTGTGAATAAAATAATTTTAAAGGCGTCCAAGATCATAGCTCAAATTATATACCAGGGAAATTAAGTCTGATAAGGAAGTAAAAGTTCACTGCAAGAAAGGTTTGAATTGTTAGGTTACATGTAAGTGTAACCTTGGACTCTATTATTTAGCACTCTCGAATTTTAATTTTGCCGACCTCTAGTACCATTCCGAGACATTTTTATTGCTAAAATATTGTTTAAAAAGGAAACAAACCTGATTTATTTAAATCACAAACTTATTTAAGTGAATTTGTTTTTATAAACGTTTATGTTTTCACTCATCATCATTGTGCCGGAAATATTGGCTTTGTTTCTTTTCACTTCAAATAGCATGTATATACAACGATACAATTAAATTTGTATGATCTGATTATATTAAGAATTTTGAATTCCTTCCCTGAGGCTATTTATTTTGAGTGAATAACTAGACCTGTAAAAATAAATTGACCTAAAATGCCATTATTTAGAACTAAAATAATTAAATAGAGTCTGTCACAAGCACAATTAAACTTTTTTTTTGGTCATACCTTTGTCATTTGTCATGCTTTTTTCCTGTGCATACAAGTGGACATCGTTATTAAATGTAAGGCTAAAACATTCTTAAAGTTCTATGTTGGCGCATCATTGTAGACAATATTAATATTCTATATCAAAATATTGACCAAATATGTTGTAGTATAGTTTTTGTAAACCACAGAATCCAATAAATTTATTTTTAATGCCTTCCATTGTCATAGTTCTATGTTGATGCAACACTGGAGACTCAACAAATAGTCTACGATAGAAACATCAAATAAATATCTGAATCATTATTGTATGTTCTTAGAAACCCATAATAATATCAATTTTGACCAATAGGGCAGCAGCTACTTTATACATTTATATTAAGTTGAAGATTGTAGAATGCAAGTCAAACGAATGTCTTATACTACATATTACGTGTCTCTAAATAAAGATGAATTTAGACCTAATAAAACCCTACATTTATTTGATAAAGTCATTAAAAAGGAGTAGAACCATTGAGAATTGATGATAACCTGAGTATAATACAGCCGTGGCGAGGATCTATGAACTACACTGTAACTTCTAATTTTCGCAATATGTAAGTGCTATTCAGAAAATAGCACTGAATTTGTTATTTTTAAATTTAATTAGGATTTGGAAATCGGCCTAGTCAATATATTCCCTATCGTTGTGTTCCTGGTCAAGACAAAGATAATGCTAGAACAAAATAAAATAAGTTGTATTATAGTTGTTTATAAAAATAAAACTTAAGCAACAAGCATTGCATGAAATATAGTTAGACAGACAATCAATTAAACCATCAATAAAAGATTATTAATATTCCTTGAAAAATAAATGTTTGCTCTCACTAAGAAATTTCGTAAACACACATCTACTTAAACTGTATACACTGGTTAAATCATCCTTTTTTTTCAAGAGTTTCTTCCTATGATTTTAACGATTCGTTTTCTTCAGCAAATTGATGAAAATATAAATTTCGTGAACTGTTTACAAACACACACTTCTGAACATATTGATGTCTAAGATAAATATTTAAAAGTTTTATTTTGTAAAATATTTTTTTTAAACTTACAGAAACTTTTAGTTTATATGAAATAGTATAACTCTCAAACCACTGCTTATTTTTAGGTATAACCAATTTTTCCTAAACACATGATCCATCTAACACTACTTGCTCCGAAAACCCCTGTCTGTATGAAAATCCCCTGTCTTTCCCTGTCATCCCCTGTGCTTTCCCTATCAGCCCCTGTGCACCCCCTGTCAGCCCCTGTACACATTCCCTGTACATCCTGCAATCCCCTGTCAGCCCCTGTACACATCCCCTGTGTGCCACTGTAAACCCCTGTCACCCCCTGTACGCCCCTGTCGCCGTCTGTAAGCCACTGTATTTCCCTGTGCATGCCCGTGACATCCCCTGTACGGTCTTCAACTGCTTGCGAAAGTTAAAAAATAGTTTTCAATTATGTTTATATAAATATATATTTAGCAGTTTGTGATACATAAGGAACTGGAAAGCAAGAAAAGTATTCATGGTTTAGACGGTGCTTGTTTTTCTTTGTATTTCATAGAGGGCAATATCATTACAAACGTGAACAATTCTGACTCAACATTGACACAGATCAAGATATACATGTATACCGGTAAACCGCTTATTTTATTACATGTATTTCAAATGACCGTGTTTTGTAATTTGTAAAAACAAATTATATGCAGGAGCATTGCGGGAAATCTGCAACGTTCTGTGCCATGTAACCTGCCTGTGTTAAAGCGCTTAAAAACACATCATGATTAGCACGTGCAGATAATCACACACCGATCGAAATGATCACCTATATTTTGATTGTTATGCCTGGTGTAATGATGCATAGAATAACATCGTCCCAATAAAATGCATGTGAGTCTATTTAGCAGAAACTTGATAAGTTAATATCTCACTCATGTAAATATCAATCGATGATATTTGCTGTCAGACATTGTTTTTATTTCTTTTCTGATAAATTGAGAGAGATAGAGAGAGAGAGAGAGAGAGAGAGAGAGAGAGAGAGAGAGAGAGAGAGAGGGGGAGTTTATTTTTTTGGGGGGGGGGGGATAAGTCCGGTCCTTTGACACTTTTAATTTTTATCAGTTTGCATTGTTCAGTTTAGTAATTCATATGCATTATTGTATAGAATTGTCCTCATACCTATAAAGCAATGATACAGTTCATGAATAAATTGATACCTGTATACAAATACCGGTAACGGGTAACGTAAAGACACACATGCATGAACCTAAAACAATGTTCTGGTTTTTAGATAAGAAAAATATCATACAGTTATTTAAATTCGATTTGAATAATGAAAAATATAAGAGAGTTATACAGTTTAATTCATATGACTGTGTCAAATGATGTTCCGAATTTAAAGCTCTTCCTTTTCATGTTTAAAATTCTTAGAACTGATAAATCAGAATTTTCAATTTCTGTTTTCTTTACTTGACAGACTGTGATGGAAAGTCACAAGGGGTGTTTAAACAACATATTGCATAATTGTTTAGCACAACCGAGCATTCAGATCTTAGGAAGTGTGTGTATATATACAAGTACTGTGTCTGTCACCTCATTGTTCCCAATCTCGCTTCCGTGCACTGCAAATTGTCAAGAAGGGCTGTGTACAGTAACTATAATTATATAATCACTGACGGACCATTCAGATCTTAGGAAGTATGTGTATATACATGTACAAGTGTGTCTTTCATCATTTTCCCTACCTCTATACCGTGCACTGCAAATTGTCAAGAAGGGCTGTGTACAGTAGTTATTATATAACCACTGACCGAGTGAAAAAAAAAATGTCAACATTCTCTCCTTTGAACACTATAACTTCAATCAACCAGTTGTTAATCATGT
>WFKH01002636.1:34013521-34038097 GCA_016163765.1 Magallana hongkongensis
AGTGTAAGGAGGGATACATGCGCAGATCCAGAGAGTTTTTCCGGGGAAGGGGGGAGGGGGGTTGAGAGTTTTTCGAGTTTGCTGGTGGGTGGGGGTGGGGGGTGGTTTCAAGGCATATTTTTGGCAGTTTTATAATGCATTTCAAAGAAATTAGATTTTTGGAGGGGGATCTGGACCCCCCCCCTTTGACCCCATCTCTAGATCCGCACATGGGATAATGATAATTTTCTGCTACTATTTGACTACCAGATTAAATGTAATTTTTCAAAACTTATTGCACATCTATAGGACAACCCCTATCATATCCCAAGATATGATGTGTCTATTCATTAAATCATAAGGGGTTCTGGGATCTAGGGTTTTTTTTGGAGTGATAAACGTCAATTTTTTGCTATTATTTGACTCCCTGGATGAAATTTAAATTCTTAAAACTTTATTGCACATCTATAGGACAGCCCCAATCATATCCCAAGAGATGACGTAGCTACTCCAAAAGTTGTAAGAGGAGTTCTGGGAACCATACTTTTTTTGCAATAAAACGTCATTTTTTGTTGCCCACCGATCCCTGTGATGAAAAAAAAAATTCTGAAACCTGATCACACTTCAAAATGACACCCCCAATCATATTCTAGAAGATCATTTGGCTACTGCAAAAAAAAGTTGACGTTTTTGAAACAAGATTTTTGTCAAAAAACGTCATTTTTCCCCCAGGACAAAAATGAAATTTCCGAAACCTTATTGCGCATCTATAGGACACCTCAAAACATATTCCAAGAGATGATTTGTATATTGTTGAAAATGTAGGAGGAGTTCGAGGAAGAAGGTTTTGTGGAAAAACGTCATTTTTTACCAATTCTTTGACCCCCAGGACTACCAGAGAATTTTTGAAACCTTTTTACAAAACAACATGACACCCCCAATCAAACTCAAGAGTTCAGATTGCTAGTTTATACGATGTGGGTATATCCCTCTGACTATTTTTAGAATCGGTAGGACAACAAAGTAGTGCCTTTAAGCAAATAGTTTCTATTCTTTTGCAGAGTGTTTATACATTTATTGGGACATTTTAAATCAGAATGCTTGACACATGTCAGAAAAGAGGATTTGCAATTTTAAAAGCAAGTGTCAAAATTAAATTATCATTTGAAGGAAAGAATTGAAATTGTTTGATGTACACCCTTCCCAAAACTGTGAAATTCCCTACTTTTACTTTCATTTTCAGAGTTTTTCAATACAGACGCATTTTGCCGGAAAACAAATCTGACTTCACACCACGAAATTTAAACAGGAGAGAGACAATTTGATGAGCTTTTATTCAAGAGGTCCCTCGTTGCTGAACGAAAATTAGGGCCGGAGCTATGAGCCCGAACGTTAACATTACCGCCTATGGAAAATGCATTAGTGGACTATACCCATGTAAGAGCAGTTTGAGAAAGTAAAACGTGACAGACGGACGGACGGACGGACGGACGGACGGACGGAACAGGATAACAACAATATTCCCGAACTTTCTTTAGAAAGTGCGGCTATAATAACTAAAGCCTTAAACCAGGGCTAATAATAAAACTATCTGCATATATAAAAAAAACAACTAATATCTCTATCATAGGTTAAGTAAAGTGGACATTAAGGACCTATAAGTTGTCCTTAAAGGTAGCTTTAAGGTGGCTTAAAGATAGTCTTTAAGCTGCCTTTAAGCCATCTTTACGCTTTCTTTAAGCCACCTTTAAGCAACACATATAGCTTAAAGGTGGCTTAAAGATCGTCTTTAAGCTACCTTTAAGCACCTTTGAGTTATCTTTAAGGAGAACTTAAAGATGGTCATTCATCCTGTGTTAATTTGTAATTATTTAACTTAGTTTCAAGGTTTCATGTAAAAAGTATATATATATTGAATAAATTTAAATAAAAAAAAAAACAAAAAACAAAAAAAAACCAAAAAACATAAACAACTGATAATAGGGTTAATATAACCATTCCATTGTGAATAATTTCCTGGTTACTCCTAAGAAAAGTTGAATCCTTTTAAGAAGTAGAATTGAGAGAAACACCAATTAATTTGAAAAACATGACTGTGCAGTAATAAAATAAGAAGATATAACTGTTTGTTCAATAAAACATAACTATACATGTACATATCATATAATAGTAAATCAACAAGTTTATATTTTTTTATATATATAAAAACGGCACAAATACATTCTAATACGTTGAACCCTCGCTTTCATTTTTGAATTGCATGATTCAACCGTATTAAAACACAAAAAGCCACAGTGCGTAATTCTACACAACTACTCCTAAAAAGGCAAATATGTCCTGTAATTATCAAAGTTGCTTAAACTCTATATAGTTTACCTTCTTTTAAGGACGTTGGATCCTGCGATCATAAGTCTTTAAGTTTTTTTCTAAAGTATTTTTTAAAAATCTACATACAAAGCTAAACCAAAATTCAAAACAAAATGTTGGGGTCTATATGCTCCTTTCGGTGCTACAGTGTATTTAATATGACCTTTCTGCACTGAAAGTGCAAATTGCACATAAATCGCTTTTCCCTCAATAATTTTTAATTCGGAATAAACCATGGCATCAAATACAAATTAATATTATTAAAAATTAATAAAATTAAAATAATCATTAAGAAAAAGTTTCCAATTTCTTCACCTAATTGATATTTTGACCTTTTTGCACTGATAAAACGCTGTTTGTATCTATTAGCGATTCAACATGCAATAAAATTATTTAAAAGTCTCAAACTTTTTCTTAAATTTTAATAGACTTGTCAGAAATATCTTACAAATTCAGAAAACAAAACCAAAAGTATGGGTCTATGATGTAAATTTTGAGATATAACATGAAATAAGCTAATTTTAGGCAAAAATTGGAGTTCATTTGTTCGTGACTTTTATGAAATATTAGTTAAATGTGCCAATATATGTCGATAGAAATATTGAAATATTGTTAAAATATGTTTTTTGAAACAACACGAAGATAACCCAATGCATAAACTAGCTGGAAATTTGGTCTGCACTGCAAACAAGGAAGCTAAAATTACAGTATTCTATAACAACTGAGTTATGAAAAATCTTCATTTTTTTCTTTAAAACCTTCCGCCACAAAATATAGTCCCTTACTTAACTCTGTAAATTTGTAATTTTCCCTTAACTATTTTATTCAATATAGTTTATTTGGCATTGTAAAATAAGAATATACAAGTAGAATTAATATATGACACTGAATTTCCAGACTAGAGGTGACCCAAAATGGCTACCCAAAATCAGAGGAACGAACCTCTTTAAGTTCTGTTTAAAAATCAAGCCTTGGGAAGCATCGCCAAGAAAGGAAATATCTTCTATATACAGCTCCTGTTGGTTTTAAGGTACCGTTATCCTAAGATAATAAGCAATCCATCCTCCAAATCTAACAATAACCTTTTAATACAAGTTGCTATACATCTACATGTATCTACTCTGTCGACAATGTTTTTTGATTCGCAAATCAGCTCCTCATAAGGCGAGCGAAGAAAAAAGTACACATACAAATTGGACATTTTGTAGATCTAAGCAATAAGAATTTTTTTTAACCAAAAAATGATCTATCAAACCACGGTCTTATATTTCCCTGTAAATCGGGGTATATTAAAGAGTGTTCAATTCACTGGACTGTGTTCTTTTGTTCCTTGCTGCTAAACTTGCGTGGATTATGGACACATCCGCAAAAGATTATACAAAGAGTGTGTGTGTAAAAAAGTCTTATGTAGGCACATAAAAGATTAGGTGAGGAACTTTGTCTTCTAGTTTTTTGGGGTATTTACTATGTGTTGTTTACTTTTTAAAAGTTGTCCTAGGACTGTTTTTGTTACAAACCACAGCGAGGACAGTGGAAAACAAGAATACGAGGGATGTTTGGAGGACTTGCGTGGAGAGTAGACACATCCGCAACAGATATTACAAAGTGTGTCTAAAGCAGGTCTTAACAGCGAGAACAATGGAAATCAATAATACGAGGGATGACTGCAGGGCCACTGCCGAGTTGTTGTATTCTGAAAAATAAAAAAACCCAAAAATAATAGCTAGGAATATCGAAGAACAAAATAACAGTTAAAATACTGAAAGCAAAAACTAGCAGATATTGCTTGCTTAATTCTAACATTCCCATTTCCTTGTTTCGTGATGAAGTAAATTGACCTTGCATAAAGAGGGGTATCATGAATTTGAAAAAGAAACTTATCTTATTTTCAGACTAAGTTTGATTGAGAGTTAAAAAAAATAAAAATGATTTGCAAAAACACCATGCATAATTTTGACTTCTTTTTTTTTTTTTGGAAACACTGAATCAAGCCAACACCCCAGCTATTTCAGTTAAAAAGCTGATCATGAATTTTCATTTCATTATATACCACTAAGTTAGTTAAAAACTGAGACCTTACTTCAGGTTGAACAATTATCATTTTATCTACTCCAATTATTAATAAAAAAGAAGCTGGAGAAATTGTCCTTATACCAAAACCTTAATGTCTATTCAAGACCACAAAACTGATAAACCGCATAGTGATAAGTCAAAATTGAAATCTATATTATATAAATTTTAATTGAGCATATCTCATTCATTTCTAAAAAAACCCAACTAAGACCAAACGATCTGTTGTTTCTCAGGCAGAGCCGCCTTAGGTCAAATACTGCCACATTCATTAGTTTTATTGGCATATTGAAAAAGGGAATAACTTTGGCCTTGTCTCACCTTCTGGAATGCTAAGCTGGTACTCCTTTGTCTGGTATAGAGGGTCGTAGTAAATTACACTGAACGATGTCTTAAAATACTCCGCCGTCACCTGCAGAATCTCCAGTGTTGTTTCTATCTTGGAATTGGTTACTTCCTGGTCAAAATATATTAATGTTATTTAAAGTTAACCATGTGATCTATGACGAAACAACAATGAAAGCAACACCGTTAACTTAGGAGTATAATTACACGAAACTCACACTAGTACTCAAGAATGAACATGCTTGCGTACATATCTTTTCTTTTAAAGGATATTAATATCACAGAGAATCTATTCACCGATATAATATAAATCATAGATCTGTATATAAATAACACCCCAAATCATTCATGTTTACAGCATTCTATATCATCATTGTTTCCAAAATAGAAGTAATACAATTAAATATATGTAATTATTGTAAGATTTTTCATTTAGGGTTTGCTAGAGTTATTTATCCTGCTTATGTACCCAACAGCAACATTAATATTGGTATAGCTTCAGGAGTTATCTATCATGTTCACTTGACTTACCCTTGAGGTACATTGATATTGTTATAGCTAAAGGAATTATATTTCCTGTTTACTTAACTTTCCCTACCAGCTACATTTATATTGTTATAGCTCAAGGAGTTATCTATCCTGTTTACTTGACTTACACTACTAGCTAAATTAATATTGGTATAGCTACCAGAGTTATTTATCCTGTTTACTTAACTTTCCCTACAAGCTACATTTATATTGTTA
The DNA here is from genome assembly GCA_016163765.1 of Magallana hongkongensis. Lineage (NCBI taxonomy): Eukaryota > Metazoa > Mollusca > Bivalvia > Ostreida > Ostreidae > Magallana > Magallana hongkongensis. Next base: position 34,019,027 of record WFKH01002636.1, read on the forward strand.
TAGCTCAAGGAGTTATCTATCCTGTTTACTTGACTTACACTACTAGCTACATTGATATTGTTATAGCTACAAGAGTTATCTATTCTGTTTGCTTGTCTTACCCTACAAGCTACATTGATATTGTTATAGCTGCCTGGACTATAATATTCACCAGTGTCCCCTCTCTTCCACTTGATCTTGTTACAGGTAATACCCTCAACATCGTACACTTCACATGTAATCTTGTGACGCGTGTTGTTAACAACAGCAGAATAATTAGTACACTTGAATTTAAGATCCCCTATAAAGAAAAGAGAATTAATCAAATGCATTGAGTTTAAGTTATCAAACAACACAAATAACCCTGTCTATTATCATTCTTATCTCAGAAATTAAACTGAATGTTTGATTAAATTAGCTGCAGGTCTGTAGCTCCCGGTCTGAAAAAATTCGGATGGACGACCTGGTAGCTACAGTGCCTTTCATAGTAAAAAAAAAACCTGCAATTTACGGCGCACAAAAAATTGCGCTAGTTTTGGACTGATTAAACTTATTTTCACATAAATTCTGCGGAAAAAGTAGTACCATTAAATTCTTCAGTCAATTAACTACTGATATCTGTACTTTTGTGTCCTCAAACTTTCTCTTGAACACGGTTACCGATCTTGGAATTGAAGCATGTTAAATTCACGTCGATATCGAGAGTCGAAATTTTTACATGTAAACAAGCTACACCACTTCACCTTGCGGAGCTGGTGATGGTGTTTAAAAAAGCAAAAAAAGTGATAGTTTCTTTAGTAAAATGTTAAAGAAATGCTTTGGAATTATATATTTGTATAATTGTTTTTTGAATTAAGGTTAATTAGTCCAAAACTACCGTAATTATTTGTGCGCCGTAAATTGCAGATTTTTAGCCGGGCTCTGCTGAAAGCAGAGTTCTGCATATAGGCAAGGAATTTGACAATGTCACTATAAATAGTACACTTCAAAAAAGAGAGATTGCCAGTCTTTACTACACAATATGTATAAAGACACATCAAAAGAGCCCGGCTTTCAGTATTTCGGTACTTTGATTACTATGTGAGGCACCGTAGCTCCCAGGTCGTCCATCCGAATTTTGTTTCAGACCGGGAGCTACCGACCTGCATCTATGATAAAATGTGATATAATCTTGTAAAATCACTGTAACTTGGTCTTGTCTTATTTTAATACTAAACAATTAATAATAATTTTTTGCTCTCCTATTGCATTTCTTGCTTTATGTTTTTTACATCACCAGATGCATTCATAACTTAACTAATGCAATTGCTTCCTTCAAATGTTAAAAATATAAGCTGAATTAAAAAAAAAACATTACAGTGATCCCCTCATTAAAAACTGCAAGTGTTTTGTTGGCATACCAACCATGATGTTAATGTAATTTGTTGACGTTCATCATGAAAAATGATGGCAGACTAATTTACAGTTCATAACAATATAATCATTTTAAAAACGAAATAATGATGAATTACTCTAACAGCTCAATATATAAAACATAAGTTATAAGAGCTCCCTACCTTGTCTGACTAAAATTTGATAGGTTCGTTGCATATTTGAGTTGGGTAGACCCTCAACTTCTGCACTACACATCACATTGACTTTGCTGTTGCCTGTAAACGTCAGTATTCAAGTTATCAGTGAAAAACATATACAAAAATCAGATGTTTTTTAAATCTTCTGTCATTTATACTGTATATTTTTTATTTTACGCAGGTAATTAATTATGCGATTTTGCTGTTTAGTTGCAAATTGCAAGAATATGAAATCGCAAAATTGTCCTTTTGGTATAATTTCATATAGTTTATATCTGTAAGGAAAACAGATTTTAAAATCTGTGAGGACTGCTTCTCGCGATTTTACGCGGATACTTATTCCTCGATTTTAGTCTTTGGAGTTTTTAAAAACATCTACAATCTAATTGACAGTTGTGTAATGCAATACAATAGCATTGTAACACTATTTCAAAATATTTATAATCGTTGTTAATAGAGAGGTCTGTCAAAGGACTTCCTAATCCATATGTACCCTTATTTTTTGAACCTCTTTTATTTGCTGAAATATGTTCAAAAGTCTTTTATATTTTTTGAATAAAAATGAGGTTATTCCAACCTCAATCAGCGTCTTACGTCATATGGAGTAGACACAGTATTAGTACAAGATGTTTTTAAAACTTGTTATAAAACTACTGGTTATTCTTCTGCCCAGTGGTTACAATTTCGAATTTTGCATAGAAATGTTCTTGTTGGAAAATACCTAAAGAAAATTAACATTAAAGCTTCTGATTATTGTCGTTTTTATATGGAAAATTTTGAAACGATAATACATGTTTTCATTTCTTGTGATAAAGTACAAACACTCTGGAGTGATTTCAGTCTCCATATATATTGAAAGACTTCTGAAAGAGTTGGCTTTAATGCATCGAATATTATTCTTGGTGAGCTACCATTGTCAAACAATAACAGGGTTAAAAATTTCAAAATTGTATATGTTAAACAATATTCTAATATCCTTAATGCAAAATAATTTGCCTCACTTTTTATTATTTTTTTTTTTTGGGGGGGGGGGATTACTCAGTCAATTAACAATAAAATGCCAAGTAGAAAAATATGCTGCTATCCAAAAACGAAAACTGCCCAATTTTGAAAAATTATGGCTTTTATGGAAACATATTTTAGATTAGTTTCATTTATGGTATTATTATTATTATTATTATTATTATTATTATTCATTTTTTCCTTCTGTTATTTTTTACTTTCTTAAAGCAAAGAAACCACTTACTACTAATATTAAAGAATGTATGTACATGTACTTGTGTGTGAGTGAAGTATAAATGTGTAAACTTGATTTAATAATGTAATTTAATATATGTATGTATAAAAAACCCCAATAAATTATTTTCAAAAATTCCTCGCTTTTATTTTGGAGTCTAAATTATGCATACCTCTTTGTTTGCAACTGTTACTTTGATTACAAGAGGAAAAAAGGCAAATTGCTGGTATCAGAAAACGTACATGGTATTTTGGTTTGACGTCAGGAATGTTACCACAAGACAAAGGATCCAACCAGTTGGACTGGCTAGTGAACATTTGTTCATACCCTGCCTTATCTCACCCCCTCTCCTCAGAACCAACCTAGGTGCAACTAACTACTGAATTCATCCAACTCTAGTTTCCATGGGGTAGGACAAGCCCAAAATTTGCAACAGAAAGGGAAGAGCAACTAGCCCAGTCTGATTTAAGGAATGTTATCAAACATCAAGGACAAAAGATACAGTTAAGTTTGAATGATTAGTAATCATTCCTCCACAAGATCCACATCTAACCCTTTCACAATAATGAAGATACATGAAGCTACTGACTTCTAAAATCTGTTTCCTCGGCAACAAACTGTGTGCCCATCTTGTCGTCCATGTCCAATTTCCTCCCATTCATAAGATTGCTGCCCATCATGATGCGGACGTTTGCGGTGGGCTTGCTGCCCATCACCTGACAGGTGGGGGAGTATCTGCCAGGAAAGACCTGCATCGGGTGAAGAGCCTCAGTGTTTTCCTGGGTCAAAGAGAACTCAATGCTCGGGTCAAACTTGAACCTCATACTCTTGATAGGCTCTGTAACGGTGAAAATACAATATATTATTTATGGAACTACATGTAGTCTTGAAAAGTTCTGTAAAGTTGAAAATACAATATTATTAATGAAAGCACCCTTGATAGGCTTTGTAAAAGTAAGTGTAGAACATAACTTATAGAAGTACCCTTCATAGGCTCTGTAAAGGCAATAACACTACCAGTATGTTACTCATGGAAGTACTCTTGATAAGATTTATAAAGACGATTGTACAATAATACATATGGAAGTCAGACTTTAATTTTATCTTCTTGATTGGCTCTGTGTTGGAATTGGAAAAAAGTTCACTGTACTAAGATTGCTTGTGTTTTTAAATGTTTCAGATATGCATCAACCATTGGAATAATCAATATAGGTACCATAGCCAGTTTCAGAGGCTGAAGTACTAAACACAAGTTGTTGCAATCAATCACTGCAAGGCTTTATGAAACAGTCTTTTATGCCCATTGGGCCACATCACTCACCTGAGCAAAAGTAGCCATAACTCTTATCAAACCAGCTTTATGATATCAAAAAAAAATCTTGACTATAGAGTAGATCACGTTAAAAACGTTCTTAATTTTTTTCCTTAAATCATCTTCTTACCTTAAATATAGTGTCTTTTTAGTAGTTTAGTGTTTGATAAGAATATTTACCAAAAAAAAAAACCAATTATTTTTTCATTCCTTAATACAAATTTAGCCCAATATTATGGCCCCACCTTAACCTACAGGATCATGATTTGAACAAAATTTAACATACAATATCTAACGATTCTTCCAATAAGTCTCTTTTAACCAATGGTTTTGAGAAGAAAACGGTTTTTAGAAAATTTTTTTTTAAAAATGCATACTTCTCAATAGTTCTAAATCTGCTACCCTAGAAAGAGGGCATGGCTCTTTATTTTAATAAATTTGGATCCCATGTACCCATGGATGATTTGTGCCAAATGCGGTTAAAATTGGCCCAGTGGTTCTGGAGAATTAAGAAAGTGTGTAAAATTTACAGACAGACGGACGAACGGACAGACAGGCGGATGCCGAAAAAAAAAGTGATCAGATATGAGCTAAATAGAGATATCAAACATGTTAATGCTTTAAAGCGTTCTCGACTGTAAGCCAGTTAACCACATTTTAGTTCCTTTTATTAATTACAATGCTTTTTTGTTCAATACATTCAGTTTATCTGCACAGATTTTAAATTAACATCGATAACTGAAACCAGGTATTTAGAAAATGATTTATGCCATGTAAGTCTCTTGTTGCATGGACTAATCAGGGCCTATCCTATGCATTGGCACTTACCACCTACAGAATAAACTAATATTGAATCCCCTTTGAATTAGTTGCAACTTTAGTATATAAGAATTACCTTATAGGCTACCGTGAGTTTAGGCGGAGCGTAATCCATTTGTATGATGTATGTGATTGGGTTAAAAAGAGATTTAATGGTATTATTTATCAGACATATGCCAATGTTGTGTTAAAGGGACTTAGACACGATTTGAGATAAAAATTTTATATTTCCATATTTATGCATAAAAGGATTAACCAAATTTGAAATTTTGAAGTCTAGTTACTTGTGAAATCCAGAGGTAAGAATTTATTGTTTTGTAAACAAAGCATCAGTCTTATATTTGTTCACAAATGATGTAAAGTAAGGAAATTACTATATCGTTGATAAAATGACCCATGGCAAAAAAGATTAACTGATTCGATGTGTTTGTAAATAACGTTATCAACAAGGGAAAGCATGATTTGATTGAAATTTATACTAATACAACACATACGTAAACAATAACAAGACTCGAGTTTTGTTAACAAACCCATAAATTTCAAACTCTGTATTTTACTTGAAATCGATATCTGATTTTCAAATTTTGAGGAAGCATTTAAAGTAACCATATTAACCATTCTTAAACATTAAACATAGAAAAGTAAAGTTTAAAAATTTTGACCTCCAATCGTGTCTTAATCCCTCTAAAATAAATGTTTTACAAACTATCATGGCATCTGTCGACTGCAAACAAGAATTGTTGGTTTGACAATTGGTGTACAGACTTTTAAGATTTGAATTTTTGTTTATCATAGAAAACCTAAGTAAAAAATTGCACGTTTAAAGTAATATACCTCTGACTTGTATAGCCGCAGACTTAATGGCCACCAATTCATTCCGGACCCACTTGTCACCCTCCCTGATCTTCTCATACACCTCACATGTCAGGTTGCCTGCATCTGCTCTCTGAACATCTACATATATAATATATGATAGTAACATCAACCCAACCCCTTCTCGCTCCCAAAAATATAGTAACAGCACGAACTGGCTAGTCTATTACCAGTTAACTCTGTTAATGCAGCAGACTATTTATGGGTTTTGGAGATACTTAAGCAAAATGTCATGAACAAACCGTAGAATGTGTTTTTTAAACAAAATATACATGCATAAATTCAGATATTGTAATTGTTTATCCAAACTGGAAAAATAAATATGATACAGGTTGTTGAAACTACGATCAAGTAAACAACCATGTACTTGTATCCCTTTGAACTTGACTACTGCCTCTTTTTCAGGCATTGATCTGAACCAGTTACAAGAATGTTAAATCAACACTTACTGGTTACTGTGAGTTCAAAGCTGGCGTTGTACATCTGTGGTAACAAAACTGTGCAGGAATACCTCTGGGCGAGTTCAGATGACAGAATCTTACACAGATTTGTCAGTTGTTGAGAGTTGTGAAACCACATGACCTTCAGGTTGGTTATCATGTCGAGAGCTCCTACACCAGGAATATTGCAGTACGCCGTATAATTATCTCCAGGATTTACCCATGTGGATTGAGACGCTACGTTCACAGTGTACTCAGACCTTACTAGTCCTGAAAGAAAAAATAAATAATTTCATAATAGGCCCTTTGGATATAGAAATTGGTTGTCAACGTCGCAATGAGGCTAACGTCAAAAATGCATTCGATCTTCGTAACGTTACAATTGAATGTTGAACATTTCAGAGATCAATCGGCCTTGATAATATTCTTATATACACAAAAAAACTGATAATTAAATTGTAAGGAATAAATTCAATAACTATTCAACTTCGCGATTTATAAATCGTGAACTGTCCTTATCCCGTTTTACTCGTCTAAATTGAGTGACTATTGAATCAATTTCTTTAATTAAGTGTATTGTTTTTATAAATAGTGGACATTATCATGTGCACACACAGGTTAATCGACCAAGATAAATAGTATGAAAACAAGACGCGAAATCGCTCACCTGATTAACAGTTCAGTATCTGTTTCGAAATTTTTAATTATGAAACTCTTTGAAAATACTGTAAAACTTAAATTCTCAAAATTACAAAAATATTCATACTCAAAAACAATATATAAAAATATCTTTGAAACCTATATTTTTGACATCATTTTCTAAGATCTAATGTGCATCAACTGACCAATTTATTATCCTAAGTCTCCATGTATCAAATTTAATAATATTAGACAAGAAATCATAAGTAGGTTACATTGACCTACTTTTGAATAAAGGCATAATGAGGTCACATAAGCATAGGCCTAATAATATTATTAAACTTATATATTCGACTTAAAACAATTAAAAAAGTGAATTAAGGACAATGTGACCTTAATATGAGGAGATGAAGATATTAAGTTGCTTGCATCGTAATATATGTATCAAACAATTTTCCTATATATTTCTTTTTTTTAACTTTGAACCACTTTGGGGCCATATATTAAGGTCTAAATACATTGACTGGTAACAAAATCATTTTTTAAAACATGTACAATTCTTTATGACCGTAAAATGTCGATCCGCTCTATTTACTACAAACTGTGAAGTGGATGCTCAGTTCCTGACGATTACAAAGTTCTTTAAACTTTCAAAGATTTCAAAAGCTCGAAATATAAAATAATACATGTATTTTGGGGGATCCAAATTATGCACATTTTGAGAATTCTGATATTATAGGTTGAATTTCTATAAAACCCTTTTGAAATGAAAATAAAATTTAAAAAAAAGTATTTAATGATAAAGAAATATTTATAACAAAACACCACATTTGAATTTTTTTCATTTTTAAACGTCACAGGTAAAACCTTGTCCAAAAACGTCGGTTTACAAATATCAATATAATGAAATAAAAGTTTTTAAATACAAATTTTACATAATGACTTACCTTGCATTAACATGTAAATAAGAATTACTATAGTAATTTGTTGTTTTCCCATTGTCCATTTCGTAACACATCTACTATATTTCATATTCTATGAAACACCACGGCAACGATTGCTCTGTAACCAAATGAAAGGAAGTTAAAATGTAAATACAATCCTTCATATCGGAAATTAAACTGTATAACAAATACTCTCATCTTATACAAATTGGAAACATATATCTTGTACTTTGCAAGTATACATCTCTCACTTTAAAAGACAACACAAAAACCCGTGTGTTGCATGTTTTGTTTTAAGATATCTGTACACGTTTCTGTGAATTAAATAATTTTGAAGTTGTTCAAGATCGTAGCTCAAATTATATACCAGGGAAACTAAAGTGTTTAAGGGAGTAAACGTTTCATTGTCATATTTTAAGTGCAAAAATAAAATTTGTTTTATTAGGTTAAGTGTAACGTTATGGTTTAGGAACAATGAATTTTTCTGTGCCTAAAAGTGGACATGTATATTAAATGAAGGTTAAACATTCTCATAGTTCTTTGTTGGTGCGACATTGAAGACTCGATTAATATTCTGTATCATATAGAAAAGGTATTGACCAAAAATGTTCTATACAATTTCTGTAAACTAATGAATTAAATAGATTCAATTATAATTACAAATTGTTTAAAAGTACTGGCCAGATGTTATTATGTTTAAGTACACTTGATATACAGTGGACATGCATATCAAATTTATCTTCAAAAACTTTCATCATCATAGCTCTATGGTGATGCAATAATTAAGACTCAACAAACAGTTAACGATAGAATACCAAATGAATATTTAAATTGTTATTGTATGTTCTTAGAAACCCATAATTATATCAACTTTGACCAGTTCTGCAGCAAACGCTTTGTACGTTTATCTAAGGCTAAATGTTTTACAAAATGAATTGAACCTTAAATGTCTTGTAATATATATTTCATGTTTTTAAATAAATATTGATTTAGACCTTGTAAAACCCTACATTTATTTAATGAAATTATTATAAACGAATAGAACATTTGAGAACTGACGGTCACCAGTGAATAATACAGATTTGCTGGGGATCTATGAGACAACTTTTCGCAATGGTTTAAGTGCTATTGAGGAATTAGCTCTAAGTTTGTTTGTTTGTATGTTGTTGTTTTTTGCATTCAATAAGAATTTTGAAAGCGGCTTAGTCAATGTATTTCCTCTCGTTGTGCTGCTGGACAAGACAAAGATAATGCTAGAACAAAATAAAATAAGCTGTATTACATTTGTCATAATAACAAAATTAAGCAACAAACAAGCTATAGAAAATTATTAGACAGAGCATCATTTTGACCACCAGTAAAAGTAGTTTATTAACATTCTTTAAGAAAGAATTAATGTGAACTCTTACTAAGGTATTTCTTAAAGGAGCATGGTCACGATTTTGGTCAAAAATCATTTTTTCGATTTTAATGTTTACAATGCTTCAGTAAGGCATTTTTAATATGCAACCAAAATTTGAGTGTCATTCGTTGAGTTATAAGCGAGTTACAGAGCTTACAATTCTTTGCTATGTAAACAAAGCTTTTGTTTACATTTTGAGTGTTGAAGTTAAAATTCCAGTTTTGTACCTAAAATGAATGTGTTAAACGTTAGGAACTGTTTATTTATGCTTAAAATAAATAAGAAGATAGACAAATCAGCTTGAAAAGATTTTTTACTGGTATATTGAACCTATGTAAACAAAAACAGGGCACGAGCCTTGTTTACATGACAAAGAATCGTGAGCCCTGTATCTTGCTTATAACTCAACAACTGACTCTAGAATTTCATTTGATTATTAGAAATGCATTCCTAAAGCAATGTAAATAATGAAAACAGAAAAATAGAATTTGACCAAAATCGTGACTATGCCCCTTTAAAAGCACATCTACTGCAGCAGTATACACTGGTTAGAGCACAGGGTTTTTTCTTAAGAATTTCTTTCTATGATTTTAACCATACGTCTTCTTCAGGAAATTGATAAAGAAATAATATCAGTTAACTGTTTTTTTACAAGCAAACACTTATGAACATATTGAAGTCGAAGATAAATATTGACAGATAATCTTATTTGAATGAAAATAAATATAAATCCATACGGGAGAAAAACAGTATTTGAGTTTGTCTGGTTGATTTTGTAATGTTGAGAAAAGGGTTCTTTTTCAAGTTGTCAATAAGAATCTTTAGGCCAGAAAACTACTTCTTGCTTTTAAAATCTGCTTTAACTCTTTCTAATCTTTCAATATACAATATGCAACACACTTTTGTACCAATTGACTCATTTGTGTGTCATTAATTTTTGAATGGATATGATTGAATACATTTCTGAGTTATTTAAATTTAAAATTTGAACAAAATGTTTAAAATGAGGAGTTATTAGATATTGTCTGCTGAGTAAATGATATTTCAGCTTTTACTTTCTCTTTGTGCAACTTTATCATCGCTATGTTGGTGTGAGGAATGTTTAGGATCAGACGACACGTTCCTCGATTTTAGATAACTTTTTCTAGGAATTTGTTATTGAATTACTACTGCTTTGACAGCTTTCTTGCAAAAAATTACCTTACCAAGCATTTGTGCAAGATACTAGAGTATGCAATTTCCTACACAGGATGAATGACCATCTTTAAGTTCTCCTTAAAGATAACTTAAAAGTGCTTAAAGGTAGCTTAAAGACGATCTTTAAGCCATCTTTAAGCTATATGTGTTGCTTAAAGGGGGCTTAAAGAAAGTGTAAAGATGGCTTAAAGGCAGCTTAAAGACTATCTTTAAGCCACCTTTAAGCTACCTTTAAGGACAACTTATAGGTCCTTAATGTCCAAACTTCTTTAAGCCACCTTTAAGCTATCTTTAAACCACCTTTAAGCCATTAAAAAATCTTTTAATTCAATATTGTGCTTAATTTACCAACAAAATGTATTAACTTTATGATAGAAAAGGTATTAAAAACGGTTTTTGTTGTAGAAAATAAAATGAAAAAAAAAATTCAAAACGCCCTTGACGAGGATTGAACCCGGGACCCTTCGTTTACCAGAATCACCTCACTCCCTCTGCTCCACGGCAACTTATATATTTTTGGAGGTTTTTACATCCTATAAATTAGTGGCTATTGAATCAATGTATTGAGTGTGTATTTTTTACTTGAAAAGATTTTGACTTCCATTCAGTTTGTAACAATCAATTATATCTAATTTATGAATTACATGCATGCATGTATTTAGAATGAAACACGAAACTTGGTCTTTCAGTGAAAAAATATATTATACCTAAATGGAAACCGTTAGGCTTACTAGTACTTAGTTAGATAAATTTAAACCAAGTAAATATAGGCTATGTTCATCTAATTCATAGCTAAATGAAATACAAGGAAGAAGATGAAACTATTTCTTTTATTAAATGCATTGAAATTATTAGCTAGGGTATTAGTTCTACGCAATTTCCCGGTTTTCATGATCACGGCGCCGTTCCAGTATGTATAATTTTAATAATATTGATTATTATACATTTACAACAGATCTAGAATAACAAATGAAATGATAAATGTTTAAACGTTTAATTGTATACATGATTTTTAAACTATCAATTCTATAACAAACAATATTACCAATTACCGGTGACGTATTTACTGCATGTGGCAATTGCAAATGATGTATGCATATACTTGTACATACAATTGTATGATGTACCAGGCTGGGTATGTGACATATTTACCCTTATACATATATTAAAAAAATTAACCCCCATTTCTGATCACCAGTACAGTAATTAATTTGCCTCTAGATTTTACTCTTACATACATGTATCTTTAATTTGTAGACGTAACATTTTTAAAACCCACAGTTAGGATATGATACTTTGAAAATGAATTACAAATGTAAATAAACTTTCATTCACTAGACTTATTGTATACACGTACATACTAAGATTTCAACGCCTTTAGAAACCCTGACGTGCACCTGGGCACACGACACACCTGTTGTGTATATCTTGTATATTCTGTGTTAGTTCCAGGGGTTTTCTTAACTTGGACAAACAATAGACTCTATTTAGATATACACAAACGAACAAAACTATGTCTAGACAAACAAAGCGGTAATATCCCACCCGATATAAGCAAGGCAGTTGAGAGTCTTTTCATCTTTAACATGTATCTAGCATATCTAGAATTAGACCTAGAAATAATTAAAATTGAAAAAAAAAATACATATCTTAAACCGATTAAATTAAATCATGCATAATTGGTTCTTATTTTTTATTTTGTTTTATAACCGGATGAACTAAGAGAGAGAGAGAGAGAGAGAGAGAGAGAGGAGAGAGAGAGAGAGAGAGAGAGAGAGAGAGATTTCACTGATTAATTTATAATAGGAAACAACCAAAAAAAAAATTATAAGGAATTTTATAACGGCAATCTGTGTCCATTGGAGCGGTGTTGATGATGGCGATCAGTGTTTAATGGAGCGACAATTAAAACCGCCTGGAACACCCCCCCCCCTTCCTTGGAAATTATATCATCACTCGGATCACCCCTCCCATCCCTATAAAAGAGCTTTTGCATTTAATATATGTTTTCAAGATGAATCTGTTCAGCTTGATCAAACCTGACTTAAAGGGAAATTAAAGATGGTGTAAAGACAACTTAAAGGGAGCGTAAATACCACTTAAAGATGCTTAAAGGTGGCTTAACGATGGCTTAAAGGTGACTTAATGAAGTTTGGACATTAAGGACCTATAAGCTCAGCTTAAAGGTGACTTAAAGGTGGCTTAAAGATTGTATATCCTTTAAGCCAACTTTACGCCACCTTTAAGTCATCTTTAAGGACTTGCTTAAAGATTGTTTTTCGCCCTGTGCTATATAATATTATTGAAATGCACTTGAATTGCTGACATAAAAATATTTGGTATATACATATATATTTTTAAAATTTAATTATTATCATTTTAAAAATGATAATAAATAATAATTGTTTCATTTGGTATATTATCAGGCCATTGAAAATTTGAAAAAATATCGTCATTTTTCGAGGAACCTTAAAATGGGGAATTACAAGATATTGTCTTCTGAGGAAATGGTATTTTCTCTTGCACAACTTTATTATCATTTGAATTTCCCGCTGTTCTCCTAATCGTTTAACCTGTGTAAAGTGTTTTTTCCACACTTTCTGTCGGGAGGATGACATTGCAAGACCAGGCTCACTGTTTTCGTATCACTGCGTCGACACGTGTTGACTGAGCATTAGACATTTTTTCCTTTCATTTACCTAATCGCTACTATGCTAATCAATGCACTCTACTCTTTCCCCAAACTACATCCTTATTGATTTCACCCCAGAACAATTATAGAACGGCTGGACTTTCCTTATCAGGACCAAGGAAATTAAAATAAAGCCATCTTTCAGGTTTTAATGACCCCCCCCCCCCCAACTTTCTGCATATAAAGCCATTGTTTTGTAAGTGCTGCACCTACCCTCTTCCCCACCTTTTACCTTTAAACTTAATACAGAAAAAAATAAAGCCATAACGTTTGTAAGTGCTGTAATTGTTTTCTTCAGGAAATAAGAATGATAATGGATACTGTAATGGATAAAGCCTTTTCCTAAAGAGAGTGTGTAATACGATAGCTTTATTTGTCCATCCTTCTTTTTGTCAAGGAACAGGAAGGGCAAAATAAATCAGTTTGTTGTAAAATTATCCTATTTTCTATATAGTTTTCTTATTAACCTCTAGGCTCCCCTAGTGCTGCCAGAATGATCGATTTATATTCAATTAGCAGTCAGAAAACTCGTGAACTTTACGCTGCAATTGCATGCTACTTTGTATTATATTTAATTTTAATTTCAAAACAGATTATAACCGCGAGTCATCAGCCATTTTACATTATGAAGATGGGTTTGATTTGATTCACCTCGTACAACGCTAGAATTTCCACATAAATGTTTAAAATAATCATTCATTTGTTGCTTGATTATTACATTAGAGAATCGGAATGGCTGACATGCAAAAACAATTAATTAATAATCAGAGTTTAGGGAAAAATCGTATCCCATATATTATAGAATAGCATGTACATGTACTTGTATTTATCGTCGAAATGCCAATCATCGCCAATTGGTTTCTCGAATTTGCTAATTCAGACGTTAAAACATTGTGATTCGATATTTGGCTGATCATCAGTACATTTGAGTAAAACCCATGTTGAAGAATAATCCTAGTGATTTTTAACCAAATTGACATCACTACCCCACCCCTTCAATCTACTCACAACCTCCTTCCTCTTGAAATTGACAATTGTTAAAACAGATCGTGTTTAACATCTTCCAAGTTTTCAAGAGTATTCAGAGGACAGAAGCAGTTATTTTCATCAAACTTCTTAAGAGGGTTGTGAAGTGAAATAGACATTTCTTGATGTATCATTTGATTAAAAAAATTGCATCCTATAAACTTTGCATTACATAATTTATAAACGTTTCACGTTATTAGAATAAGAAGTAATTTTTATAAGAGAGCTCATCAATGCTACGACCGAGCAAGCTTTTGTAGTGAAATTTGCAATTAATGACCAGCTTTTGATATAGCACTGGGTCCAAGAATATCGCCTATGGACCTTACACTATGTACTTTATAACTTTTCGCTTTATATGACTAAGAAGTATCTTTTTATAAGAAAGATCATCAATGCTAAGCCCTGACTTCCGTAGTGAAATGTTAAGGTGCAGGCAATTGTCCTGATGTTGATGTTGATTTGTGTTTGCACCGGAATATTGTTTTTAATATACACTCCTACTTACATATATAAAGGTACATGTAATCATCAGCACAGAGGGGGTATGTAGTCTCTTTAATTAGTGGGAAGGAAGGGTGAAGCAAATAACAGGGCTATAATAGAGCGAATGAAAAAAATTGTAATAAAATTAGTCCACAATTGGTAAGTAGCTTCCACACAGGTATAGTAGGTCAGAGTGTCTTTGTGTCTGAAAAATGAGCTGATGGTCATGCATTACAATTTAGCTATCTAATTACTAAATTTTATACTTTGCTCTAGTAATTTTTGTATATTTTCTTCTTATATGCAAATGAAAAACGTTGTTGTACATCATCTGATAATGAACTTAAAGTTATAATTACAAAATAGTTGCGTGTGAATAAACCAAAAGCAATTTATTTAAGATCTACTTAAATAAATGAGTCTACCAATTTTGAAATTTGAGATTTAAATTCCTTCAATGATGATTCATACATCTTCTCTAGCCAAGGGTTTTCGGTCCACTTTGCTCCCCATAAACCCTTGGCAGATTTCATTATGAAAACTCGTTGATGCGGTGGCGCTATCTAGCGAGCAACTTGAGTTGCCCCCCTTGTATATTTACATTTTAAGCGAATGAAACAACGGGTGATATACACGCTACGGCATATATACAACTTGAAAACATGTTGACAAGCGAAAATAGGAACATAATTAACGATGCTATTAAATAGGAATGAAGATATAACCTAGAGAAAGCAAGGAATGTTTTATTTATAGTGTTTGTAGGGGCCTGTACCGGGAGTGAAAAAGTCGCTATATATGAAGGCATTCAAGTCATAAAAACAGGTATCGTTGTCGTAATCATTGTGGACAAAATAAATTAAATAAAATAAAGCTCATTGAACCTTTAAAAGCAATAACCATAAGCAGGGACGTATATACTAACGCAACTTCTTCATTCGCCATGTTTACTTCCCATAGGCCTACTACGATCACACGAGCCTTGACAAGTTCGTAAATCTCTGTTTAATCCAGTAAAATATATCATTTTTAATAGTGATCTGGTTAGATCATCGTTGTGGAGGTACTGTACTCGAGCACTTGTGCCTCAACTTGTGAAAAGCACCGATTGTTTTACGAAAGATCACACATGTGTTTCTTTTAAAGTTTATTTATAAGCGTTTGTTTACAACACTGCGATTGGATCAGCTACTCGCAGCTGCAGCCAATCATAAAACGGAGCTTGTCACCGAGTTTTTGTAATGAAATCTGCCAAGGGTTTCTGGGGTACAAAGTGGACCGAAAACCCTTGGCTAGCGAAGAGGTGATTCATAAGAACAGATTGGTTTTTATAAGGTGTATATGTACCGTGACTTAATCATAGGATAAAGAAGGTGAAAAGTTCAATGAAATATGAAGAAAACCAGCTACAAATCTCGGATTTTTTCCCCTTTTTTTGGACAAAAAAGTATATAGATGCCTTTAATCTCTCTAAAAACGGCATAACAAATTTATTAAACTACTCTTTCTTTAAATGATAGTAATTGAACATAGGTAACGGGATTAGATATTGTAGGATTTCAAACGGAATGTCAAGAAATTGTTTTATTTTCTACATAATTTTCTTATAGTAATAAAGTACGGGAAAATATTTATCAAATCAATTATGACGTCATTATGTATAAAACACCAAAAAGACTCTCTGAAATTATTTACTAGATCTTTACCCCAATAACCGGATGTATAAACTGCACTGTGTGCGTATTTTGAATAAAGCGTTAATGTGTAACCATGCAATTAAGGATATAGAGAGTATAGCAGCTTGCAATCTAATTAATCCATATTTTGTATTTACATTTGAATTAATTATCTAGTAGAGCGGAAATGTATCTAAGGTCATTGTATAGATCAAATGAGGCACCTGTACCTGTATTATGTTGAAATTCTGTATACACATACTGGGTGCATACATTATTTGAATTATGATGAGTATGTATACAATCATGTATAATTCTGTTGACATGCAGCACTTTTCGTAACCATGCATTTCATCATCAGATGGTGTACACGTCTATATATGGTTTAACTCGCTGGTTGAAGAAACTCTCAGATGGAGTAAGAAATTTTTTTTGTGTTTTCTTCAGATTGAACGAGTTCCTTTTCGGCGTTGAGGGTACCTTCTGATACTAAGTCATGTATGTCATTTCATCAGGGTTATTTTATAAGAAAACAGAAATTAAGTCCCTTTTTCTGGCTTCTATTAAGGTCAAGATCTAGTAAATGAAAGGTGCCTACACGTTCATTAAATTTAAGATTGAATTTCTTTCAATGATGCTTCATAACAATAGATTTGTTTGATAGGGTGTACCGGGGCTTAAAATTTGTGGTAAAAACAATCAACAATTACTTTTAAAACTATCATTTTCAATGAAATATAAAGGAAATAAGTATCAGATATTAGAGTTTTGTCCAATTTTGACGAATGAAATATATTTAGAATGCCTTAAGTCTCTCCAAAAACGGCATTTAACAAGCTCTTGAACTCGTCTTTGAAATGACGTCAAATTGACTATAGGTATCGGGATTACTTTCCCATGATTTAATATAAAATACCACATAAAGCCACAATTAATTTTGATGAAAATCGTCTAGACTTATGTATGTATGTATATAGTTACCTTTGTGTGTTCTGTCTATAGCTATTTGAATCTTAACTATATTATCAATTCTTCCAAGACATTTTTGTTTATGGAACTGACGACTGCTCAATACCAGTCCACGGTCCACAGCAGTGTAGTATTTAATTAGACAAAGCTATAACGGCAGTGAATACCGTATCAATCAATGACAAAGGAATTGATAAAACCTGTTTATCTTAAAAACTCTGAACTTCCAGATGACAACAATAATAACATTTCTAAATATGAGTTGTTTAATGCGGCCTCTTCATGCGCATCTGATCTCAAATATGTTCAGAAAGATCGCGACCTCTGGAGGCTATACGTAAATTCCACGGAAAGCCGCGAAAAACTTCTCAATGAAGTCTTTGAAATTAAAAGCACCAATATTAGAATTTATGACACAAATCTGTTTTCTGCGGCAATATCAAATCCCGATGAACAAGTTTTGAAAATTACGGTGAAGTGTGTTCCTCTATCCGTTGATGACGGTGAAGTAATGAAAATACTTAGCATATTCAATCTTAGATTTACTAGCGATCTTAAGTATGAGAAAATTTGTCACCTAGAAACTCATAAAATGACTAGAATTCTTAATTACAACAGATTTATATACGTTGAAGCATTAAAAAAAGGCAGTTTCCTCCCTTGAACCAGTACGCGCGCAGGTCTAAAGTGCTTTATATATCACTATGAGCAACACTCTAATAAGCGCATTCCATACTGCACTCAGTGTTGGAAAGACTCCCACCAAAAAAAGCAATGCCCCAACAATCCTAGATGCAAAGTATAAAGTATGAAAGGTAGAAGGACACAAACCAGGCGATCCTGTTTGTAAACATTTCTTTGAACCTACTGCAAATGTTATGCCTTTTGCCTGAAAATCTAACTGCCTATCACGTTTCTACCCCTGGAATATCAATATTTTGGTATCGATCATAAATCGGCCGAACACGCCTATCAGTATGTGAAAGCAATGAGAAGTGGTGATGTTTCACGAGCAGCCGCCATCCAATCCTGGGTTTACTTCACAAAGTCTCTTTGATGACTGAGATAATCAATGCCAAAGCTTCCTAGGTACCTATTTTTGCCGAAACCCTTAAAGCCACGAAAACGTCAACGATATTTGTAAAAACGACATACGATAACTATTGAGCATCAGGACTAGACTCCAATGAAACAAGTCATAAATTTTCCAAGTATTGACCGGGCAAAAACACGGGTAAATTTTCGCCGAAACAGCATCCCGCTTGTATTCTCGTCCGTCTGCAAGATCCGCGTCGGCACCCAGAACTACAAAGGGTAAAAATCCGGCTTAGATGAATGTATGCAAGATAGTCCAGGATATGAAGAATGCTAGGCCTAGCAATCCCGCCAAAAAAAGCATAAAATTCAGCAAGTGAAATCAATACAAACAAAGATAGATAGATTGACAGTCGTTTTGTACTTAAAAGGTTTACAAAACATTTGTAAACGCTACAATACGAATCACTCACAATGTGTGCATTGAATTTAATTTCTGGTAATTTTACAGGTTTAAATTCAAAGGAAAAAAATAGAAAAAACTTTATAGTTTGTTAATAGATACGAATATAGATATATGTTTTTTTGCAAGAAACTCATTTTCATTGAGTAAAATGAATCTCAGTAAAATTAAAACGGAAAGGAAAATCTTTTCCTACTTTTTCTGATTCAAATTATAGCAGATGTGTATCGATTTTATTTAAGAAAAACTTAAATGTTGACATTTTGGATACTCGCAAATCAAAAGATGGCAGAAGCTTCTTGTTAATATCT
>WFKH01002636.1:34057106-34071393 GCA_016163765.1 Magallana hongkongensis
ATTTTAAACTATGTGTCTCTGGACCAAACCAGGAGGTAACCATTTTTTTTTTTTAAATTTCACCGTTTCTTGACATTTTACAATAGTTTTCAATTATTTGAAAGAAAAAGAAATCCCTAGGGCAGAAATATAAAGATCTGGGCAAAGCGTGAAAATTTAGCGCTTTTTCAACAAATTCCCATAAGGTCCCATCGTAAAAAGTGTTAACTTCCGAGACGACCCCCTAGCAAATAGGGGTGGTAAATAAGTTATTTTGTGATCTTTAAATAATTGATATAGTAGTTAAACTATATTCAAGAAATTTCCAATAAATGACAGTGAATAAAAAGCACAGTATAAAAACAAGTACAAAATCAAGTTATACCTGTATACATAACACCAAATAGTACTGTATCTGAGAGCAACAATGAGTTATATCACATGTCTAGATGCAACTATTACTCGATCGAAAAATCTTTGTAATACTGCTAATTGTTTTATGCAGATATCACGTGAATATTTATATATATTATTTGAATTACCATCCCTCTATTGTCTCTGTTATGTAGATACATGCTTTTACAAAATCATTGCTTATATTATTTTCTTTATCCAATTTATACATTGTACACTTATTAAAACATTATTGCATGAAAACCCTAAACTGCAATTTAATTATATATCAGGTTAAACAATTCTATGTTATTTTTTTTTTCATTATCATAAGTTTTAATGTAAATCCCTAAATGTTTATGATGGGTATTATGTGTGGGTTATGTTGGTACAGAAAACTAAACACCATGGTAACAATATCTTTAAACATAGTATATACAATGTAACATTTTTATTATCATCTCTTACAAAATTTATATCTAACATATGTAATATACTCAATTATAACAATATAATTTATTAACATAATATTTGAACACTAAAATCTTAAGTTTGTGTAACAGGATCCATGGCTTTGAACAATAAAATCAAACCTTTCAATTAAAAATGAAAATCGGCAAAGCCTAATTGAATATACACCCCTCATTGTGTTGCTGGTAAAGACAAGCATAACATACTGCTTGAACAAAATAAAATAGATTGCATTATTTTTGTTCATAATAACAAACAAACTTAAGCAGCAAGCAATGTATAAAATATGTTTAGTTATATGATCATGTAAAACATTTGTTAGGAGGTAAGTACCGTGTATGCCAATCTACCTTTTTTTTTTATGTAATTACTATTTTGATGTAGATAAGACTAAAGACGTTTATGATCTGTTTTTACTTCAAAATTTGTGAGAAGAGTTTAAAATTGGGAATTGTTTGATATTATTAGGAAGAAGTGAAGTGGTATTTCAGCTTTTACTTTTCGTTGTGCAACATTATCAATGCTTTTCATTTATGTGTGTAAAATTATTTCAAATTGGAAAATATTAGACATTATCTTCTCAGGAAATGTTATTTAGCATTTACTTTCCCCTTGCGCAACTTTATCACCATTTTATGTGTGTAACCTACGTAATTCTGTTGTACATCATAATTAAATTTCTCTATGTATCTAAGACGACTATGGAAGGCCCAACCCACCGTTTTCCTTGTATTTTATTTACCAATGTGTTTGAGATTTTACTTACTTCAAGTTTCGGAAGAGCTCAGAAATATTGCTATATATTAAAAATTTATGATGTTTTGAAATTTATTGATTAATTACAAATGTATCGATTTTTTGAAATTGATATGTTTCTAAATTACCAAGGTGAGTTATTGCAGTTAATGGGATAGAATATTTTCATTAAAAGTGGTATTACGTTTATAATAATTGACTGATATAAACTAAAAATGCATTGTGAGAAAACATTATCATTTGACAAACATTTCCTGGCGCTAGTGGATGATCTGTTTGGTGATGCTATTGTTTTCTTGTTTAAAAAAAAAATAAAATAGCTCGTTGGACTGAGTGACTTTATAATCAGGTGGTTCAAAAATTAAAACGTACTGAAAAGAAATTGATTTCTGTTGGAAGATAGTAATTGAAAATTGGGGAGAAAAAAGAATCATATATCGATAACACAGTAAATCAGAGTGGGTATTTGGGATGAATACATAAGTGGCTGTTTTAAATACACTGCATAACAGCTTCACATTTACACACAAAATCGTCATAACACCACGGATGTCAATAAGTATTACAATACGACAAATTTTACAGCTAACAATGTTTTATAATTACATGCATATTGTGAGATCTTTGTAAAACGCATTTGGCATCGTAATTTCTAAACCAATTTTCCTGGGTTTACAAAAAGAAATGTAAAATTTCATAGATCCGTCGTTGTTTATAATTCAGCTGCATAAACGCCACAGCTCAAACCTATTTTGGGAGAAATCAGAGAAGAAGTCAATAAAGATTAAAGATTAACATTACGATTATCCAGGAGTTCCATCCCGGATGTGTAGTCTACGTCACTTTCGGAATGTTCAACGACACACTACCGCTTTCGATGGAAGCCTATATATTAAGTTGGAAAGTAAAGGATATTATTTTTATGATATTTCTACTTTTATCCCTTAGATCTGATAGGTAAAATCTGCAAACATAAATGTTTAACGGATTAACCGTAGTGTCTTCCCAAAATTAAAAATTTAAAAATAAAATTCGGTGTTATGACCACTAGTCATTACCTACTAACTTATTTATTACAAATTCATTTAAAAAATCTAAATAAAAAAGAACAACACAAATTATTCCTTCCGTTTTTTTATAATTTTACTAAAATAGTATCTAAGTAAAAATCACCTGAGTATTGGAAAGTGGCCCCTAAATGTGACTCTACAGTTGAAAGAATGATCCCCATGAGGAGCCCCAAAATTAGGAGGGGCCACTGAGGGGGGCCCTCTCTCTAGGAATGATTCTCAGAGTAGAAAAAAACCGGTGTTATGTAGTATGCTAGACCAACAAGTCCCCCTCCAGCCATTCTAAAAAAACTTCCAATCAGGGTGATACCTCCATTGCATTGGCCCCTAAAAAATGTCATATCCAGAAATTGTCAAGAAAAATACAAATAAATAGTGATTCATTCCAGTGACCTTAACAGTTTTACTCTTGAAAATTCTTCGTTAATGTTTATCTCATCAGATAGAAACAGTAAGTCTGTTAGTATTTAAACAATTTTTCTCCCTTTCTACTGATACAATCTTTAGCAAAATCCTAGATGCCTAGAATCACTCTTTATCATGTACAGTCCCTGAAACGTTCTACTTTGCAACTTGAGCGCACGGTGAGCGCACTGTGAATGAACAGTGAGGGCACGGTGAACGGAATTTGGTGAGTGCTTATGAACGGTGAACGGTTAGCGAACACATAGCGCAAATGGAGCGCAAGGTGAACGGTGAACGCACGGTAAACGATATGTGAACGCTTTGTGAACGCAAGATTTATTAGGAGTCCCTCGGGAGTTATCCTTACATTGTGTTTCGTCGGTTATAAGGAAAAAATAACAAATTAACTGTGTATTTATTGTTATCAGTATAAAAATAATATTATCTGACTGAACGAAAAGTGAACGCTGAACGAACGGTGACCGCAAGGTGAGCGCTTTGTGAACGCACGGTGAGCGCTTTGTGAATTATGAGCGCAAACGGAGCGGAGCGGAGAGCGCAAGAGAACGCACGGTGAACGCACTCTGAGCGCGCTGGGAGCGCACGGTGAACGCACGGAAAAATTTGGAAAGTAGAACGTTTCAGGGACTGTATGTTTTTCAGGATCAAAATAGGATACACACATTTCATCTATTTTGGCCCATCAATTTAAATGCAGAACCCCCGCCCCTCTCTCCCCCCCCCCCCCTACATATTACAGATCATACATAGCAATACAGACAAAAACTTATAGTTAAGGGCTAGGGATTTATTATCTAATATCGAGCGCAGCGAGAGGCGGGCGAAGCCCGCCTCGCGAAGTGAGGATTAATGGTAACACGTATATATAAGAAAATCAGTGAAAAGTGAGAGTTGAATCAGGGGTACTATGGGCTAAAAAATATTCTTCCAGCCCAGGGCGCCGCCATGTTGACCGCCATTTTGTTTTTAAAAAGTTAGTTTGATCATTGATTGACAAACACTTATCGATGTTTATTGCCCCTAAACTCGGTTAAAAACGTTCCAATGTTTCAATAGAAAGTAATTTAAATTAAAAGAAATTAAAGTGGAAACCAGGTAAGTTTCAATAGTGCTTCAATCAAGAAACACGACTAGTTCTACGTATGTCTTATCAAATTATCAGATGGAAAATAAAAACATTAACATCAAGGAACTGATCTTTTAGATACTGAGTAAAGTATTCAATTTTATTACCGCAGTAATCAACATATGAATTAGATTGATAAACAATGAAAGAAGAAATAAAAAAAAATTCGGAATCACGTAACTCTCTTCGGCTATTTCCGAAGACAAAACTTACGTTTTACGTATGAAACATGACGTCATAATGTAGACTGAGCACGCGACGTTTAGTTTAACTTTGGCTAATGATTTGAGTAGGAAACCAGGCGGATCCTACTGTTTGCGTTTCAAATAAATTTTGTTCTACAAAAATCAAAGTGCACTGTGTTAAATCTGCGCTCGGTCCAACGGTCACACCGTTTACATATTATTTTATATCTTTTAAATGTAATATCCCAGGACTTTATAACATGTTTAAGGATTAGGGAAAATAAAACTTCTTCTCTGTAAGCATAAATTCATTTCTGTATATTTGCGTTTTATTCCTTTAATAACAATATGATTAGTTTGAGCGAAAAAAACTTAACTTGAACTTCTAAGAATAATGGTAAATTTTAAGGTTTAATTGTTTAATTATTGGATAATGCCAGGTAAATGAAAAATGAAGCAAAACGATCGTTTATAAGCAATGAAAAAAAAATAAAACTGATTTAAGTACATGTAAGATTTAAGCATCAAACTGCACATTTTGTCAGATATAATAATTGTATTTTCTTTCATATTTCAACTGTTATTCAAAATATTAAACGAGCTGAAGTTTAATCTTCCGTTTCTAAATTGATATACTGACACATAAATAGCTGAAAGCTCTATTATTTAAAAACAGGCTATCGTAACCGTACTAAAATATTCCAGAAACATCACAGACATACATGTTACATAAAAATCGCACCTGCTCAATATTGAAACATTACTTATATTTTTGTTGTTTTTTTCACCAAACGATTCAATTAAAGGCCGGATCTTACCTAGTTGAATATCCACACGGACGGCAATTAAGCATATAAGGAAGCAGGCCCCTCCTCCAAACTGATAACACCGCAGCGAGAATCTATTAATAGATAGCTGCATACCAGAAGCACGTGCTGATCAGAGAACTACATAATCTTTAGGGTCATTTAATAATGAAACAGTGTGCATAGTTCCTTTCCCTGATTTTCATTCTTTAAGTAATAAGCATCTAAACATGCATGTACTTCTAAATTGATCACTGCCAAAACAAGCATCCCTTTTGTTGTTTTGTTTTTTATATCTAGAGCTTTATTAAAACATCTATCATAGTAAGCATCATTTTTTCACATACATGTAATTATTTAGAAAATACTTTAAACTTAAAAAAACAACCAATTCACTGGTCAGAATAACTCTTATCAAAAACAATGTGGGTTAGGTGCAAGAGTCCTGACACAGTGAGGAATCCCTCCCGCCAAATGTCAATAAATCAGCCTCCAAATCTGCAAATGTGGAAGAGGTTCCAGTGAGGAAAAACTATATTTACCTGATGATTTTGCATTTAGGCCTAATCTTTAATTATAAGAAATATTTGAAAAAAAAATATTCATATACAATTTATTAAATCAGATGTTAAGGTTACAAAATGTAGTTCACTGTAGTACATTACAAGCTCAACTTTCCCTTTGGTTTACCTCTGCCCTAGTAAAATTCCCTCCAAAACATTCTTGTTATCTAAATTATGGCGGAAACGATCAAGCAGGGTGAATTGAAACGAAGAGAAATGGTGAGGTTTTTCAACTCATAAATTGGGATTTAGAGGAATAATCGACTAGTGATCTAAGATAGTGCAAAATGTTGGTGAGACAGATGAAGACTGATGATTTACAGGGGAGTTTGTTGAACATTAATTCTGCACGATTCTGTCAGAACAGCAATAATTTAGGAATATCCCCATTGTTTATGCAGACCCATCAGAAGCTGTCCGATATGGTGGAAATCAAATTTTGGAAAGAAATACTTCATTGAAGGGGTAAAATTTTGATTTCACAGAGCGGTATTCTAGACCCAAAACACATCTCATCTGGGAAAGTTGGATTGTTCAGACAGATGAGAAATCCTCTTTTTGTTTACATTCCTACCGGAAATGCCTATTGCTATAGACGCACAGTAAATGGCGGGACAGCTTGTATTACCTCAAAACTAAATAACACTAAGTAATCCTTTTTAATTGATTTATTACTCTATCATCACTGGTAATCATAAACAAAGAGAAAGAACACACACTTGTGTAACGATGGAGAGTCAGTCCTGCAGCTTCACACTGATAGTATCCAGTTCCCTTATCTGTTTACGAATGGGGCCTCCCAGATCTCGGGTTCTAGCAGCATTAAATTATAAACATAGGTCATCACATTAAATGAGAAATTTTAAAACCAATCCTATGCATTGATGCCACTGATCATGCTGATCTCAGATTCTAGTAATCAAATCTGAGGAAATTTGAATTTCTGGATCACTTCAAAATTTAAAATAAGAATTTCTAAAGTAGTAATGCATCAATCGCAATTATTTTACTATCTAGAGATGCCTTTCAGTTTACTTTAGTTGCATGACAAAATTTAATTTATAGTTTTTGCTGATTAAAGTGTAAATTCAGAAATTTCTTCTCTGAAGTGGAAGGTGGCAAGAAAATTGAAATTTCCTCCATTTTCCTCATTCGCTGCTATTTAAACCCCAGACCCGGTCTTTAAGATACTGTACTGTCATTACACCATATTGATTTTCCTTCCCTGTCTCCACATCGTCATCAAATTCAGGTCAGGGTGCTGGACTCTATCAAACCAAGCCAAACAAATGGACAAATATTCACCTCACATATTTATTACGTAAAATATAAATAAAAACAGATTCTTAATACAATTCAAGCTACATGTATTCTGTAAGTGATTTACAAAAAAACAACAACAAAAAACCATACGCACAGTACGTGACTCTTACCATTAGCAATGGCTTCCTCATTTTTCTATTGTTTCTATTGTGTAGCTTTTTCAAACAAGTTAACAGTTTATCTTTCATGTTGTCAACATACTTTGAAGTTTTCTCTTCCTTTTCTTCTATACAAAGGTGGCGTAGAAAATGAAACACGGTATGTATCGCGTCCTTGGATTAGGCAAAACTCTTCTTGTATGATACATTGTTCATTTTGAAAAATTGTGTTTTGTGTAACATTAATGTCTCTATCAAACGGATTATATAACTGCAGTTGGAAATATAAGCTGTTAAGGTTTCTTTAAGGATATTTTATGATTTATTATGATCGTATTGAAAATTCCTCTAAAAACCGTTAATAAATTGCGTTTTTAGAATATTAAAATGAAGAGCTATTTACCCCATTTTGTGACACTCAGAACTTTGTGTGGCTTCAATAACGGTGTGAAAAATATACCATGTTCTTTCGTCGTCCAATGTTTTTTTTTCTCTCTCTCTCTCCCTCTCTCTCCCTCTCTCTCTCTCTCCTATAACAGGATAAATCTCTACCATTCAGTCAATTGAAAGATTATTGAAAGGTGTCTGAATGTCATAGCTCAGACATTCAGTAACCTTTCCAGACCTTTCAGATAGCATTCTATTGAGTTAATGGCATGGGTTAATCTTTTACAGATAACATAATACATTATTTCATATTGTTTTACAACTGTTCGTCAGCGGCATTTAGATAATTTGATTGTTTGCAATATTTTTTAGTTCATATTAAAAAAAACCATTTTTTACTTTTTTCGATTTTTTCTATCATTCAATGTATGTAGCGTTAAAAACAAGTAATTCTACGAAAACGAATCAAAATATTTCAAAATTTTTGGAAAGTAGTTCATCTATGTTAAACAAACACTACTAAAAATGCATTATAGTTTATATACATGTATATCTCAAGTCTCC
This sequence comes from Magallana hongkongensis, assembly GCA_016163765.1. Classification (NCBI taxonomy): domain Eukaryota; kingdom Metazoa; phylum Mollusca; class Bivalvia; order Ostreida; family Ostreidae; genus Magallana; species Magallana hongkongensis. The sequence continues at coordinate 34,065,254 of WFKH01002636.1, forward strand.
TTTCGATCGGTTTATTACATATACCCTTTGAATATGTCATATTCAGCAGCAAATGTCCGCTCTCCATAACCATTTGCTGGCGAAGATGAATCTATGTGTGAAAGCTGCTCTTCATGGTCAGAAGAGACAAAATAGGAATACAAAAATCGAGCCATCTTTTCCATTTCTGAAGAGACCAACTAATCTTACCACCTTTAGAAATGCTAAGCTGGTACTCTATTGTCTTTGACAGCGGATAGTTGCGAATGACACGGAAATGTGTTTTGAAATACTCCGCAGTCACCTGAAGAATTTCCAGCGTTGTTTCTATCCTGGAATTGGTTACTTCCTGCTCAAAAGAATATTATGCAAGTAGACTATAAGATTTATTACTAGAGAATAAACAAAATGTTCAAAGTAATACCGTATGCATACAAACTCTAGTCAGAGTAATACAGTAAATATACGGGAAGTACGGTATTTACTTGCATCAGTCATCACTGAAGAACTAATTAAATGATTTAAATACCTAGGACCAGCTTACACAGTTAAGTTTGCCTTATCAGTCACGTAACTTAAGTCCAAGTCTTTCCATGTGTACAATATTTAAATTTAATAATTTAAACTTTTATTATTATTATTATTATTTTTTTTTTTTTTTTTTTTTTTTTTTGCATTAACAGGGCATTCCTGCGAATAAAGCAGTCACTGTGATTTTTCAGTTAAAAAAAACCCCAAAAACTCTGCTGACGGTTTTGTTTTAGCCTATAACAACCATGCAACAAGGATTAAACCTATACTGTACAATATTTTTTAAACGATACGCAAAAGCATATTTCAATCAATAAATATAAATTTAAAAAAAAAATACAGCAATTTTCACTGAAAATCTTTTCAGTTATCCACTTTCTAAAAGTATTTGCAATCCATCACCTTGCTTATTTGTTTTCAAGATAGTATGCAGTGTATATTTTTTTGTAGAATATTGTGTAATTTATAAGCCTTTTTTTTCTCGGGTGTATTACAGGGGCTGTAAGGCTTTTAAAAACATAAGTGTTGGGACCTAAAAAGCAAACTTTACTTAGTGTACCGATTCGTAAAGAAACACATATTAAACTTTTTCAGCAAAATAATACCCTCTCGTATTATGTTCCCTATATATTAGAGGAAGTAACAACAGCCGTATAAAATATCCAATATTATTTCAAAAGGAGATCTATATCTGGGTGCATTTCAAGACCTTAAACTAAATGTATGCTGTCTTATTTGCTGGAGTTGACTCACCCTACAGGCTACATTGATATTGTAATAGCTGTCTGGAGTATAATCTTCACCAGTGTCTCCTCGATTCCACATGATCTTGTTACAAGTATTACCGCCAACATCGTACACTTCACACCTAATAATGTATCGCTTGTTGTTTACAATTGCAGACGTATTGATACAAATGAATTCAGGATACCCTGATTAAAAATACACGATTAGTCATTGAGGGCAGTTTCATTTCAGCTGGCTAGATTACATGTAACTTATATGCTACTTTTCACTCATTAGTGAAGCTGGCTTCCTTACATTAGACAAAGTAGTTTCTGTAAACATTTTTAGTGAAAAACGATGAATTTTAGTGATCAAAATCTAAGTTTCCATAACATAAAGTCAGCCCTATCATAAAAAAAATCGAAGTGTCTAATAAAAAAAACAACTTCGGTATCCCCTAAGTGTTATAGAATATACTTACTTTGACCACAATTTGATAGCTTCGTTGCATTTTTGAGTTGGGTAGACCATCAACTTCGGCACTGCACATTACATTAACTTGGCTGTTGTCTGCAAAAGTCGGCATATAAGTTACAATCTGCTTTATCGCTTATCAAAACATCGTATTTTTCCCTCAAGGTCCAAAATTAAAGAAAGTTAAGAATCAAAATTAACGTCTTAAGACCTACAAGTCATTAATGTTGAAAAATTCTACTACAAGCGCGCCAGTATGAGCCCTCTACATGCAAGCCGCAAAACTCATAAATTAATGGACAGAACGCTATCTCCCCCACCGCTTCACTTGAAAAGTAAAAGAAATAAAACTCTAACAAAATATACAAATCCACAGTTTGTCAAAAAATAGTTTATTTCATAAACAATGTTTTTTTGTATTTATAGGCCAATTTATTTTGAAGTTTTATTATGCCCTTTTAAGACCAACAATTTAAAAAAGACTTGATGGGTAAATTTCGAAGTGCATGTGAATATTTATCCACTGAGTCGCATCCTGACTGACGTTTTTTATTCTAATTGTTAGACCATAATTAATTACCTAATTGTCTACGGACTTTTGCGGTTTTTATTTTCCCGATTACGACAAAGAGCACACGGCGGGTGTGACCGGTCAGCAGAGGATGCTCACTCCTCCATGGCACCTGATCCTACCTCTATCTTGGAGGTCCGCGTTGCTCTGCTTTGAATTTGTATTTCGTTTTATGGATTTTCCAGATGGTTGACGGTTTGTTATTGTCATTTTTTTCATCCTACGTTTTCCGCTAATTTCAAAGAAATTTTAAAACATTTATTTTCCTTTCAGTCTGTATTGTTACGGTTTATTTGGCTATTCAGGTCAGTTTTTGAAATTGTTCTTTTTATAAACTAGGTTTAATTTAATCAATATATGCGCCAAACAAGCAGTGAAAATGCTTTAATTTTTTCTTTTTTTTAAATGTCTTAGTGAAAAAAGAATGTGTGGGTTTTTCGACCAGGTTATGTTGTTCAGTGACAGGGTTATGTTTCTCAGTTATGTTATACAGCGACCAGGTTGTTTCTCAATGACCAGTTTATGTTTCTCAGTGACTGGGTTAATTATGTTATACAGTTACTGGGTTATGTTATAGAGTGACTGGGTTATGTTGTTCAGTGACCGGGTTATGTTTATCTGTGACCGGGTTATGTTGTTTAGTGATCGAGTTTTGTTTCTCAGAGACCAGGTTATGTTTCTCAGAGGCCGGGTTATGTTTTTCCGTTATTGACTGAGTTATGTTATACAGTGACTGGGTAATTTTGTTCAGGGAATGGCTTATGATATATATTGCAGTCATTATGTCTTGTAAACAATGAACTGGTATAAATAAAGATATATTAAATTTTAATATATTTTGATGACATCTTTTATTTATAATGTCCGCTTGCTCTTTCATTAACATGTCTCACTCTTGCTCGGAATATTTAATCATTTAAAATATTATGAGACTATACGAATTATAGTTCTATCAACTGTGTATATCTGCATATACACGTATAGGTTACATTTATTAATTATTACATGGTCTTAATCACAAATGTAAATAGTCACTTTTAATTTTAAAATCATTTAGTAATGATCATTAAATACCTCCGCTTTTAAATGTCGTTTATACAGAATGCAAAACCATAACTCTATAAGATATCGCAAAAGCGTTTATATAAACAAATGTTGACGCACAGTCATGGCGAAAGAGTTAAGCATCGGGATCGAAGATCGAATATGAGTTGTATTCAGAAAAAAACAAATCGGAAATAAAATTTCCGGAAACCGTGAATGGGTTATGTCTACCAGGAGCTGAAGTGAGACGACTATGGATTTTAGTTCCTGGGTTATGGAAGTGTTAATTTAGTTCATTATCATGTGAAGTGACAACTTTTACTGGTTTCTTATAGGCTACTTGTAAACATTTTTTCAACGGGAGAAATAAAAGATGCTGTCATGCAGAGTTGTAGATCTTCGGGAAAATTCAGATTAACATGTCAACGCACACTACAGATCTGCAAAGTTAGAGAAATAATAGTTTAAACATGATTAAGAAAATTTAAACGTGATTGCTTAGTGTACATAGAGTTTGTACATCGAGGATAATGACAAACTTTTAATGAAAAATATATCACATACATGTATAGATTATGTTAGCTATTTTGGTACATGTAGTATACAAGTACATGTATGAACGTATCTTGTGTGAATAATTTGTCAATCTTTTTATTATTCTATATGTTGATAATTAATGTTGTATTCACATAATACCGACTACTTGTACCGTATTGCTTGAAAAAAGTCAAGATTTTTCACCTATATTTAATGAATTATAAGAGTAAAATACTTTCCTGTATGAGTTTTCAAGACAGTTTAAAAAGGGGATGGAAGGGTGCACTAGTTGTAACAGGTTCTTTGTTTTATTACAGATAGCTTAGTGGGTTGTAAACAGAAAATGTATCACATGCAAGCCAAATGAATCAACTAAACAAGGATGGACACTAAAGTCTACCATGTCTACACAAAAAATTGAAATATTCACACCAGACAGATCAGAGACAATGCTTGAAATATTTAAATTTTGCAAAAGAAGAGGGTGAAAGTGCAATTGTGAAAAAACAGACCAACGAATTAGACTGAAGTTGGCAAGGGATAATTTTCTTTAGCAGAATTTCTTTCATCCTTGCAGATAAACAGCTATGTTAGCCATTTTGTTCCACAGAAAAGAAGAGCTGGCTTTCAACTGAAACTGAAAATCTTATCAAATAAAATTAAAAAATTCTATATAATTATGTATAGGGATATTTGGGTTAAATACAAAGGTACGAACAGGTATTTTCATAACTATTTCAAAGCAAATGTGTGCCTGACTTATACTCTTATTATTTCAAAACTTAGTTCCAGTAGTTGCTAATATTTTAATATTTTTCTAAACAATAAGAAATGTTTAAGATAAAAAGAAAAAAAAGTGTTTTATCTATCAGTGTTTTGGTATTACATGTATTATTTACCTTCAATTTACATTTTTATTTAACATATTGATGAAATGTCAGTTTTTATGAATTATAGATTTCAAACAAGATAATGATATTGGTGAAAACATTGTCTAAAACCAGGCGTCATGTTTTGTGCATAAACCTTCAAAATGATTATATCAAAGAAAATTTGCAAGTAAAAAGAATATAACTGTTCTGCCAATAGATTTCAGAAAAAATGCATATAAACAATCTAAATTTTGAATTCCCTAGCTATATTCAATGTGTTCTGTCTACTTTTGAAAAAAAAAAATTGTTCATAAGTCAATGTTGATGCTTAATGATTTATTATCACTTGATCATTTGAGTTGTTAAATTATTTTCATTGAAAATTATTATTACATCTTAAATACATGTACAAGAAAATGAATGATGGTAAAAAGTTAAAGTTGATGTTCAAGATTTTTTTATTTGTGTTTACATTGTTAAATAAAGAAGGAAATCCATGTTAGATAAAGCATTCCGCAAGTTCTGCAGTAATACAGGTCTATGTCAAGCTATTCAAACTGACCTGATGACATTGACAAAACCAAGACTAAATAGGAAATGTAATCATACATAAGAATAACCTACAAATTGATATTGATATTAAGGCTACTGTACTATATCAGCTGACTGTCGAAATATTTCTCTGAATTACCTACAAATTAAATTATTTTAATTTCTTCATGTTCTTTGCAGACCAATTCAAATTAACGAAAAAATTATTCCCCTCTCTGAATGACCAAAAATTTAAATACTGAGTTGGGAGAGGGTAAAACCCTTTTTAAATGTGGCCTAGTGGATCAATTCTTAAAGTAAGCGTTGATACAAGTTTTTTTGTGAAATTCTTGCATGCGTGGATCTTGGGAGGGGGGGGGGGAGGGGTCGACCAATTTAACTGAAATAATTATTGTTATTTATTTGTTATAGTTACATCCAAATACGATTCGGGCTGATATCACTGAAAGAAGGAAACTATTGGTGGCTGTGTTCGACTATAAAAACTAAATATAGTAATCAGATGAACATCTAAATTGGATATTTCGCCTTCTGAAGAATAAGATACCTCCTTGATTTCTTTTTCTGACCTTCACTTTTTTAATAACATCTCTGCAAATACTTTTCCAAGCAGCATTTTTTTTTTACCTTTTTCAATTTTCAAATCTGCTGGGTGCTGTGATTTAATTTTATTAATACAATTGTCTTATATCCATACATAAATAATAATTATGTTGAATACCGGGTATTCAGTCAATGGACACAATAATATTCTGAGGAATGATTCCTTTTAGAAAAAGGCAATGGTCTATGTGTAAACAGAGAGAAAGAGAGAGAGAGAGAGAGAGAGAGAGAGAGAGAGAGAGAGAGAGAGA
>WFKH01002636.1:34099917-34110888 GCA_016163765.1 Magallana hongkongensis
TTGTCTTTTTTTTAGTACTAAACAATTAACAATAATAATTTTTTGCACTCCTATTGCACGTCTTGCTTTATGTTGTTTACATCACCAGATGTATTCATAACATAATTAATGCAATTGCGTCCTTCAAATGTTAAAAATATAAGCTGAATTTAAAAAAAAAATTACAGTGATCCCCTCATTAAAAACTGCAAGTGTTTTGTTGGCATACCAACCATGATGTAAATGTAATTTTTTGACGTTCATCATGAAAAATGACGGCAGACTAATTTACAGTTCATAACATTATAATCATTTTAAAAACGAAATAATGATGAATTTTTGTTACAGCTTAATAAACTAAACATAAGTTATAAGAACTCCTTACCTTGTCTGACTAAAATTTGATAGGTTCGTTGCATATTTGAGTTGGGTAGACCATCAACTTCTGCACTACACATCACATTGACTTTGCTGTTGCCTGTAAAAGTCAGTATTCAAATCTCTATCTTAAGTCATAATTCATTGCACTTATTTCAATTATTCAAGCAAACCTAGATCCAATTTAATGAAAAATAAGTTACAATCAGAGCACTTTTATAATAATACCTCGTAAATTTTACAGCAACAGCATTACGGTGATTATTATAAGTTATCTTTCATATGACAATTCCGTAGTACAGATTTTCTTTTACAAGTTATAAGTGAAAAACATATACAAAAATCATGCTTTTTAAATCTCCTGTCATTTATACTGTATATTTTTTTTTTTTATTTTAAGCAGGTAATTAATTAATCGATTCTGCTGTTTAGTAGCAAATTGCAAGAATATGAAATCGCGAGCATTGTCCTTTCGGTATAATTTCATATAGTTTATATCTGCCAGGAAAAAAAATTTAAAGCCTGTGAGGACTGCTTCTCGCGATTTTACGCGGATATTAATTCCTCACTTTTAATCTTTGGAGTTTTTAAAAACATATACAATCTAACTGACAGTTGTGTGATGCAATACAATAGCATTGTAACAGATATTTCAAAATATTTTTAAATCATTGTTTATAGATAGGACTTCTGTCAAAGGACTTCTTAATTCATATGTACCCTTATTTCTTGAGCCTATTATATTTGCTGAAATATGTTCAATAGTCTTTCATATTTTTTTAATAAAAATGAGGTTATTCCAATCTGGCTTCCATGGAACAATATTTTAGATTAGTTTCATTTATGATATTATTATTATTATTATTATTATTATTATTATTATTATTATTCATTTTTTTCCTTCTGTTATTTTTTACTTTCTTAAAGCAAAGAAACCACTTACCACTAATATAAAAGAATGTATGTACATGCACTTGTGTGTGAGTGAAGTATAAATGTGTAAACTTGATTTGATAATGTAATTTAATATATGTATGTATTAAAAAAACATATATTTTTTTAAAATCCTCGCTTTTATTTTGGAGTCTAACGAATACAAAACTCTTTGTTTGCAACCGATACTTTGATTACAAGAGGGAAAAAGGCAAATTGCTGGTACCAGAAAATGAACATGGTAAATTGTTATTAAAATGAAAGTTGACAAGGATAGGATAGGATACAGGATGCACGATACATGATAGAAATACTAAAGTTAAATTATATCCTATCCTATCCTATCTTATCCTGCATCCTGGAGTCAATCAGATAAGAGTATTTTCTGAGTAGTTTTGCGAAACGAAAATTAATTTTAAAATAAATTTACATCATTACTTTTATTTGTAATACAAAGTAAAGCATTTAAGAATGAATATTAATGCTATATATTTACAAAATTGTAAACAAAATTGATGCGCGATAGATTTTTGTCAATTGTCGGAAACAACTTAAGTATACAGTTACTGTGAAAGTTTGAGGTTGCACAATACAGCGTAAAACTACTACATAAACAAAGTTTTATTGCTTTTAGAGACTTCTACAGTATAAAACAGAATAACTCAAACGACATATAAATAGACAAGTATCTAAGCAGGAAACGGGCGTTGTTAATGTCTATTTTTCAAGTATCATATAATTTCCTCGATGTCCGACCAAAAGGACGTACTAGGCCCGATATTAAACAGAACAGACCAATTTAAGAAATGTAAAGTAACAATGAATGCGTAAGAATTTATATCTTAACAATAAATTCAAATGATATAACAACATATGCGATATTTTTAATGAATCAAAAAGTAATAATTTCCCAAATCGTGTTTACACTTATCGGCGACCGAATCAGCCAATTACCGATAACTTCACTTGGATATTATATGATAAGGAAAACAATTGGATTAAGATGTTTGTTTAAACAATAAATAAGAGGGTTTTTTTTTTATCTCCTTTTTAATATAACAATACATATAATTATCTAATAAAAAAAAATCTAATCGCTTACCTGTTTGTCTACGTTATTGAGTACATTCCGCGTACGATTTAATATCACCGATGTACAGGTTAAAAAATTTCCGCGTTCTAAAGATTTTCTGTTTTATGTATTAATTAGACATTTTGTTTATTACATTAGTCGATAGTTTGTTGATAAAATTATAATATTATTGAATTTCGCAATATTTAGCCTTCATTCCTAAATATGGATGGTATGGGATAGGATAGGATATAGCTTTTTTACAGGATGGGATGCAGGATACAGGATAGGATAGGATTGTTTTGTAAACTTTCACGAAAGGAGCACTGTATTTTGGTTTGACGTCATAAATGTTTCACAAGACAAATGATCCAACCAGTTGAACTGGCTTGTGAACCTTGATCAAACCTTGTCTTATCTAACCCCCTCTCCTCAGAACCAACCAACCTAGGTGTAACTACCTGCTGAATTCATCCAACTCTCGTTTCCAAAGGGTAGGACGAGCCAAAAATTTGCAACAGAAAGGGGAGAGCAACTCGCCTAGTCTTATTTAAGGAATGTTATCAACCATCAAATACAAAAGATACAGTTAAGTGTGAATGACTAGTTATCATTCCTCCACAAGATTCACATCTAACCCTTTCACATTAATGAAGATACATGAAGCTACTGACTTCTGAAATATGTTTCCTCGGCAACAAACTGTGTGCCCATCTTGTCGTCCACGTCCGATGGCGTCCCATTCATAAGATCGCTGCCCATCATGATGCGGACGTTTGCGGTGGGCTTGCTGCCCATCACCCGACAGGTAGGGGCGTATCTGCCAGGAAAGACCTTCATCGGGTGAAGAGCCTCAGTGTTTTCCTCGGTCAGAGAGAACTCAATGCTTGGGTCAAACTTGAACCTCATACTCTTGATAGGCTCTGTAATGGTGAAAATACAATATATTATTTATGGAACTAGTCTTGAAATGTTCTGTAAAGTTGAAAATACAATATTATTAATGAAAGCACCTTGATAGGCTTTGTAAAAGTAATTGTAGAACATTACTTATAGAAGTACTCTTGATAGGCTCTGTAAAGGCAATAACACTATCAGTATGTTACTCATGGAAGTACTCTTGATAAGATTTATAGAGACGATTGTACAATAATACATATGGAAGTCAAACTTTAATTTATGTTCTTGATAGGTTCTATGATAAAATTGGAAAAAAAATCACTGTACTAAGATTGCTTGAGTTTAGAAATGTTTTTAAGATATGCATCAATCTATACCGTTGGTATAGTCAATATGGTTAGCATAGCCAGTCTCAGAGGCCGAAGTACTAAACACAAGTTGTTGCAATCAATCACTGCAAGTCTTTATGATACAGTCTTTTATGCCCATTGGGCAACATCACTCACCTGAGCAAAAGTAGCCATAACTCTTACCAAACCAGCTTTATGGTATCAAAAACAAAATATCTTGACCATTGATAGAGTATATCACGTTTAAAAAGTTCTTAATTTTTTTCCCGTAAATCGTCTTCTAATCTTAAATATAGAGTCTTTTAGTTGTTTCAGTTTTTGAGAAGAATATTTTCAAAAAACAATTATTCATTCATACCTAAATACAAATTCAGCCCAATATTATGGCCCCACCCTAATCTAAAGGATCATGATTTGAACAAAATTTAACATAAACTATCTAAGGAATCTTCCAATAAGCCTCTTTTAACAATAGTTTTGAGAAGATTTTAAAGAATGTTTCTCAATTTATGTCTATCAAAGAATTCCCCCCCCCTCCCTCCATCGTGGCCCCATTCTACGACCGAGGATCATGATTTGAACGTTAATCTACAACACCTGAGGATGCTTCCATTCTGGTCCAAATGGTTTTTGTAAAGAAAAGTTTAAAAGATTATTTTCTGAGTGTGAAATTTAATGTGAATGTAAAAATTTACCACCCCCACCCCCTTGTGGCATCATTCTGCCCCCGGGGCTTGAAACTCAATCCGATTAAAATCAGATCTCTGAATCGTTTCGACAACTTCCATGTTTCTACACTTTTTGTAACGGCATCGAATTTGGAGCGAATCAAAGATCTTAATTAAACAGTTTGCTTGAATCTACACTAACTGAGAAATCACACAAGTTTTAGGTTTTCAAAAGAAATGGTTTTTGAGAAGATTTTTTTTTTTTAAATGCCTACTTCTCAATAGTTCTAAATGTGCTCCCCTTGAAAGAGGGTATGACTCTTTATTTTAACAAATTTGAATCCCATATACCTATGGATGCTTTGTGCTAATGCGCTTAAAAAATTGGCCCAGTAGTTCTGGAGAATTAAAAAAGTGTGACAAATTTACAGATAGACTGACACTACTCGCTCTGAAAACCCCTGTCCGTATGAAAATCCCCTGTTTTTAATCCCCTCTTTTTACATGTATTTGAAGAAATGACCGTTTTTTTGGTAATTTGTAAAAAAAAAGTTTAAGTGGAGGAGAAGTGCGGGAAATCTGCAACGTTCTGTGCCATGTAACCTGCCTGAGGTAAAGCGCTTAATAACACAACATGATTAGCACGTGCAGATAATCACACGCCGATCGAAATGATCACCTATATTTTGACTGTTTTGCCTGGTGTAATGATTGATAGAATTACATCATCCCAATGAAATGCATGTTGATTCTATTTATCAGGAAGTTGATTAGTTAATATCTAAATCGTGTAATTCGCAATGGATGATATTTGCTGTCAGCAATTGTTTTTTTTTCTTTTCTGATAAATTATGAGAGAGAGAGATTGAGTTGATTTTTTCGGAGTGAGGGGGGTGGGGGGGCTAGTCACTTTTAACTTTTATCAATGTGCATATTGCATCATTGCTTAGCATTACCGAGCATTCAGATCTTAGGAGTGTGTGTATATACAAGTACACATGTGTCTGTCACCTCATTGTTCCCAACCTCGCTACCGTGCACTGCGAATTGTCAAGAAGGGCCGTGTACAGTTACTGTAGCTTTTATATAATCACTGACCGAGTGAAAAAAAAATGTCATCATCCTCTCCTTTGAAAACTGTAACTTCAATCAACCAGTTGTTAATCATGTGTTTTCAAGTTCTTTGATCAATTGGTCTTGTAAAATAAAACATTGATGGATAAAAATTAATTTGATCGCTCTAAGTTAATCTTAAATAATGATAAAGAATTGGTAATGAAATTAGGATTGCATGTTAACTTATTAGGAAATTAAACTATTAAAAACTGTTAATTCAAAATCAACGCAAACTCTCTCTCTCTCTCTCTCTCTCTCTCTCTCTCTCAGTATCTATATAAACTACTACAAAATTATACAGAAAACACTAGTACTACATTTACATGTATGTTGGGTATGTTCTGACCAGGGCGGCGGATTTCTGTTCAATAGCAATTAATAACATTATCTTTGATTTTTTCCACTTCGCAGTAAAAAGGGAAATGAAAATTAGATTTTAGAAACAATTGAAATTGATTATGAGAATTAATCATCAGTTAAAATCCAATTTGAAGGTCCAAAAATTGATTTATAGCTCAAACTACATGTATAACACATGTGATTTAAATAATTAAATTAAGAAAATAATAATGAAATTAAATAACAGAAAAGGCTGTTATGAACAGTCAAAAACCGTACAGGGGATGTCAGGGGCATGTACAGGGAAATACAACGTCTTACAGGGGATGACAGGGGCGTACAGGGGATGACAGGGGCTTACAGTGGCTCACAGGGGATGTATACAGAGGCTGACAAGGGATTACAGGGTGTACAGTGGCTGTGTACAGGGGACGACAAGGGGTACGGTTGCACAGTGGATGATAAGAAAAACACAGGGGTGACAGGGACAGACAGTGGATTTTCATACGGACAGGGGATTTTAGAGCCAGTAGTATGACGAACGGACAGACAGACGAATGTTGGAAAAAATTGATCAGAGTTGAGCTAAATAGGGATATCAAACATTTTAATTCTTTAAAACTTTTACAACTGTGAGCCAGTCAACTACATTTTATTTCCTTTTATCAATCAATTTTTCTCTGTTTAATACATTCAGTTTATTTGCACAGATTTTAAAATTGACATCGATAACTGAAATCAGGTATTTAGAAAATGATTTATGCCATATAAATCTCTGGCTTCACGGGCTAATCAGGGCCTATCCGATGCATTGGCACTTCCCATTGAATAACAAATATTGAATCCCCTTTGAATTAGCTGCAAACTTATTATAATATGAGTATTATCTTACAGGCTACCGTGAGTTCAAGTGGAAAGTGATCCATCTGTATAATGTATCTATTTGGGTTAAAAAAAAAGATTTAATGGTAAAAGTATTACTTATCAGACACATGCACTTGTTGTGTTAAAGGGACTGAAACACGATTTTAGATCAAAACTTTACATTATAACATTATTATAATTTAATTTGGTTTAACCAAAATTTGAAGGTAAAAATCAAGTAACTTGCGAGATACAGAGGACTAGAAATTAAGAATGGAAAAATGAAATTTGAAAATTTTCGCGGGTATGATTTGGCTTCCCGGTTGATTTCACAGTGATGTGTAGAAAGTCACTTGTCTGTACTTCATACGATATGACGTCATAACTAACATTGACGTCACGATCTGCATTCCTTTTGATAGTTCTCAGGGAATGTATCGTAACGTTTTAAGTGAATTTTATTGAACATTAATAAAACCGCTTGTTACCTTTATATAGACGCTGTTGTTAATATTAGTGATATTAAATTCATAATTATCAATATTGGGTATCAAATAATCAGCAGCTTTAAAGCTCGTATTAGGTAAATGACAGTTTATAAACGTATGGTTTGGAGACTCTCCCTGCTACGTGTAAACAAATGAATGGAGATATTTTAATGCATGTAAAAACAGCTTGGCGCAAGTGAAAGATCAATAAAATGTATGTATATTTTGCGTAAAAATGGAAGAAAATATGTAGGACTCCAAAGTGTGATGGGTCTCTAAAGACCGATGGTCTGCGCCCAACCCCGATGGTGTGACACGCAAAAGTCCGAAGGTTCTAGTTGGACTCAAAAAGTACAAACATAATGTTATTTTCGTTATGCATAATTATGGTCTGTCTGTATGCGTCACGATAAACTAGAAGGCCAATAAAATAAAATACATGCAAAAGTTAATTGAAATGTGTATGAAAAGTGAATAAAAAGGTGGAAAACAACGCGGATTATGGTGATAACTGTTTTATTTATCAATCACTGCCTCAAGTTTCTCACATGCGTCCTACATGTAGATTTGATTGTCGTCGACCAAGTTGAAGCACATTTTAAAAGAGTAACATGTACAGATATTTGGACACAATATTTTCCTTATTTGTTTTCGCAGCCTTCCACCGTAAACAATTTCACGTTACAGTTATAACGAATGTTCAGCCTTTAATTTGTAGAATTTTTTGCATATAGATTCAAACAGACAAAAACTGCTCCGGGCTAATACCTTTTTTCCTTACTTTGTCAAAAACGTATATGTCTATCGGCCGGACAGCCGCTGCCATCTTGTTGTTTTTGAATTGCTAGTACAACGTTACCTGGGAACACTTCTAGTATGCCGGTCCCCATAAATATGGCGCCAATATGTATGCCGCCGTAGGCGGTCTCTTATATATAGACGATCGCGTGAGCGATCGAAGAAATCGCTTAATTCAAATAAAAACACAAAATAAAGCTAAAATTTGAATTCCTCGTTAAAAATTGGGTTTAAAAAACTGAGTTTTTAAATTAGAAATAAAAAATGAAATAAAACAAACGTGTAATTATAACACAAAATATGTCGTTGGGAAAATCATCTCGTGCGCTTCAATCTCATGAATATTCATATTGACGTCACTGAAGCTCTTGTGATAATACAGAAAACAGCTGATTTGCATCGAAATGGTCTTAATCTGAAAAATTTAAAATGCTGATTATAACTGAAATTAAGGATTTTAATGACCGGTTAATTGGATTATTTGTGCTAAACAATTTGGATGGGAATATCTGTGATAACTGTGATGAAGAGGGTTTTGGATTGAGAGAAGTTTATCAGGTAGGATGAATTATGTTTTACAGTGTATAAAAAAAAAAGCTTTAACAAAAATTCAACAAAACCACTTTAATTAGAATTAATAGGAAATTTCATGAAAGTGAAATTGCATTCCTCTTGCGTTTGATGAACCTAAAATTAGTTTATGCGTAGGCCCTACCTCATAGGAACAAGATCTATCGCTTAAAAATCGTAAACGTAACTTTTTAATGACAGAAACGTAACATTTTTTTGAAAGAAATGTAACACTAAAACGTCTGGGAGATTTCCTGTAAAGTTAGTAGATCTATTTTATTTCACTGTCTCTTTTTCTCGACATCAAATTCAAGGTATGCTTCGACATTAGCCTGATTCTTGTAATTTTCGGTTTCAAAAGGCGCATGTAGCGCCTTTTGAAAGCAAAAATCACAAGAATTAGCCCAAAGTCAAAAAAGTCTCATAAAAAATGCTAAATAACTTTATTCTATCATTAAACTCTTAAACCTAACCCTAATCACAGGGGAAATAAAATCCATCTCTGGCTCTGAAGCGAGCGCTAAAATGGCGACTATTTACCAATTGCATAGCAACGTCATGGGAGACTACTCGTCACGCGAAGTGGGGACCGGCATACTAGAAACTACCCGTTACCTGCGACGTAGTCATGCCGTGACGTCACATACGTTGTTATTCCGTCACCATCGGACTTTGGCGTCGGTATCGGCAACATACCATCGGACTTTGGCGCAGACCATCGGACTTTGGCGTGACCATCAGTCCAATAAGTAAAATACATGCACAAGTACCAATGTGACGCATGCTGGGGAAACTTACCAATTGAAACAAAGTTGTGTAAATCGAGCTTAAAAAGTAAAAATGTGCCTAATTTTGAGGATATAACGAAACGTTTTGACCATATTTTAAATAAACAGAATATTTATTTAAACCCGAAGATAGAACTGCAAAAAACATGACTTATCAAAGGATTTCTCATAAAAATATTTTTGATTTAAAGTCATTAATCACTTGCGCCGCTGCGCTTTGTATAGATCATTTGCGGTGTTAGGATACGCACGTCACGTGATTAAGAAGTACATATGACGTCACAAAAATGCATCAAATATAGTGTCGGATATTGTTGTTAATTTATCTAATAAAGATTTTTAAAAATTCGCCCGGTTAAAGTATTTTTTTTGAGTAATTAAGGCAATACCATTTTCCGATATTATTTTAGCTTCGGACAGCCTTAACACAGCTGCGTTGAGCTCCAATCGTGTCTAAGTATCTTTAAAATAAATGCATTGCAAACCCCTATGACATCTGTCGACTGCAAACAAGAATTAATGTTTTTAAAATTGGTTTACGGACTTTTAAGATTAGCATTTCCATTTATCATAGAAAGCTTAAGAAAAAGAAAATGCAGTTTTATAGTAATATACCTCTGACCTGTATAGCCACAGACTTCATAGCCAGAAGATCACCCATGACTTTCTTGTCATTCTTCTTGATCTTCTCATGCACCTCACAGGTTATATTGCCTGCGTCTACTTTCTGAACATCTACAAATATAAAATGTGATGGTAACATTTATACAAGCCCTACCTCCTTCCAAAAACATAGTAATGGCAAGACCTGGCTGGTCTATTACAAGTTTACTCTGGTAATGCAGCAGACTGTTTATGCGTTTGGGAGATACTTAAGAAAAATGTCATCAAAATACCATAGAATGGGGTTTTTTTTTACAAAATATACGTGCATAAATTCAGATATTGTAATTATTTATCTAAACTGGAAAAATATGATAAAGGTAATTGAAACTACGGTCAAGTGAACAACTACCCGGTATGTTTTTCTATCATTTGAACTTTTTCAAGCCATTTGCTGACTAAGTTACAACACTTACTGGATACTTTGAGTTCCAAGCTGATGTTGTTCACCTGTGGTTGCCGATATGTGCAAGAATATCTCAAGGCGAGTTCAGATGACAGAACCGCACACAGACTGGTCAGTTGTTGAAAGTTGTGGAACCACTTGACCTCCAGGTTGGTGATAATGTCGAGAGATCCTGGACCGGGGATATTGCAGTACGCCACATAATTTTCCCCAGGATTTACCCATGTGGATTGAGACGCTACGTTCACAGTGTACTCAGACATTACTAATCATGAAAGAAAAATAATTTCATAATAGGCCCTTTGGATATAGAAATTGGTTGTCAACGTCACAATGAGACTAACGTCAAAAATGCATCGATCTTCTTAACGTTACAATTAAATTTTGAACATTTCAGAGATCAAACGGCCTTTATAATATTCTTATTTACAAAAAGAAACCCGGATCATTAAATTGTAAGGAATGAATTCAATAGCTAATCAACTTCGTGGTTTATAAATCGTGAACTGTCCCAACCCCTTTTTTACTTGTCTAAATTGAGTGACTATTGAATTCATTCCTTTAATTAAGTGTATTATTTTTAAAAATACTAGACTTTACATGTGCACACACAGGTTAATCAAGCAAGATAAATAGTATGAAAACAAGAGGCCAATGGG
>WFKH01002636.1:34111288-34139023 GCA_016163765.1 Magallana hongkongensis
AGGTTAATCAAGCAAGATAAATAGTATGAAAACAAGAGGCCAATGGGCCAAATCGCTAACCTGATCAACATTTCTGTTTCGAAATATTTTATTATGAAACTCTTTTAAAATTGCATATATATAAACACTTGAAAACAAAATTTAAAATATCATTGACACCTACATTTATGACATAATATCCTAAGATCTAAGGTGCATTCTACTACAGTTATTGCCGAGATCAAAGAGGTGCCGCGGACATTATTCTCCAATATACCACGAACGTCATCAGTAAATTATCAGTTCAGAAATACCTATTTGTCTCGCACTGATCATGAAAGTACAACTTTAAACCGTAAAAAGTTTTAAAACCATGTCAATTTCACGTGTTAGTTCCAGTCAAAACGATATGTATTGCTCAAATGTTTATTTTTAAGATATCAATGCGGCTGTTCCTAGGACCTCCCTAGCACATTTTCACTGCGTGTTTTTACATAAAATATATAACGTGTAATAGTAATAATCGTATTAAATTGCCCTTAAAATATTAGGAATATGATTCAAAGATATTTTATAAATAAGTGAAGAGTATTAAAAATCTTAAGAAAAATTCTGTCGTCTGCTTGTGATTCCTTTGATCGATACACATGTAAACATTAATAACAAAACCGTTGGGGTTACACGGAACAGCCGTCAAAATGACCTATATCGTCTCTCTATAGGAGAAACGATCTGTAGAAATACTGGGCTGTTAGGTGAATAGAAATAAAGTTCTTGTTATCGTGAATGTTGCAGGATAACCTCCTCGGTCTCGAAATGTTGTTTGAAATATAAAAGCATGGGCTAACGCCTCGGTTTTTATATTTCAAAACAACATTTCTCGACCTCGGAGGTTATTCTGCAACATTCACGAAAACTCGTACTTTATTTCTTCATCCACTGACCAATTTATTAACCCAGGCCTCATTGTATCAACATTCACAATATTAGACAATAAATAATAACTCTGAGTGAAAAGAAGGTTACATTGACCTACTTTTGAATAATGGTATGATGAGGTTACAAAATACACCAACTAACAAAGTTTAATGAGCTTAGGCCTTATAATATTAAAGTTATAGATTTGTCTTCAAATAATTAAAAAAGTAAATTAAGGACACTGTTACCTTGATATGAGAAGTTGAAGATATTAAGTTGTTAACATCGTAATACAAGTATCAGAAACATTTCCTATATATTTCTATTTTGAACTTTGAACCACTTTGGAACCATATATTAAGGTCTAAATACACTGACTTGGAGTAAAATCCTATGTTAAACTTGAACACTTCTTTAAAACCGTAAAATGTGGATCCGCTCTATTTACTACAAACTGTGAAGTGGATGCTCAGTTCCTGACGATTACAAAGTTCTTTACACTTTAAAAGATTTAAGAAGCTCGAAATAAAAAATAATCCATGTTCTTTTTGTTTTGTTTTGTTGGTTTTTTGGGGTTTTTTGGGGGGGGGGGGGGGGGGGTTAAAATCATGCTTATTTTGAGATTTCTGAATTTATAGGTTGAATTTATATTAAAACCATTTTGTAATGAAAATAAGGAAAATAAAAAAAAAATATTATTTATTATCAATGATAAAGAAATATTTATAACAAAGCATCAGATTTGGATTTTATTTCACTTTTAAAAGTCACAGGTAAAACCTTGTCCAAAAACGTCGTTTTACATTTATTTATTATGTAGTAAAAGTTTTTAAATAAAACATTTACATAATGACTTACCTTGCACTAACATGTAATTAAGAATTACTATAGTAAGTTGCTGTTTCCCCATTGTTCATTTCGTAACACGTCTATTATATTTCATATTCTATTAAACACCACGGCAACGATTGCTCTGTAACTAAATGAAATGAAGTTAAAATGTAAATACAATCTTTCATATCGGAAATTAAACTGTATAACAAATACTCATCTTATACAAATAGAAAACATATTTTGTAATTTACGAGTGTGTGTGTATATATATATATATATATATATATATAGAGAGAGAGAGAGAGAGAGAGAGAGCTCTCCAATATAGTGAATTTCCCTGTGCTTTATGTATATCTATATTCTTCTCTATGGTCAGGTATATGTCAGTTTGAGAGTTATTGCAGTGTTTGTGCTTATTATGATATATATATATATATATATATATATATATATATATATATCACTTTAAAGACCAAAAATGGTGTGTTTCGTGTTCACACGTTCCTATGAATTAAAAATAATGTTGAATGTGTTCAAGATCGTAGCTCAAATTATTTACCAATTAAACTGAAGTAGATAAGGGAGTAAAGCTTCATTGTCCTATTACACTGTTAACTTAGGAGTAAAATCACGCTACACTCACACTAGTAAACACCAATAAACATCCTTGCCTACATATATTTTCTTTCAAAAAGTTATCAATATAGGGAATTGAACTACCCCAAAATCATCCATGCTAACAGAATTTTGTATCATCGTAGGTTAATAAAAAAGAAGTAATTAAAATAATTGTATACATTGTTCAAAAATTTTCATTTAGTGTTTGCTTGAGTTATTTATCTTGTTTGCTTAACGTAACCGAAAGCTACGTTAATATTGGTATAGCTTCAGCAATTATCTATCCTGTTCACTTGACTTACCCTACGGGTCAAATACATTATTTTTAACCTGTGCTCATTGACCACGCAAGCAGTTCCATCCTAAAAATGCATGTATTTGTTTCTTCAAAAGTTCAATTTGCTGGTAAATGGGCAAAATTAGGTCATGAATGGAAAGAACAAGGTTTGAAAAAAATACTAGCTTGAAAAAAGTGGGAAAATCATTGATCTTTGAAGGCGCAATGAAAAGGGTGTTAAGAGGGCAACGTTAACAAAGTTTCGAAATGAAAGTGGAAATTGAAAGAGTAGGTGTCATTGTAGAGATCATATCAGTTCCCTCTCAATTGATCTTCATGTACTTTAGATATGTTATTGGACTAATGTTCTCCTGTTATTGTGCCAAATTTGAATTGATTTGAGGCGGTGGATTTTTTTTTTTAATGATTTCTTGTTGTATAAAGGATTAATAGAGAAAAATAATTGTGGTCTGTGTCCTACAAGCTACATTAATATTCTTATAGCTTCAAGAGTTATCTATCCTGTTCATTTGACTTACACCTCAGGCTACATTGATATTGCTATAGCTACCGGAACTAAAAATCATGTTTACTTGACTTACCTTACAAGCTACATTGATATTGTTATAGCTGCCTGGAGTATAATCTTCACCAGTGTCCTCTCTCTTACACATGATTGTGTTACAAAAAATGCCCCCAGTATCGTACACTTCACATGTAATCATGTGTCGCTTGTTGTTAACAATAGCAGAGAAATTGGTACACTTGAATTTAAGATCTCCTATGAAGGAAACAATCAGTGGACAGCTTTGTTTTCTTAAAGCTAAGTATAATTTAGAAGCTTTTAATGCATGACTTTTTCTAATGATAGTGAAGTTTGTTTTTAGCAATTCTGAGGGAAAATCAATGCGTTTCAGTTATCACACAACACAAATAACTATCTTTATTATCATTCTTAGTCCAGAAGTTAAACTGAATGTCTGAGGAACAAAATGTGAAATAATCTTTTTAAAATCAATGTATCTTGGTCTTGTTTTTTTAATGCTGCGAATTAACAACAATTAATTTTTGCACTCCTTTTACACTTCTTGTTCTATTTTGTTTACATCACCAGATGCATTCATAACTTTATATTTACATCCATGTAGTATGATTTCCTCAATTTGAAACCTTCAGCAACCTAAGAAAAATCACGGACTGTACGAAATAATCATGCTGGTGTCAGATTCAAATTCCCATAGAAGTCGAATTGGCTGATTCTTTTATCGAACGTATTGATGTGCATTTACAATAATTTGGTTCTATTAGTACTTCTTACGATCAATTTATTAATTTGTTAAAAGATAGATGTAGATACATATATAAACAATAAAATGCCTTCTTTGATGATTCACGCAGGTTATGTATTATTCTGCATTGTCGCCACCTTCATATTCCGCATGAATCACAAAAGAAAGTATTTTATTGTTGAAATAAATCAATTGATCCCATCAAAATTTTCAAACGTTAAAAATATAAGTTGAATTAAAACAAAACTTACAGTGATCGTAGGCTTAAAAACTACGCTTTCTCTGTTAGCATATTAATCATGTAGTGAAATAATGTAATTTGTCGACGTTCATCTTGAAATATGTTGGCAGATCAATTTGCAGTTCAAAACATCATGATGACTTACTCTTACAGTTCGAAAAATTGAACGTCATTTAAAAGAACTACTTACTTTTTTTTACTACAATTTGATAGGTTCGTTGCATTTTGGAGTCTGGTAGACTATTGACTTCTGCACTGCACGTCACATTGACTTGGTTGTTGCCTGCAAAAGTCAGCTATCTCAGGTCAGAATTAATTTCAATTATTTAAGCAAACGTAGATTCCATTAAATGCAACATGAGTAAAAATCAGAGCACTTTTAATAAATGGTTCAGTAACAGTATCATGATGATAATTAAAAGTAAACTATGATATTATACTTCCGTATTACATAATGTATGCAAGTTAATAGTGAAAAACACATGCAAAAAATCAAATAAACTAAATCTCCTGATATTTATTTATTTTCTTTTTTCTTTTTTGTTTAGTTTGCTTGGTTTTTTATGTTGGTATTTTGGAAATGGCAAGAAAAAGAAATGGCAAGAACCGTGATTTTGTTGAAGTTAACAACTGTCATAAAATAAAGTTTTTTTAAAACAAATCTACAAGGGGTGCTTCTCACAATGTTACGCGAATAATATTTCCTCGTGTTTAAAGGGACCTGGACACGACTTGAGATGAAATTTCATTATTAATTGTTATGTATAAAATTGTTTACTTGGGTATTTTGAATGAATCACCAAAATTTGAATGTTAGAAGTCAAGTTACAAGCGAGATACAGAGGAAAGAAGCCGTTATTATGTAAACAAAGCTCGAGTCTTATATTTGTTCACAAGTAATGTAAAGTAAAGAAATTACAATTTCTTTGACACAATAACTTGTAGCAAACAAGATAAACTGATTCAATGTGTTCATAAATAATTTTATCAACAACAAAAAGCAACATTAGATTGAAACTTATACCAAATCAACACATATGAAAACAATAACATGACTCGAGCTTTGTTTACAAAACAAAGAATTCTAACCTCTGTAACTCGCATGTTACTCGATACTTGACTTTCAAATTTTGACAAAGTATCAAAAACATCCATATTGACCATTCTAGACATTAAAAATGAAAAAAATAAATTTTGAAAAGTTTTAGCTCAAATCGTGTCTAAGTCCCTTTAATAATTAATCCACAGAATACAACAATAACTTTAATGATTCTGTATCAGGAAAGAGAAAGATAACTTGCTAGCCTCAGGGACAGCAAGGGGTATTCTAGTCCAACGAGAGGAATATAACTGCAAGACCGATTGATCCAACTAGTAATCTTTCCTTCATAACCAGCTCCATCTAACCCTCCTTCCCTCTTCTGAATCTACAATCCTATGTGAATCTTATTACTTTAATTTCCATTTTGTTAAACGGGTTGGAGGAGCCCGACATTTGTAACATAAATTAGAGAGCAACTCGACTGGTCTTGTAATAGGACTGTTAGCACACGGCTAAAAATACAGATAAGCTAGAATGGTTTGTTATCATTCCTTCAAACCTAACATTTTTACAATAACGAAGCTCCATGTACATGTAGCCACTAACATCTGAAGTATGTATCCTCAGCTACAAACTGTCTCCCCATCTTGTCCTCTATGTTCTCCATCCTCCCCTGCATCATCTGGTCACCCATCATGATGCGGACGCTGACTTTGGGCACGCTGCCCATTACCTGACAGGAGGCGGCGTACCTACCAGGTAAGACCTCCATCTGGTGAGGGGCCTCATTGTTGTCCTGGGTAAGAGCATAATCACTTCTCGGGTCAAACTTAAACACCGTGCTCTTGATAAGCTCAATATTAGTTATGGAACTTGTCTCGATGGGCTCTATAACGATGAAAGAACAAATAACTTATGGAAGAACTCTTGGTTGAACCTTTATAGGTGATAGTACAAAATCATTTATGGACGTCTAAGCTTAAACTTTATATTCTGTAATGTTTAAAAGCCAAAAACTGTACTTTCTGTCAGATATTGTACAGTCCGAGGACAGCACAATATCTGACAGAATGGGCAGTTTGAGGCTTATAACATACTTAAAACATTTTGTCTCTCCATTGCTTGTGAACAGTGTTTACGATCGTTCTGCTTTATTTCATTTACCTGGCACTATTCAATAATATAACAATAACCATTAGGCCAAACACAGATTGGGTATAACCAAATATTGAATAAAGGAACACTTGCCAAGACACAAAATCATGTTACACAAAACTTTTTTTGCACTGGTCCTTTTAGTAGTCCACATTGTGTCATGAAAAAGCATGCGCAAAGGTGAGCATATTTCGAATTTTCTGCACATTGGACATTTGTGTACAAACAACGGTAGAGGATGGTGTGATTTTATAGGATTAAAATGTTAATACATGGAAATATGAATGTCCTATTAATTTAAATTTGTTTTCCAATTCAAATTCAGACAAAAGGACGACATTAATCAAGCACTTCCAACTCGGTGAAATTACTGCAATAGGTTATTTTGATTTTGCTACAATTTTCTCTTCGTTTTTGAATCTGTTCATTTCTCACAGATATTCTGTGCAGTTTGCACGTGAAAACTTATAAATTCACGTGAGATTGGAGCAACCAGTTGTTGGTTTTTTTTTAAAATCTCTTTCCATGAGTTTATGTTCACCCTAATGATCTGCAGCAGTCCAGTATGTCACCTGTAGCCGTCCAATAAGTAGAAAGTTTTCGGACAGTTACAGGTAACTTACTGGAGGGTTGCAGGACAACAAGAGATTTACTGGACTCAGTTTAACAAAAAATGACGTCACAAAAATGTTTTAATGATATGTTCTATGTTTTTTGGAAATAATACAGAGTAGCAGAACTGCTATATATGCTTAGAGAAAATCTCGACGCTGCTATTTTGTTCTGCTTCAGACACAACAATGTGACGTCAATATTCAAAGGTCAACTACTCTAATTTTAAAGAATTTTGAAAGGGCAACTACGCTTACTTTAAAGAATTTCAAAGGGCAACTACTCCAAATATTTTAAGAACTTACGGCATGCAGTTTCTGTATTAAATAATATGAAATGTCGAAAAAAGTAGGCGAAGCGTCGGCCAATGACGGCCATATTGCCAAATATTAATTCTCACCGAACAAATAGAGAAATATTTGAGGCAGTCACTTGCTCTGTTTAAACCAATGGAGGAATGACATTTCAGTCGAAGGGAAAGCAAAAAAGATTGTTTATGCGTGTTGGAGAAACATAAGAAAACTTCATAAAAAGGTTTGTTTTTTTAAATTTAAATAAATGAGTTCAAATATTGTAATGCTTCATATAAACTGGAAAAATAGTATGATACATGTAATGGAAATTACGGTCAAATCAACACCCATGTACTTGTATCCCTTTAAACTGGACCGCTACCTCTTTTTCAAAGCATTGATCTGACCTAGTTACAAGAGTGTTAAATCAACAATTACTTTTTACTGTGAATAACAAACTGATATTGTTCGACTTTGGTACCAAAACTTTGCAGTCATATTTCTGGTCGAGTTCAGCAGGCAGAAATTCACACAGACTGGTCAGTTGTTGACCGTTGTGGAACCACTCGACCCTCAGTTCTCTTAAATAGCCACGAGCTTCTAAACCCGGGACATTGCAGTTCGCCGTGTATTTATCACCAGGATTTACCCATGTGGACTGAGACGCTACGTTCACAATGTACTCAGACCTTACTAGTCCTGAAAGAAAAATTAATTTCATATTACTCCTTTAGGATATAGAAATTAATAAAGTTTTAGATAGCCTTGATACATGTACATGTATATAATAAACAAGTCAGGCTGCAAATGTGCTTTTTAAATGGCCACAAATTAAACGTCAATGGCTGTGAAAAATGTGCAATGTGATCGTTTTCTTTCCTTTGCTGCATGTAATGTTCACAATGCTAGAAAACGGCCAATTTTTTTAATAATATGATTTAATTATTTTTGTACTGTATCTATATTCCTTAAACACGTTTCCGAAAATTTAAATCTCAACATTCTCTAGAAAAATATAAACAAATGACAAAAGCAGCGCAACAAATGCACACATCGGCATTGAAATGAGACTTTGTAATTTTTTGTAACAAATGAGTCTGTAATGAAAAATGTACGTAAAAGGATAGTTGATTTCGTGATTTCATAATGATATGGTATATATGTGAAAAATGTTACACACGAAGAGTATAGAAATGCTTCGTTATTCAAAAATAATTTAATTCTGATTGTAGCGTACTACATGATATGCTTAAAAATTAGTTTGTATCGTTAAATGATGTTGTCAACGTCACAATGATACTAACATAAAAAAAAGCATCAATCTTCGAATTTAACATATGAATTTTGAACATTTTAGAGGTAAAACGGTCTTGATGCTATTCCTACAGGAAAAAACTGAAAACTGAATTAGAATGAATTCAACAGTTATCAAAACTTTGCACTTTATCCAGAAATAAACAGCATTTTAAAATGTTTCTCGGGATAAGAACTTTGTTAGTCACATGGTCAAATCATGTGAAGTTCGAAGGGTTTCTCGGAGGATTCTGAGTGACTAATGAATTTAATCAAGTGTATTGTTTTCATAAATACTAGACTATAACATGTGCACTCGCAGTAATATGAATAGTATGAAAACAAGAGGCACATGGGTCACATCGCGCACCTGATCAATACTACTCCAGTATCTCTTTCAAAATTCTTTAAAATCAAACTCTTTTAGAATACTGTAAAACTCCTCAAAGTTGCGCAAATTCTATTCTTTATATACTTAAAAACAATTCATAAAAAGCGAATTACTGAAATCTAGTTTTTAGACATCATATCTTAAAATCTAAAATGCATTAACTGCCAATCTTATTATCCTAGACCTCAACGTATCAAATATAACAATTTTGGAAAATAAATAATGACAATACGTAGGTTACATTGACCTACTTTTGAATTAAGTAATAATGAGGTTGAAAAATACACCAGCTAACAAAGTTTAAATAATATTAAAGTTATTGATTTGACTTTTAATAATTATTTACAGTAAAACAAAGACAATGTGACCTTGACTTTAGGAGATGAAGATATTTAGCGGCCTACATAATAATATCATTAAGTGTAGCGTTGTGTTTCTTAATGAAAATATTTCTAAACAATTTTTCTATATATTTCTTTTTGAACTTTGAACAACTTCGATGCCTATTATTTGGTAAGGGGTCACTCTTTGTACAAGTTAGAATCTATACTATCGGAAGATGCTTGCATAGTAATCTCAGAAACATTTTCCCTATATATTTCAGTGGAAATTTGATTCCGTCTTGAGGCCCTATTATTGATCTAGGAGTAATGGTTTTAACAACTTAAAATTTACACCATCTAATAATGCTTGCATAGTGATACATGCATCATAAATTGTAGCATTGTATTTCTTCAGAAGAAGATTTTTAAACAGTTTCCCTTTTTTTTTCTCTGTTAAACTTTCACCCCCTCTTGGGTCCCAAGTATTGGTTCGGGAGTCAGAGTTTTAGCAATTTAGGATGAACAATATCTAAGAATGTTTGCATAGTAATATCATAAAGTGTAACATGGTAGTTTTTGAAAAGAAGTTTATGTATTGTTATGCACATTTAAGGTGTGCCCTTTCAAAAATCAACTCATCTAAAAACTTTTCATTTGTATGTGTCCCTTCCGACTCTACAACCATTATTTAAAAATAAGAATGCGGTGTGTAGAGATTGATTTCATGTTTTGAATGTATATTTCACTTTTTGTTTTAAATGAAAAAATATGCATGTTATCATTCTAAACTCACCCACATTCATTCCACCCGCGAATCCAAATCTTTTACATGCATTTCAAAAACACCACTGCTGCTCCGTGCTAACAATAATATTCCTAGTCTTCATTTTTCTATAAAAAGAATTATTTTTACTATTAATACATTGATGGGGAGCAAGCTCCTTTTTACTGCTTGAACGCTTCTTTAAATCAAAGTACTGAAGTACTGACGGGAGTTGATTTTATCGACTATTATTTATTTTATAATCAACGATATGATAGGCATGTAGTTTCCTAGACCCCGTTTCCTATGTGTATGTGAATTATACACATTTTTTATAATATGAATTCTTCGACAAGAATTTTGTGAACCCCATATGAATCATATGTAATATTCAAAAAACTAATTCCATCAAACTACGTATCAGTAATATAAATATTTTGAAGAAATTGTATGGATCCAAGCACTAAAGAACTCTAGTCTCGTTCAACCAGACGCTCGTCTGTCTCCGTTAATCTCCGACAAGCAAGAGAGACTCTCTGCTTGTCGGAGATTAACGGAGACAGCCGAGCGTCTGGTTGAACGAAACTATATTGAACTCTGGCGTAGGAATACATACAATGTACGAATATAAAAAATATATCTATATTGTTCTTACCATTTAAAATCTGACTATTTACAAGGTATCTATAAATAAGTATCCTTGAAAAACTATGCTTTAGAATATATTACATCGAATTTATCGATTATTTTCAAGAACTAAATGTTGTCAGCGGTGTTAATTTGTGCTTAGGTCCAAACACTGTTTCACTTTCGGTTTTCCTGAGTAACCAAAAATCGTGAAATGTAGATCCACTCTATTTTATACAATCTTTATATTGGATGTTCAGGTTCTGGCGATTAGATTTGTTTACACTTTCAAAGATTTAAAAAGCTCGAAAGTTAATATAACATTTTTGATGATCTAAAGTATGCCCATTTCAGATTTTTGAAACTATAGATTAAATTTCTATAATTAAAACCATTTTGCCATCAAAATAAATTAAGATAAAAAAAATTTTATTGATACAGAAATATTTACAACAAAGCATTACATTTGGAATTATTCAAGGAAGATTGCACTTCATTTTTTTTTAAAGCCACAGGTAAAACCTTGTCCAAACAACTTCGTTTTACATAACTCAATCTGTTGCAATACAATTTAAAAAAAATTACATAATGACTTACCTTGCATAAACATATAATAAAAAATAATCATAGTAATTTGCTGTTTTATATTGTCCGATTCGTAACACATCTTCTGAATTTCATATTCTATGTAACACCACGGCAACGATTGCCCTGTAACGAATGAAAGAAAGTTTAAATGTTAATACAATCCTTTTAATCAGAAATTAAACTGTATAACTTATAGGTATAGAAAACATATTTAGTAATTTTGAAGTAAATATATCATTTTAAAGACCAAAAACCGTCTGTTGTTTCAAGATGTACGTTCTTGTTCCTGTGAATTAGATAATTTTGATGTTGTCCAAGATCGTAACTCAAATTATATACCAGGGAACTAAAGTGGTTAAGGAAGTAAAAGCTTCGTTGTCCTATTTTAAGTGCAAAAATTAAGTTTTGTTTTTTTAAGTTAAGAATGTTGTTTACTTAGGGTTTGAGTTCTCGAATTCAAATTGTTTTAAAGTTTAATGTCATGAATAAAATTTTAAACACAAAAAATATATATGAAATAAATTATGTTTGACATTACATTCGATATTTTTACTACATAATGTATAGTGCATGCACAACACAGCCCTGTGATTTAAATTTGGATTCATGACAAGTGATATCGACCGAAAACACGGAAAGTGATATCACTTTTGTGTCTGAGGTCGATATTACTTGACATGAGTTAAAAAAATCACATATTGACCGTTCAATGAAGCCCATAATAGTTATGTTATATAATCACTCGCGGCACAGTTATGGTGGTCAAAAAAAATTGTTTAGACAAAAATTAGAAAAAAAAAATAGGAAAATGTGCATTATGACGTCAAAATAAATTGCAATCCTTTAAAATATTTATGTATGCGTTAATTAGCAAATTCAAGCTATCCCTATTTTAATAATCACAACCAACATATGACATTTGTATGCCCCTGTAAAACAGTTACTATACAACTCTATACAAAAAAGTCCAGCTTTCTTGACTGTTGGACTGGAACTGTTGGATTGGAACTGTTAAAATCGATTGTTAAAAAAGACTGTTGACCGGTGACGTCATATTCCGCGAAAACGAGTTATTAAATTATTAGGGGTATAACAAAACAGTTGTTGACTGTGTCTCGGGCAACAGTTAATCTGTCGGACAGGCTGGCAAACTGTTGCCCGCGGCCTTTGGCCATAGCCAACAGTTTCGGCCTTGGCCAACAGTTTGCGAGCCGGTTCGACAGATCAACTATTGCCCTCGACCCCAGTCAACAACTGTATATTATTTACAACGCTGTCACCAGTTTTAAATGTCCTAAACCGAATAAAAGCGAAAGGCCGATCTCGCTGCACAGCTTACTAAATGTATGACGTCATCTGCCTCTTAATGACGCAATAAATGAACAGATAGAAGGCTATAAATGGCAGGTTTTAAACAACAAATAGTGGAGGTCGTAGAAAAACGGAATATGATTAAAAAATATTCTCTGCATTAACATTTTTAATAGTCTATATGTATTTTATGCTACCCATTGGCCTCTTTAAAATACCCATTTGATGCTGCAGAGTCATGCGATATCATATTCCATGGATGAGTTTTTGCGTCGATACCGGATAAGGACAAATGTCACGTGATGTACTATCAGCCAATGAAAAATGACGAAAATTATAGTCAAATATACTATTGGTGTATATAATTTCTATATAATTATAAATACAAATTATTTACTATTAATGCCCAGATGATAAGTACGCTTACTATGTTTACGTACAATGAATGTATAGTGGAATGGATAAAAAAAAGTTCAAAACTTAACACTGACAGATTATATGCCTTGCTGTGCAATGTTTTTATTGTATTATCTATAAAAAAAAAAAATAAAAATAAAAGAGTTCGTTGGACTGAGTGACTATGTAATTAGATGGTTCTAAGGTTAAAACGTACAGAAAATAAATTGATTATTATTAAAAATAATTGACAATTGAAAGATGATTGGTAAAAATAGTAAAACCATTAAAAAAGTAACATTTAGGATTTCAGGAGATAAATGCAGAAAAAAGATATGCCCTGCAATGAGGCTGTGAGCTTATATCTTAAACACTAATTATCTTTGAATCTTCAGAAATACTTTCGATTTCCAATATGAGACAAACAGACTTCTTCATGCTGCACTCTCTGAAAATACACATAGAGCATACCAGGCTGGTTTTAATTCATACCATTACTTTTGTACGCAATATGGGCACAATTGTATTTGGCCACCATCTCTAGAGTCTGTGGTTCAGTTTGTAGCCTTCCTATCTGCAAAGGATCTTTCTTATGCAACAGTACGCTCTTACTTAGCAGGTTTATCTTACTTTACAAAACTACAGGGTTTCCAAGACCCAACAGACCAGTTTCTGGTATCAAAGTTATTGCAGGGCCTAAAACGTACCAAACACACTCAAGATAGTCGATTACCAATCACATAACACCTCTTACAGAGGATAATAACAATACTTCCTAGTGTATTCGAGGACAATTATGAGTCCTCGTTGTTCTCATCAGCCTTTTCTATTGCTTTCTATGGCTTACTGAGGGTTAGTGAATTTACATTTACTCCCAAACAAAACCATAGGGTCTTATTACGGGAACATCTTCATGTTGATCATATCAATAAACCTTTGCATCTGCTGGTAAAATTTTCCAAAACTGACCAAACCGGGAAAGGAACTACACTGCATATACAAAGCACTTGTGACCTTACTTGCCCTTATGCACTAAAGGTCCGCTATCTTGTCATCTAAATACCAATTTACAGCAGTCTTAACCAAGGCGATATCTGCCCTTAATATTGACTCAACTGCCTACAAGTCACACTCGTTTAGAATTAGAGCAAGCACTGAATTGGCACTTAAAGGTTACCCATCAGACATTATTCAGACGTAGGGGAGATGGAGATCTAACTGTTACAAATCATACATTCGTATGCCTAAATTCTGATTTACTTTCAGATCAGCAGGTTATTTGGATGTTCTGCTTGTCAATTATTAAGAGGGCATTCGTAGAATCATTCCTTCGCCCGGGGGGGGGGGGGGGGGGGGGGGGTTCAGATCTTCATCTAGATAGGTTGAACATCACATTGTGGTGGCAAGTTTATGGTTGATTGGAGATAGTCAATGCGATTCAGAAATTGCAAGTCATATAGCAAGTAGGTCCTCTCCCAAGTGCTATTTTTATTCATTGTGGGGGGAATGACTTGGGCAGAACATCCGTTAAGAAAATAAGGTTAGCAATCATAAAATTGCTTCAATACTTGGGTTGGGAGTTCCCACAGGTACACATTATATGTTCCCTCATTTTTCCAAGACTAAGGTGGCGTTACTCTGAAAATATAAGGGCTATGGAAAAGGCAAGAAAGCGTACTAATTCTTTCATTACGAATAAGGTTCGTGAGGTAGGGAGTTCAGTAGTGCAATGCCCAGATATATCTGACCACCCACATTTTTTTCAAAGGGATGGGTACACCTGTCCGACCTAGGGAATCAAATGTTCCTCAACACTATTCAAGGGGGGCTTGAAGAAATTATTTTTCACGGTGTATCAGCCTACCTGCAGCCACAATAGCTCTAATTCTCCCTTGGCAGGGCACGGCTAAAGGGTTGCCGCTCTAAGCCCCCACCCAATGTCTCCATGGTAACGGAGACCCCAAGCGCAAGTTCTATGTGCAAAACACTCACGATTGGGGAATTGTGGCGTATCGAGCTGTCCTTCCCTTAAATGCCCATTTGTTGTTGTTGAAAACTTTGGCCTTGACCGCTGCACCTACCTGTGTCAAGGTCATATTTGCTGACATTGTATATCAGTTGAACTTTGACTTTGAGTCTTGCACCTCACAGGAACAAGGTCACATTGCTGTCATATGTTCAACTTACAGTTGTTGTTGTTGTTGTTTGAAACTTTGGCCTTGATCTCTGTACTTCCCAGGGTCAAGGTCACATTTGCTCACATTGTATATTGAATAAATTTTGAAGAAAAATTGTATTTGACTTTTAAATTGAAAAATATACATATATGTATATATCAGCCGTGCCCATTATCGCCAAAAAATAATTTACAAAACCGTTTTTGTTTTTCTAAAAATCTCTTTCTGAGATAATTATGCATCTATGCCGTATGTATATAGGATTACGATGCTGTTATCGAAGGAATGCAACTTTAATGATTTTCCTTTTCGTTATTAACAAATTTATTACCTCCCCCTTCTGCAACTAATTACTTCCCCTTCGTGTATATAAATCTTGCGTACGCATTTCAATGGCCCTTTTCAATAATTCCACTGCAAGAAGTGGGTTTGTGCATTATGTGTTCAGAAATTTTTATGCAAAACATTAGTTTTTCAAATCCCAAACCCACTCTCCCCTTACTGTTTTTTACTTATGCTATATGCGATTATTCATTGAAACACGATACTGCTGGTTCTAATTCTTTATTGCAGACTATCCACATATAAATCATACCACCTGGCACGGCTGACAACCTAGAAGTGTATCGAGCGGCTCTTCTCTTAAATCCCCATTTGTTGTTGTTGAAAACTTTGGCCTTGACCGCTGCACCTCCCTGGGTCAAGGTCATATATGCTGACATTGTATATCAGTTGAACTTTGACTTTGAGTCTTGCACCTCACAGGAACAAGGTCACATTGCTGTCATATGTTCAACTTACAGTTGTTTGCTGTTGTTTGAAACTTTGGCCTTGACCTCTGCACCTCCCAGGGTCAAGGTCACATTTGCTCACATTGTATATTGATTTGAATTTTGAACAAACATTGTATTTGACTTTTAAATTGAAAAATATACATATATGTATGTCTCAGTCGTGCCCCTTATCACCAAAAAATAATTTACAAAACCTTTTTGTTTTCCTTGCAAACTCTGAGATAACATTAGAATATCACAAACCCTAATTATTATCAAATGAAAACTTATGAATTTTTTCATTATCAAAGACAAACCATTGTTTAAATAGATGTCAAAAGATAAAAAAATGAAATAAAAAAAACTATACGTGAGTTTTATGAATTTATTGGCGATAATGGCCACGGCTGCTTGATATTAAAACTAATACAGATTACAAGGTGAACACTGGAACCAGCTGTTCACCCGTAAAAAAATTATACCCCATTCGTTAATACTAAAACATATTATATAAACAATTAAAAGTCCATGTGAGCAAGCTCAGCAGTTGTTCCTTACAGATCATGCAGCCGTGACGGAAAAGGTTGAC
Organism: Magallana hongkongensis; assembly: GCA_016163765.1. Taxonomy (NCBI): domain Eukaryota; kingdom Metazoa; phylum Mollusca; class Bivalvia; order Ostreida; family Ostreidae; genus Magallana; species Magallana hongkongensis. The sequence goes on from WFKH01002636.1 coordinate 34,127,778, forward strand.
TCTTATGGTGGCAGCTTCATCCTGAAAAAAAAAATTAAACCGCAGAGCCAGAAACACCGGACTATCAAATTGTATTCAAGTTAAATAATATAACATATAAACCAAAAGGGCAACCGGAAATATGAAGGGGAGGGGTGGGTGGGTCAAATTCAAAGCGGCGACAAATAGGATGATCTGCAGGGAGTCTGTGACGTCATGAGTTCAAGCTAATACCCCAAAGTGCAAGCGAGGACTTGCTAAAATGCGTGAAGGTTCCCAAGGGTTTGAGGGTGGAAATATTTAGCAAATCACAATATACAGTTATGTAAAAGTTGTTGCATTGCTTTTTTTAGATGACGTCACAATGTTCATGACAAGCGTGAATACCATTATCAACATAAATCTTACCTCTAACAAAAGTGCTTCCTATCGCCACAAACAGAATGTTCTTGTCTTTCATGACAAAAATTTTCAAGATTATCAGTACAAGAGCAAATAAAAGTGAAATTAATCCTACTATGGCTGTTGCTCTCACAGGTTCTAACCGATCTGTTCAATATAAAAAAATATTGTATTACATTATTGTAAAATGTAAATAAACATATAACTAAATAACGAATATGAAGAAAAAATCTGAACGAATTATTATAAAAAAGTAGCAATTTTAACTCACAGAAATTTGTTATTTACCTCTAATACCCTTATGTTCAAGGCAACAATTTGTTTTAGAAACTTTAGCGCAAAGTTTCCATAAGCCTACTTGTATTTTAACTCCATGTACATATGTCGTTATCCAATTTGGAGAAGCTAAACCAGCAAGGTGAAAAATCAAAGCGCAGACGGTCAGCAATAAATCAGCTAGTATAAATTTCGAAGCCTCTATTTCTTGATTTTTCACAACAGAAATTAAAGAATAAAAAGAAACAATCTGCATAATATTTTAAATATTACAACAAAAAAGATAAAAAAGCAAATAATAAATATTTCCAAAAGCTTCTCTTTTTGATTTAGTGATTTGATAACTGAACCTTTAATAGAAGAAACTTTTGGCCAATTTTTTGGCTACGGATACTCAAAGTTACTGTAATTAATAATCAAAAAAAGGATGCGTAATGCAGTATTTACCTGTTATTGTATCAATTTAATTTCACAGATTAATCTCGATGTATTGTCAGCAGTTTATTTGAAACATTTTAACTATATGAAAACGATTATTGTACGTATTACTTTTATGTGTAGATGGGGTTAAAAAGTTCACAATGTGTAAACAGATAGCCATGCTATGACCTTGAATTGTTACTATTACAAATTGGTCACTATGATACTTATGTATACATAGATACTGCGTAATGAATTGTGTTAATGATAACTTACAGAATGAACTATGTGACTCTCGTACCACTGCGCAGTATTCCTAAATGATGTTATGCAACCAGGTGCAGAATACGGGCACAAATATCCAAATTGGGAGTTTGTAAATAAGTTGTCATATTTGGCGATTCTGTGTCTGCATCGATAGCTCTGGTACTCTATATCGAGTCATGTATTGCTTATTCTATTTAACCTTTGTAACCTTAAAGCCATGTATGAATGAATGTATTATGAGTAAACGATGCATCATACCCAGGTGGGGGACTCAGAGACTCGGATTCTGAGACTCAAAACCCACATCACAATATTCTTTCTGACGGTTTTGACAGTTTTGTTACTTTATTTAGAAATAAAATTCAACTCCGGGATTTTGACACTAATTGTTCGCTCATGATCATTGTAGATGGGCCGGACTGGTCAAAACCGTCAATCATAAGTAAAATGTTATATATACTCATGTAAAATGATGTTAGATAGATTCTTTGATTTGGGCTGCTTTCAATTGACTATACGATCACGCTGATTAATAAACTACTTGGTAACCAACAATTGGACTTGGTGATTATTCAGGAGTTAAGTAAGGTGGAAGGCTTACAAATGACATGCGCACTAATCCAGTGCCAGAATATCAACACGCCTATTCTTGATGATCCGTGCATCTCAATGACATTGGGTGAAAATTTTTCAAATAGCTCTTAGGATCATATTTATATGCCATTTTTACTAGATATTGCAAATAAAATCAACGCAAAGAAAAATTTTATATTTTTTGTAAAGAAATGATAATAGAGTATTTAATTTACTACAAGATGCAGGCGTTTCATGGATTAGGCATTTGTACAATGAAGCTCCAAGTCGATATATATTGATTGCTTCAGCAATGCAGCATACGCATACTTTTATAAAGAAAAATAATAAATTATTAATGTCTAAAACTGTATATTATAATTATTCTGCATTAACTAAAAAACTTTAGAAAATAAATTTAAACATGAGAATGTCTTTTCAGACGAAAGCCAGATACATGTACATGTACATGTACAAAAATATCAAGTTAATTTCTGAACCTTTTTCCCGTTTAAATTTGCAGATAAATATCGTAAGAAAAAGGGTTTTTTTTTCTTTTTCACTTAAAGACCTATTTCTTACAACAGTGATTTTATCAAGGCACTTAGGATACTTTTTTTATTTTTTAGAGCTTTCCATAAATTTCTGATCAAAAACAAAGAAAATCCTTGGTTATGATAAGAAATTTCCCTTACCTTAAATTGTCAATATTAATGATGTTACGTAGACAGAACAATTGGAAACGGCGTAACAAGACTATTAATATGACATTTTTTCGAGATATAATCGTAGTAAACTCTGATAACACACTGAATGACCAAACGTAAAAGAAAACGTCGGTAATTACATATGTAATCGATTATTTCAATTTTTGGATAAAATCATCATTTCTAAATAATAATTAAAACTGCTTTAAAGGTGTTTGCAAGCACGACAGCTCTGATAACTAAAAAATGCAAATAAAGAAAAAAAAACACTTTTCTTATGCAAAAAGAACTGCCAATCAAAGAAAAAGTCCGCTATCATCTTGATGATGCATTTAGTTAGTTGAGAATTATCTTATTCTCGCAAGCAGGCAATCAATATTGATAAAAGCTAGTTTGATTAACGTCACGCAGAAACTGAACATCTTCCTTACAGGGAAAATGATTTCGTTTTGTTTTTTCGACGAAAGACGCAATTTCATAACATTTTCCCCTTTAAAAAAATCAACTTAAAAAATACATATAATTTAAACTTTCTTCCATTTTTTCCAGACATGTTTTAAAAATATCGAAGTGTCGCGATAGAAGAGGAAATGGATTTTAAGCGGAGACTTCTCGATTATACCACGTGAACTTTGTATTTTGCACACTTTGTACATCGTGGGAAACTTATACAACTCGGAGAGAAGGGCTTATCCGGAAGAATTATAACTTACTTTACTTTATTCAAAAATTTGCATTAAAAACTTAAACTGAATAAACATTTGATAATACAAATTTTCAATTTACATTTCTTTTAAATACAAAGCAGGTGTTATTTCTTATAGCAAAACTGACCTCTCGTCTACTTCTTGTCTATGATTTTAATTTTTTTTTTAATTGTGAAAAATGTAATTAAAGTGGTCTAATGCAGTGGTTTATATGGCTCTCATAGCTAAATGTGTAAAATCTTTAATAAGATTGTCATACAGTACCGATCAGACCCAACCTAACAGAAAGTAAACCCCAACTAAACCCTGGGTTTACTTTCTGGGTTTACTCTGGGTTTACTCCGGGTTTACTAGAGTGGACCCAGAGTAAACCCAAAGTTAACCCAGAGTGGACACAGAGAGTAAACCCAGTCAGAAGTATACCCCTGAAAGCAGACGCTAACTATGTATTCGGAATATACAAGGGGCAGGAATTACAGGCAGTAGGTTGGCAAGATAAAACACGGGTCTGCTTCACACTTCAGTGCGTACAGTTGACCTCAAAAACAATTTCCAAGTAAACCCAAAGTAAACCCCGAGTAAACCCAAAGTAAACCCCGAGTGGACCCAGATTTTAAAAAAGTAAACCCAGAGTAAACCCCAAGTAAACCCCAAAAGTAAACCCGGGATTTAGTTGGGGTTTACTCTGGTGTTAGGTTGGGTCTGATCGGTACTGTACATGTGATAAATCGAAGACCTCAAAACTGTACATGATACTCGAAAAACTGAAATTTTAACGAAAAAAATGTACACTGCCAATCAAAAAAAGAACAAAAACGGATGTCAGCATTCTGTTGGGGATAAAAGTATGTAATGTCATAGTTTGAATTTTTAAGGTACTTGTACATTTATGCTATCTAGAATTAAATTTGTGTATTTTTCAAATATTGTTTTTAATGCGTATCAGCCAGTTATCCCAAAATGTATACATAACTGACATTTTACTGACATAAAATGTGCAAAATGATTCATAAATCTCTATGAAACTTAGCTTCTCGTTGCATATCTTCCTCAAATACTGTAGATTCCTTATTTTACGCGAGTACTTAAATCCGCGATTCAACCGTTTTCCATCAAATCGCGAGAAAATAAAATCGCGAATGCTGAATTTTTATCATAGATTCATGGAGTTTACATATGTTCGAAAAATAAAAGCGAAATTTTAAAATTCGCGAAATGTGTTTCTCGCGATTTTACGCGGATATTTATTCCTCGCGTTTAATTAGGAATCTACAGTAAACAGAATATGGACATGAAAAGGTAATTATCAGGAAGCGTTTCATAACTTTTACTTTTAATGAATCTATTGATATCAGTATTTGAAATTACAATGATTATTATTAAAATCGATGTACGGAATTTAAAAAAAAATGTAAAGTGAAATTAGAATGATTTTATCAGAACATTGCTAATTAAAGGAAGTAAAACCTTTGAAAAGTTGATCGTATTACTCAAAGCAATAAAAAAGTAAGATTTGTTCTTTGATGAAAAATTCCTAGTTTTCCTAGGAAAAGCAAGATATCTAAAGAACAACTGTACACTTTGGAAGACTTGTACATCGAGAGTAATACATGTATTTTTGGGAACATTGCACACAGAACCATTCTATGCTTTGGCATGATGTACACAGCTTGACATGAACCACGATATTTGTGTGTCTGTCTCTCTAACGTTCGTTTTCAACATTGTAAAGGAGTTCATATTTCTAAAACAGCAACCTATCGATAGAAGTACCAACAAATTTTTAAATCTTTGTAACAAATGGGAAGATGGAAATCTAATGCATTTAGGAACTGCATTTGTATGAACAATTTTTAACATTTAAGGTGCATACAATATCCCTGTACTAAGGTAGGAATCTGAGAGAGAGCAACAATGCTTGCTCTATCATTAAGTTTGTATCATTAAAAAAAGTGTACTTAGCTTTTTTAAGAGGTAAACAAGGCTTGCTCTAGCTGATACTTTACATTATGATTCAATTATATTTTTTTAATTTTTTTTATTAGAGGTCATAAAGGATTGCTCCATAATAATCTTTATAGTAAAAATTTTTCACACTGTACATTAGTCTTTGATACGACAAGGTTGACTCTGCTCTGCTTTAATGTTTAAAGTTATGTCTATATATTGCTTACCTTACAAATTTTAGTTTTATTGAAAATGTCCTATTATCTGTTGTACTAGGTTTATGTTGCATTTTTAAGTATTTTTTCTCTAATGAGTCCTAGGTTGGGGTCCTTTTGGACAATTTTTTTTCAGTTTTGGCAGTTTTAGCCCCACCTTTGCAATTTATTTGTCATTTTTTCAACGATTTTTTCTTATATACTTTGGAATATATAAGATACAAAGATTAGGTAATACTACATTTAGCAAAAGCTCAAGCGATGGAAATTATAAAACTTCTTGTGTTTGTATATTCACTTATATGGAAAACTTTGGTTGACAAAAATATAATTAGGAGAGTTTGGTATTAAATATTTAAAGAAATGAACATATTTTGTAAGAAATACCCCCTCTACTTTTCAACGTTAGTGTACTATATATATATATAGACAAAAAAAAAACCTGTCATAAAATCATTGAATCTTGTCTAAAATCAATAAAAATTGTAGATGCACATTTGCAGGTAGTGTTCAACATTTGTATAGTTTTTCAGACAATTCCATGTAGAAGTAATAACGTTTATAATGGGGACATACATGTAACTGTGTCTACAAACAGACGAGCAGATAGACGGGCAGAGTGATTCTTATATACTCCCTTAACGTCGTTTGCGGATGTATATAAAAAAGATGCAAGACTCTAATGATAGGAAATAATTCTCCCAAAATTTGTCCATGTCAAGATAGCTTTTACATGTATATGTTTTCACTTCTAAACTGAATATGGCTAGCATACATGTTTTACCTAAACAACCCCCCGTCCCAAAGTGTCGAACAAAAATGTTTTCCCAGGGCATTTAAATGCAGAAACACAATAGGAAGACTGCCTTATTTTCTTACTTAATTTGAATTCATTCTTATGCCGGCATATCTAAAGAACGGAATTCAGCCCTTGTCAGCATATTTTTATAAAGCATCACTTAAAAAGATTGAACTCTTGCCCTATGAGGGCAATGGCTTTCATGATATTTTAACTTAGATAGACAGCTTTATTTATTTTCTAATTATGTATTCAGCTCTTTCATTATATTTCACCAGCAGAACTAATAAATAAGTTTCTTTTAACATGATACCACCCACCCCCCTTAGGAGGCAGAACCCCTGTTTGAGATGTTATGATTTTTTTTCTCAAAAGACAGCTTTATGGTCTTTCTAAATATTAAGAATATAAACATTAGCACTACAAGACCATTTTGCATTAGGAACTCCTACCCTGAGATTCATGAAATTAACAATTTTGGTAAAGGGCTTCACAGTATCCCAAAATGTGCAGTCATATTTTAGTAGAAGTGAAGACAACGATTGTTTAACCTTACATATAATAACACAATATGACCATTTTGGCGCCAAACTTTCAGTTGTCCGGAAGTTGATATTTTTGAAAAATAGTCAAATGTTGACCGTTTTTTAACGCTGCTCTTGTGCCCCTGTGGGAAAAGTCATGACATTAACAATTTATGTTCGCCTTAGCCCCAAAAAACACCATATCAAATTTGAAAAGATTTTATGAATAAGTTAAAAACGGTCAAATGTTAATACACGACGACGAACAAAAACCAATTGCAATCAATCAACTGTTTTCTAAAAAAAAAAATGGCACATATACTTTCCAATTCCGTTAAACCCATTCTTTTACTTTGCAATTGTATAATATAACCGTAATTAAACACTAGCCCCAATGAATCTCAAGTCATAGTGCGTAATTCCATACAACAATACATAAAAAGAGTAAATATGACATATAATAATTATTAAAGTTGCTTATATTCCTCTTAATTGTCTTTCTTTCAAGTTCTTTCTAAACAATCAAGCCTAGGAAAGCTTCACTAAGAGAGGAAAGATCCCCTATATACAGTTCATATCGTTTGTAATCCTTAATTAATTAAGATAATAAGCAAACCATATTTTTAGAATCTAACTTCAAACGTTAATACAAGTTGGTACACATATACATGTGTATGCATACTACTCTATAGACATTACTATTTGCTATTCAAAAAAGTTCCTCCTCAGGCGAGAGAAAAAAACAAAAGAAATGGGCCTTAAAACATTTTGTACATCTGAGCAATAAGATTTTTTTTTTTATCAAAGATTTATCTAAAAAAAACCACTGCGTAATATCTTCCTGTAATTTGAGGTACATTGAAGAGTGTTCTATCTCAGTTGAATTTTTGTTCCATTGTTTCTTGCTGCTAAACTTGGAGTATTGACACATCCGGAACAGATGATACAAAGTGTGGATAAAAAAAGTATTTTACGTAGGCATGTAAAAGATTGTAATGGTAGTTTTGTCTTCTTATTTATGCGCATTAACTATATTTTTCTTTTTTATTGCCAAATTTGTTATTTGTATTGTATTTGTATTTGTTACAGGATAAAAGCGAGAACAATGGAACACAATAATACGAAGGATGTCTGCAGGGCCATTACCGAGTTGCTGTATTCTGAAAAATAAACAACAAAACAACTATTAGGAATATCGAATTACAAAATAGCAAATAAAATACAGAAAGCAAAAATTAGCAGGCATTACAAGTTCAATTCTAACTTTCCTATGTCATGTTTCGTGGTAGAGTGGATTGACTTTGAATAAAGAGTGGTATCATGGATTTCAATAAGAAACGGATCTTAGTTTCAGACTGAGTTAAATTGAGAGGAAAAAACATCTGCAACTACACATTGCACTATTTAAACTTCATTCCTTTCTTAACTTTTCCCAATGGCTAGACATTCTTCATTTTTGGTCATTTTTCATACAACGGAAGCTATAAATTGGAAAACAAAAATCAGCTGTCTTTCCTTAACTCTTCCGTTAGGAATGCAGCATCTTAATTATTTATTTCACAGTTATCTCTCTTCTTCCTCAAATACCTTTTAACAATTCTTATCTGCTTAAACAAAAATAAAAAATGTTCTGCATAGTTCGATGGAAGAAAAACTATTTAGCCACATTTCATTCATTTCTAAAAAGACCAACTAAGGCCAAAAATGTTTTATCAGGCACTGCCGCATTAGGTCAAATACTACCACAGTTTAATTGCCATATTGAAAAGGGAAATAACTTTGGCCTTGTCTCACCTTCTGGAATGCTTAGCTGGTACTCTTTTGTCTGGAACAGATGGTCGTTGTATATAACACTGAACGATGTCTTAAAATACTCCGACGTCACCTGCAGAATCTCCAGTGTTGTTTCTATCTTGGAATTAGTAATTTCCTACTCAAAATAATTAAATTTTATTTAAGGTAAACCATACAGTCTATGAGGAAACATAAAAAAGCAACACTGTTAACTTTAGTGTATAATTACACTAAACTCACATTAGTACACACCAAAGAGCATGCTTATTTACATGTATTTTCTTTCAAAAAAAAATCAATTTCATAGAGAATCTATTCGCCTATATAATATAAATCATAGATTTGTATATAAATAACACGCCAAATCATTCATGTTTACAGCATTCAATATCATCATTGTTTCCAAAAAAGAAGTAATAAAATTAAAAATATGTAATCATTGTAAGAATTTTCATTCAATGTTTGCTATCCTTATTTATCCTGTTAACCCAAAAGCAACATTAATATTGGTAAATCTTCAGGAGTTATCTATCATGTTCACTTGTCTTAGCCTTCAGAAGTCGAGCCTACATGTACAATAATATTGTTATAACTACCGGAGTTATAAATTATGTTTACTTAACTTACCCTACAAGCTACATTTATTATTACTTATTAGGTTAGTTACTGACTCACTACGGAAAAATATTGGGTTTATCAATCTCATAGATGGCGAGGCGAAGCCAAGCCGTCTATGAGATTGATCAATCCAATATATTTCCTTAGTGAGGCAGTAACTAACCTAATAAGTGTTTTGTTTTCCCGAGGACTATCAAGCGACATATTTATTCACAAATAGCGATGATCTACGCAAAGCCATGTACAAGATGCCTAACATCTCGTCCGATTTAACTCATTTAAACTCTTCAAAATTATCAATCTCACCTTTCAAATACTGTTTAAAAATCTTTGCTTACAATGCTTACAATGTTTTGTTGCTATTCAATTTTAAACGTTTTCTCCCTTACCTCTGCAGAGATTTGAGCAAATTTCGACGCTGCCATTTTGTTCTGCTCCAGACACAACAATGTGACGTCAATATTCAAAGGGCAACTACTCTAATTTTAAAGATTTTCAAAGGGAAACTACTCCAAATACTTTAAGAACTTACGGCATGCGGTTTCTGTATTAAATACTATGAAATGTTGAAATGAGTAAGCGAAGCGTCGGCCAATGAAGGCCATATTGCCTAATATTAATTCTCACCGAACAAATATAGAGATATATGAGGCAATGACGTGCTATGTTTAAACCAATGAAAGTGTGACATTTCAGTCCAAGGGAAAACAAATTGTTATAGCTTAATGCGTTTCACCCTGTTCACTTGGCTTACCCTTCAAATACATTGATATTGTTATAACTACCGGAATTATAAATCATGTTTACTTGACTTACCCTACAAGCTACATTGATATTATTATAGTTTAAGGGGTTATCTATCCTCTTAAGTTGACTTACCCTACATGCTACATTGATATTGTTATAGCTACCAGAGTTATCTATCCTGTTTGCTTGACTTACCTTACAGGCTACATTAATATTGTAATAGCTGCCGAGACTATAATATTGACCAGTGTCCCCTCTCTTCCACTTAATCTTGTTACAAGCAATACCCTCAACATTGTACACTTCACATGTAATCTTGTGGCGCTTGTTGTTAACAATAGCCGAAGAATTAGTACACTTGAATTTAAGATCCCTTATCAAGATAACAAAATCAATCAACAGTTTTTTTTTCTTGCATATTCAGCTCAGTATAGTTTTAAAAGCTCTTATTTCATGCAGGATTTTTTTTTATGGTACCAAAGTTTGTTTTTATCAATTTTCTGTGAAAAGCAATGAGTTTCAGTAATCAAACAACACAAATAACCCTGTCTATTATCATTCCTACTCCATACATTAAACTGAATGTCTAATAAACTGTGATATAATCTTTGTAAAATCACTGTAGCTTTGTTTTTTCTTTCTTTTGATACTGAAAAATGAACAAGAATTTTGTGCACTCCTATTGCACTCCTTGCTTTATTTTGTTTATATCACAAGATGCATTTGCTCCCATCAAACCTTTCAAAAGTTAAAAATATAAGCTGAATTAAAATTAAAATTTATAGTGATTCTCTCAATTAAAACTGCAAGTGTTTTGTTGGCATATCAACCATAATGTATATGTAATTAGGTGACGTTCATATATAATGGTAGACCAATTTGCAGTTCATAACACTATGCTCACTTTTAAAAATAAAGAATGATGAATTACTCTTACAATTCATTAAATTAAACATAAGTTATAAGAATTCCTTACCTTGTCTTACAAAAATTTGATAGGTTCGTTGCATTTTTGAGTTGGGTAGACCATCAACTTCTGCACTACACATCACATTAACTTTGTTGTTGCCTGTAAAAGTAAGCATTCAAATCTCTATCTGAAGTCACAATTCATTGCACTTATTTCAATTATTCAAGCAAACATAGATTCCAATTTAATGAAAAATAAGGATTAATCAGAGCAATTCTTTAGTAATATCTCGTTAATGTTACCGTAACAGTAGTATGATGATAATTAAAAGTTATGTTTGATATAATAAATTCGTAGTTCA